>LNAC01000229.1:976536-987979 GCA_002007465.1 Ailurus styani | reverse complement strand
AGAGAGAGATTACAAGTAGGCAGAGAGGCAGGCAGAGAGAGAGGAGAGAGGAGGAAGCAGGCTCCCTGCTGAGCAGAGAGCCCGATGTGGGCCTCGATCCCAGGACCCTGGGATCATGACCTGAGCCGAAGGCAGCGGCTTTAACCCACTGAGCCACCCAGGCGCCCAATTTCAGTCATTTATTTTAATTATTGATGTTGTTGGGCTTAAGTTCTACCAAAGTGCTCTTCTATTTTCCCTCGAGATTTCCTGTTGCTCCTTCCCTGCATTCTTTTGCAAATTTTCAGGCCCCACCCAAACCTACAGAATCAGAAAATGTGGGTGGGGCCCACCCAACAACAGGCATTTCGACAAGCCATCCAGGTGATTCTGTTTTACACGAAAAGTTTAGAAACCACTGCTCTAGGGCTAATAGAATGCATCCTTAAAGTACCAGATTCTATTTAGAGTCAATCTTGTACCTATTCCCAGCTGACACTCTGGTCATCTAATTCCTTTTGGAAATTAAAAATAATCACAAGGTCTACTAGAACCCTACCATTCTCTTAGTTCAGGTTCTTTCTCATACATCATGATGGGTTTTTTTTTTCAATAGCTTAAGAATTCTTTCTCTTGCCAACCTCTCCCCACTTAGCCTTCAACACGACTGCCAGAATATATCATTCCTAAAATACACATCAGATGTTACTCTCTAGTGGCAAAAAAGAAAAAGAAAAGATAAAATGGGTGTTGCCCGCGGCCTTCCGGATGAAGACCGTACTTCTTATAGGGCCATCCGGCGCCCATCCCGTTGGGTCAAACTTCAGCAGCCCTTCTCATCGGCCAGCCCCCTCCACCGCTGCCTCAGCTGATCACCACAAACACCCTCCGGCCAACGCCTCTCGGGCCAGCTATCTTTGCACGAGAGTATTTCCTTCCTTGGATGCTCCTTCCCCCTTCTCCAGCTTGAGCCCCCTACCATTTTTCAAATCCCAACCAATGCAACTCTTCTCAGAAGCCTCTGCTCTGTTTTTTTTTTTTAAAGATTTTATTTATTTATTTGACACAGAGAGAGAGATTACAAGTAGGCAGAGAGGCAGGCAGAGACAGGGAGAGGAGGAAGCAGGCTCCCTGCTGAGCAGAGAGCCCGATGCGGGCCTCGATCCCAGGACGCTGAGATCATGACCTGAGCCGAAAGCAGAGGCTTTAACCCATTGAGCCACCCAGGCGCCCAAGCCTCTGCTCTCTTAACCTTCATGCTCTCCCACGAGCTCCCAGCTCTCATGTATACCAAGTCAGGGGGGGACAGGATCAAGGGGAACGTGTGCTTGTGTGAGCAGAAAGGCCGCCAAAAGATAACGCAGCTAGTAGATAATGACTGAAACAGAGAACTGGGAGGAACTCGGCTCGTGGCTGCTGCGAGACTGCTTCCCACACCTGAACCCGAGAGCTCTGCCCTGAACCAACAGAACCTGAGAGGCGCTCCACATTATGTAACCGTTGGACTCTGCCCTAGGTCCACAAAAGGAGATCAGTGAACTATTGTCGACATTGCAGAAAGTCCAAAGGAAATCACATATTTGCCCGTGGAAAGTATGTGCAGGATCTGCTTTGGGCCTTTCTGGAGCTTATGCCAACTCCGTGTGGTAACACCAGGGAGCTCAGGCTCACCAGGAGCTCAGGCTCACCAGGAGCTCTGACTGACAAGCTTATGTGGTTTGATTACTTTAAAAATAGGAAGACAGCAAAGATGTTTTAAATGGAGTTTCTTTAGTAGAGGGGCTTTTTCAAAACATGGGGTCCAAAGGAGAAGGGAGAAAAAAAAACAATAATAATTTAAAACACGCACAGAGGACATGACTTTGAAGACAGGTACTTCCCCACAGATGTGAACTAATAATGGAAACCATTCAGATCCTTCAGACTGAGCCCTGGTCCACAGCCTTGACTCCAAAGGAGAATCACCTGGGGAGGTGGAGAAGTTCCTGACACTTGGGGCCACACCCCAGGCCAGTGACTCTCTGGAGGTGGAACCCCTGCATCAGTATCTTTAAAATGTCCTCAGGTAATCTGATGTGAAGCCAAGTCTGAAAACTCCTGCTTTTGAGCCTTGCTACCTCATGTGAAGACTGCAGAGCAGCAGCTGCAGCCCTACATGGGAGGCTGCTTAGAAATACAAACTCTGGGTGCCTCGGGTTATGATCCCAGGGTCCTGGGATCGAGTCCCACATCGGGTTCCTCATGCAGCAAGGAGCCTGCTTTGCCCTCTCCCTCTGCCTGCCGTTCCGGGCGCTTGTGCTCTCTGACAAAAAAATAAATAAAAATCTTAAAAAAAAGAAAAAAAAGATCTCATCTCCCCCCACACACAAAGAGGTTATGTCAACTACTGACGTTTGCCAGGCCTGTCCTAAATGTGTTTTTATTCCTAGCAAATGTTTGAATCTGAACAATTCAAAACCTAATTTGAGGCACGAGTTTAACATTCCACTGGAGGGCAGAGGCTCTTCAAAAAATCAGGGGGGTTTCATTTGAGGTCATGAGCTCTGCCTCCTACGTAGGTCACATGCCAAACAGGAAGATTAAAATGAAATTGAAGCAGCATTTATTAAGCATCTGTTTTGCCCAAAGCCCTGCACAACCTAATAGGAGAGATTTAAAAATCTTTGTCTACTAAGTACTTACTAACTCAGGGAAAGGGCATTTTTCTAATGTCCTAAATATCTTGAAAATATAACGAATCTAAAGAACAAAAAGTGATTAATAACCAATTAAACCTCTTCATGATCAAGGACCTCTACATTACGGAGTTAATTACTTTTAAGCATCATGTTTAAGGATTCCTTTGAGAAACCTAGACCAGTTCTAGTTCACAAGTGCTGCCTGTAGTCTCAGAAAGGAGGCGACTGCCAGGCTAATCCAATTAGAACTCATCCCATTCCAGGGGTCAAGGTGAGAACTCTCAGCTGGGAACTCTACTCCCAGTTGACAGACTAGTCAGTGTCCTTTAACACCTCAAAGCCAGCTGGCCTCGTGCCTTAAAATGATTAACAACTTAATGGGCCCCCAAGCTCCATCCACTTGGAAATTCACAGAAAGATGACTTTCCCCCAAATACAAAATTCCCTCTGTGCATGCTTGAGAGGTTTAGCAGCAGTCCTAGACACCAAAGTCTGGGCACAGTGGCAAGTATGGTGCCGGGAATAATTTTGTTAGTGATAGAAACTGTGAATGTTTGCCGAGCACCCACAGCACACAGCGCTTTGTCCGTATTAAATTAATTCCCAGCACAAGCCATTAAGCCAAGTACAGTTTCACCATCCCTGCTTTACAGACAATGAAGGTGAGGCCCACGGAGTTGGGTGATTTTCTGACTGGCCTATGACCCGGGCTCCAGGAACTCATTTTTTTTTTTAAAGATTTATTTATTTGACAGAGATTACAAGTAGGCAGAGAGTCAGGCAGAGAGAGAGGAGGAAGCAGGATCCCTGCCGAGCAGGGAGACGGATGCGGGCCTCGATCCCAGGACCCTGAGATCATGACCTGAGCCGAAGGCAGAGGCTTTAACCCACTGAGCCACCCAGGCACCCCAGGAACTCTTGCTTTTTTTTTTTTTTTTTTTTTTTTGGAACTCTTGCTCTTAATCACTGTGCCAACTGGCCTCTGGAGAAGGTTCCATGACACTGTGAAGCCATCAGCCACTGGATCACTTTTACAGGTCTTTTAGGAAATACTTTTCCTGACATCTAGCTATGTTTTATCACTGCACTCCCAAATTTGACCTTAGTTTTGAACTCAGCTAGGTGGCTTCTGCAAAAGGCAAAGAGGGATTTATTACCACAGTTGATCTGGTTTGGTGTTCTCCAGGTGTGTCTGGGGTTGAGAGAAATTCAAGGGATGCCTGGCTGGCTGAGTCCATAAAGCATGTGACTCTTAATCTTAGGGTCATGAGTTCAAGCCCCACATTGGGCATGGAGCCTACCTCAAATAAAAATAAATAAATAAAATATTTTTTTAAAAAAAAAGAAATTCGCATATCTGGGACCAGAGCATCTACCATATTTTCATGACTAAAGATAAGGATATATATAAAAGCAAGTTGAAGTGAACATGGAACTCCAGTCCTGGTTTGTTTTACCAGATGTTTCAGGTGCTATGAACACTCAAGTTTCCTGCCATGAAGATGTGGTTAAGAGATGCCCCCTTCCATCCTGGCAGAAAGTCTGCCAAGTCATAAGCTAACGTCATCGTCTGAGGGGTAAGAGTAAGGCAGTTATTGACGGTGGTGTCATCTAGGACAATCACTTTATCAAGAGAAAGTGCTTTCAGAATAACAATTGGGCTGGAACAATTTCAACTAATAGCATTTCTCTCTCCTCTCTACCACTCTTTCTCTCTCCTTTAACAAATGCACAGTTGCTGGGAGCCATACATGTAGGTTACATATTTCCAACAACCTTAAATAAGTGGATCACAGCTGATAAAATAATAAACAAAAAGCCATTTTCTATGCAAATAATTTTCCTAACACTCATGCGTTTATTCTCAGAGTTGAACCAAGTTCCTGGGAAATACATCACTTTTAACAGCCTCACAGCCTACACATAATATTTAAGCCCCAGTTTTTCCATCAACTTTGATGACATCTATAGCATGCTACCCCAAACATCTTTGGCAAGTGCCTCCTCTGTGCTCTGCTTACTCACTGTTGGTGGATGGCAGAGCTGCTCATGGATGGCACCCTCTTTGTGGGCAATCTGAAACTGCCCTTGGGGGGCCTGGGATTTCCAGAAGTTGTGTCATACACAAAGTGCACTGTACGACTCTCTCGAAATGTATCCCATGGCCTTGTGTTTTCTTCATACTTCTTCCTGTCAGCAGTTAAGCAAGGCTCTCTGAATATTACCAAAGCAGGGGTGCTGATGGCTCCCACTGAAGAGGGCCTGCTATCTTCTACAACCCATGTAGTCTTCAAGAAGTGCTAAATTGCTATTTCTCTACCATGGTTATTGCCTCTGGTTTCCACCTGGATCTGAGTTATCACCTCTTGAGGAATGAAGTCTTCCACACAGAGGGCTGACTGTCAGCCAAGTCTGACTCAGCCCAGTCCAAAAATTGATTGCTGTCAGGCCCCTGCTGGACCCCTCACTCAAAGTTCAGAACTGGTGTGGTTCCGACCCTTCTCAGGAGAGGGCAAAGGGCCAGGAAAAAAAAAATCACACAGGAGTTTTTTAGGGCCTAGGGTCAATCAGGCCATTCAGGCTGAGCCCTGGAGTTCCTGCCCACAGAGGTACACTGTTAAACAAACATGCAACACTACTGCTTGCACTTAAGAGTATAAGGTTCTAAGAAGAAAAACAAGAGGGAGTGGCTATTGCATAAGGAGCAGAGAAAAAACAAGAAAGGCAACTAATCTAATCTCTTCCTTTTTTTTTTTTTAATTTTATTTATTTATTTGACACAGAGAGATTCCCAGTAGGCAGAGAGGCAGGCAGAGAGAGAGGAGGAAGCAGGCTCCCTGCCAAGCAGAGAGCCTGATGAGGGCCTCGATCCCAGGACCCTGAGATCATGACCTGAGCCGAAGGCAGAGGCTTTAACCCACTGAGCCACCCAGGTGCCCCTCTTCCTTATTTTATAGGTAAGAAACTCAAGTACCAGGGTTTGCCAGGTTTAAATAGACTTTAATATGATTTTCTTAAACATAACCACAGTAATATTACCCCATCTAAAATGTTTTCTTTAAAAACATAAAAATAGGGGCACCTAGGTGGTTTAGTCGGTAGAGCGCCCCACTCTTAGTTTCCAGCTGAGGTGATCATCTTCCCAGTCCTGGGATCAGCCTCACGGCAGGCTCCAGATTCTCTGCCCCACCTGACCCCTACCCTGCTTACATGCACGCACGCACGCTCACTTGCTCTTTCTCCAAAATAAATAAAATCATTTTTAAAAATTTAAAAAAACACAATGTTTTCTTTAATATTAATTATAAACATTAATAACATATTGCCTTAATAGCCTCAAATACCTAGTCTTCAAATTTAATTAGTATGCTTATCTCAAACAGGATCTTTTCACTACAGGGTTATGTTTCACTACAGGGTTATGAAATACAGACAGAACCTATGTTCACTACAAAGGTTACGTAAATAACCTATACACATATTTTTTTTGGCCTACAGATTTGTTGGGGAAAAAAAAGACTACTTCCCGTAGCATGCTCAGGTTATGGATTTTGCTGACAGCACGCAGGAAGTGTCCTTAATGCGTTTCTCGGTCCACTGTATTTTCTATAAGTTGGCTCAACCAGAGATCCCTGTCCAAACTTTTGGAAAGACTGTTCCAGAGGTGGTCTGTCTACATCCCATTGAATCACATCAGGGTACACAACAGTTCCCTCTGTAAAAAAAAAAAACAAAAACCTTAACATTAAATAACAGGTGCAGGTGTTATCAGCCACCCTAAGCCATCCACTGAAAAGCTTCTCACCACTTTTTTTTTTAAGATTTTATTTATTTATTTGACACAGAGAGAGAGATTACAAGTTACTAGGCAGAGAGGCAGGCAGAGAGACAGGGAGAGGAGGAAGCAGGCTCCCTGCTGAGCAGAGAGCCCGATGATGATGATGATGATGATGATGATGATGATGATGATGATACGGGCCTTGATCCCAGGACGCTGAGATCATGACCTGAGCGGAAAGCAGAGGCTTTAACCCACTGAGCCACCCAGGCGCCTGCTTCTCACCACTTTTTAAACCTAATGATATTATCAGCTACTGGTGATCACTGCCTATCCAGTTTGAGAATGCAAATATTGAAATAATAATATTCCAATGCTATCACTCTTTATTTGTTAATGTTTTTCCTGTAAGTAACTTTTCCTCCTTAATTATTTGGTTACCCAATTTGTTCAGGAAGCTAGGATAAATGCTTGATACCTTATTTTGCTTTCATTTTTAAAAAAATTATGAGCTGGTTTCCTACCATTTTCCAAAGGTGACTAATGGATGTTGTTGTTTTAATATTAGTTTAAATCCCCAGTTTAAAATTATTTGATATGTTTTAATCCACTCAATTTTATCCTTTTAAGCTTTTATGCTACCATTTGGCTGCTGGGAAACCCTTCTAGTTTCTGGAGTCTTTCTGTTACCACCCAAATAGTCTTTAATAGTGCTTTGCTTTCTGGTAATGATGAGAAATTTTAAGTTCATGTTGTACATTTCTAGATCCACACCTAAAATCTGTATTCACTTCCAAAAGTCCTAGTTTCTTTTAATGGGATATGGTATGTAAAATCCACACTGGGGGCGCCTGGGTGGCTCAGTGGGTTAAAGCCGCTGCCTTCGGCTCAGGTCATGATCCCAGGGTCCTGGGATCGAGGCCCACATCGGGCTCTCTGCTCAGCAGGAAGCCTGCTTCCTCCTATCTCCTCTCTCTCTGCCTGCCTCTCTGCCTACTTGTAATCTCTCTCTCTGTGTCAAATGAATAAATAAAATCTTTAAAAAAATAAAAATAAAAATAAAAAAAAATAAAATAAAATCCACACTGTGGGATCTGGGAGAGAGCTCTGCTGCTGGGCTGACCATTTTTTAGGCTCCCCCCTGCCCCCAAAATACAGAGGAAGAAAATGGAACTTTTTTTCCCAAAGACTGTACTTAGGGACACCTGGTGGCTCAGTCAGTTGAGCATCTGCCTTCCACTCAGGTTATGATCCCAGGGTCCTGGGATCAAGCCCCACATGAGTCATCCTGCTCAGCGGGGAGCTTGCTTCTCCCTCTTCCCTGCCTTCTGCTTATGCTATCTCTCGATATCTCTCTCTCTCTCAAATAAAGAAATACAATCTTTTAAAAAAAAAGATTGTATTTATTTATTTTGGGAGAGAGAGCATGCAAGCAGGGCGAGGGGCAGAGTAAGAGAGAGAACCTTAAGCAAGCTCCACGCTCTGTGCAGAGCCTGATGCAGAGCTCACTCTCACAACCCCAAAATCATGTATGACCTAAGCCAAAATCAAGAGCCAGATGCTCAACCAACTGAGCACCCAGGTGCCCCAAAAATGCAATTTTTAAAAAGATGGTAGGCATCATTAATTTCCATTGATATTTTCAATTAAATTTAGGATTACCATGTTTTTGCTTACCTCTTTGATTTTGGAAATTTTGTTTCTTAACAGTACAATAATACCTTTATCATTACTAACCATTTTTGCTGAGAAAAGTTGACACTTTTTCACCAGAGTCACTTGAAATACAGATAGTCTTCACTTTGCAGAGTAATGAAGGACCATAAAAAGCTGAAACTCTAGAGGCGCCTGGGCATCTCAGTGGGTTAAGCATCTGCCTTTGGCTCAGGTCATGATCCCAGGGCCCTGGGATCAAACCCAGGATTGGGATTCCTGCTCAGTGGATAGTCTGGTCTTCCCTCCACCTCCCTCTGCTTGTGCTCATGCACTCGCTTGCTCTAATAAATAAATAAAATCTTTTTTTAAAAAAAGAAAGAAAAGCTGAAACTCTGCAAAAACAATCCTAATAATCAATGCAGAAAATTACAATAGTTGGGGCACCTGGGTGCCTCAGTTGGTTGAGAATCTGCCTTCAGCTCAGATCATGATCCCAGGGTCCTGGAATCGAGTCCTGCATCGGGCTCCCTGGTTGGCAGGAGTCTGCTTCTCCCTCTCACTCAGTATGCACTTGCTTGCTCTCTCTCTCAAATAAATAATCTTTTTTAAAAAATTACAATTGTTCCAGGTCCTTTACAAATTTCTGTCAAAATACTAAAAGGTGGGAGCCTGCTTCCTCCTGCCTCTCTGCCTACTTGTGATCTCTCTCCCTCTGTTGAATAAATAAAATCTTTTAAAAAAAATACTAAAAGGTATGCTATAAGTCCAAAGATTTATAGGGAGAAAACTTCTATATAACTTACAAATCATGTAACTTAAAAGTAACATATAAGTTATATATAAATAACATACAAATATATAAATGAAATAGTTGACAGGGAAATGAAACTAGTATTTATTAAATATGCTGTGATTTGGGGTACCTGGGTGTCTCAGTTGGTTCAGTGTCCAACTCTTGATTTCAGCTGAGGTCATGATCTCAGGGTTGTGAGACGGAGCCCCAAGCTAGGCTTGCACTGGGCACAGAGTCTGCTTGAGATTCTCTCTCCCTGTCCCTCTACCCCCCCACACATGCTCTCCCTCTCAAAATAAATAAATAAATAAACTAAAAATTTAGAACATTAAACACATGGAGAATTAGAGGGTTTTATTCCTTTGTTTTTTTAAGATTTTATTTACTTATTTGACAGAGCGAGAGAGATCACAAGTAGGCTGAGAGGCAGGCAGAGAGAGAGAGGAGGAAGCAGGCTCCCTGCAAAGCAGAGAACCCAATGCGGGGCTCGATCCCAGGACCCTGAGATCACAACCTGAGCCAAAGGCAGAAGCTCTAACCCACTGAGCCACCCAGGCGCCCCTATTCCTTTGTTTAAAAAAAAACTAAGAGTACTCTGAACAGCGCTTGCCTTCTTGTCACGTAACTCACAACACAAAGTGGACATCTCTTCTACACCTTGGCAAACCGTCATACTCCTATGTATGGATCAACTTCCAACATTTTAAGCTTGGCTCTTTCAGTGTGATCAAATGTCTCAACGTGGTGAAGTAAACGTTCCTTTAACATGAGTGTTTCTGGGCACCTCACCCACCGGGACATCACCTTCCTCCTCATCACCACCTCATTCCTCACTTAGGTCAATAAGTACCTCTCCACTGCGTTCCTCTCTGGTTGCACATTCCCAGTCAGACACTTCCTCTGTAGCTTCCTTTATGCTCCTTCCTCATTTCTCTCTCAGCATTGTCACTTTTTCTTTCTGCACTTTCATATTTGTTGGCCAATTCTCTCTTTCAATTATCCATTTCTGTGAAATGCCCCAGGGGTTTATCCCTGGGAGACAAGGAGCCAACACAACTTCAGCAACCAATCACGGGCAGGCTTTAAAAGAAGTGACATGATTGGTTACTGATCATGATGCCCTTTGCTATTTATACAGTGATTTGTGGAGTAATGAACGAGTTTGCACTTTATGAAATTGCTGTACTAAATGAAATTTGAACCACTGCGTTTCAGGACTGGTGTTACTGAAACCAAGATAACGGAAATTTGTGCACACTGGAACTGTGCAAAGCAAGGACAGACTATGATTCCTATCAGTAAAGACAAACCACCAGCCTGAGAAATTATTAGATTCATTCATTTCATTCTTGCTTTCCACTTCTAAGGGCTGATTTCACCCTCTACAATTTTGATTTAATTCTGTTTTTTAATTAAGTATAACATTTAGCAGTCCCAAGGTGAGCCAAAAGGCAAGGTATATTCAGGGAAGTCTAGTTTCTATTTTTGACCCCCCACCAATTTTTGGGTTATCTATTTTTTTTTAATATAAGCAAATGCACATACATTTTCATATTCTTCCCTTACTGTATTTTACTATTTATTTTTTAAGAATTATCTATGTAGGGCACCTGCGTCACTCAGTCATTAAGCATCTGCCTTCGGCTCAGGTCATGATCCTGGGGTCCTGGGATTGAGCCCTGCATGGGGCTCCCCACTAAGCAGGAAGCCTGCTTCTCTCTCTCCCACTCCACATTTGTGTTCCCTCTCTCACTCTCTTTCTGTCAAATAAATAAATCTTTTTTTAAAAAGATATTTATTTATTTATTTAACACAGAGAGATCAGATCACAAGTAGGCAGAGAGGCAGGCAGAGAGAGGAGGAAGCAGGCTCCCCGCTGAGCAGGGAGCCCGATGCCAGGGCTCAATCCCAGGACCCTGAGATCATGACCTGAGCCGAAGGCAGAGGCTTTAACCCACTGAGCCACCCAGGCGCCCCAATAAATAAAATCTTAAAAAACAACAACAACAAAAAAGAATTATCTAGTTAGGGTGCCTGGGAGGCTCAGTTGGTTAGGCAACTGTCTTTGGCTTAGGTCATGATCCTAGAGTCCTGGGATTGAGTCTCGCATCAGCCTCCCTGATCAGAGGGGAGTCTGCTTCTCCCTCTGGCCCTCCCCCCTCTCATGCTCTCTCTCTCTCTCAAATAAAATCTTTTTTTAAAAAAATAGTTACTTATTTGAGAGAGTGAGTGCACTGTCAAATGGGTGGGGTGAGGGGCAGGCAGAAGGAGAGAGAATCTCCAGCAGACTCCTCGCTGAGCGAGAAGCCCCACTCCAGGCTCAAGCCCAGGACCCTGAGATCATGGCCTGGGCCAAAATCAAGAGTCAGATGCTTGGGACTCCCGGGTACCTCAGTTGGTTAAGGGTTTGCCTTTGGCTCATGTCATGATCCCAGTGTCCAGGATAAAGCCCCTCACTGGGCTCCCTGCTCAGCAGGGAGTGTGCTTTTCCCTCTCCCTCTGCCCTGCTCTCCTGCATTCTCACTCTCTCAAATAAATAAGTAAAATCTGTCTGGCGGG
>LNAC01000229.1:951762-976352 GCA_002007465.1 Ailurus styani | reverse complement strand
GGGGGGGGGAGGGAGGGGAGGAGGATCAGATGCTTAACTGACTGAGCCACCCAGGTGCTCCTTCTGTACCTTACTTTTAAAAAATGATGTATCTTAGAGATTACACAATAGTACAAAATAAAGTCCTCATTTCATTTTATACTTTTATAATGCACCATTATGTTGAAGTACCAGCTTTTTACGTTTATTTGTTTACATATGTGTGTACATAATCTCTGCACCCAATGTGGGACTTGAACTCAGGACCCTGAGATCAAGAGTTCCATGCTCTTCTAACTGAGCTAGCCAGGTGCCCCAAAGTACCAGATTTCTTTTAAACCAACTTCCTAATCATATTTGGATTATTTCACCTTTCACTATTAACATTTAGTCTGTAATGAATAAAACTGTAGATACCTTTTTCTTATTTTTGCCAGTGTATCTTGGGGATAAATTCCTAGAAATGAGCTAGCTGAATCAAAGAGTAAATGCAAATGCGATTTTGCTACTTCCTGCCAAACTTCCTTCAAAGGGTTAAACCATTCTGCATTCCCGCCAGCTATATATGAAAGTACTTTGTCCCCTACAGTCTTATCAATAAAACATGTCAAACTTTTTATTTTTACCATCCTGATAGACAAGATATGATAGCCTAGTGTAGTATTCATTTGTATCTCTTTTATTTTGCATGACTGAGCATCATTTCTTATTAAAGGAACATTTTAAAAATGTAACTGCTCTGACAGGTTTGATATTTTAGAATAAGAGTTTTCAAAGAAAATTTCCACCCGGGGTGCCTGGGTTGCTCAGTCAGTTAGGCGTCTGCCTTCGGCTCAGGTCCTGATGTCCTGGCACCAAGCCCTGCATCAGGCTCCCTGCTCTGTGGGGAGCCTGCTTCTCCTCCCTCGCAACCTGTGCTCTCTAGCTCTGTCTCTCAAATAAATAAATAAAATCTTAAAAATTTTTTCTCACAAGGATAAAAAGTAGTACTAAACACACTCCTTAAAAATCTGAGTAATTTAGGGCGCCTGGGTGGCTCAGTGGGTTAAAGCCTCTGCCTTCGGCTCAGGTCATGATCTCAGGGTCCTGGGATCGAGGCCCACATCGGGCTCTCTGCTCCGCAGGAAGCCTGTTTCCTCCTCTCTCTCTGCCTGCCTCTCTGCCTACTTGTGATCTCTCTCTCTGTGTCAAATGAATAAATAAAAATCTTTTTAAAAAAATCTGAGTAATTTAAATAGCCTTCCAGCCCCAAATAGGCTTTATGCATATCAGTTTACTGAATCAAAGTGTGTCTGAGGGTTTTGGTGTACCAGGGCTTGCTCCTGGTGTACTGCCAGAGGCGTGGAAAAAGGGTAAGGGAGCGCCAAGGATGCCACATTTAGCGGGGGTCCCAACAGTTTAAAGATCATGTGAGTTGAGAATATCTGAGGTACTTTAAATAAGGAGTAGTTCACTACGGCCAAAAGACAAAGGGTTTTCTGGGTTTAGAGATGGTCTGAGCAAAGAGTGATAAATGTTCACAACAGAACAAGTCTGCCTTTTCTAGTAAAAAAAAAAAAAAAGGCAGTGGGGTAGGCTTCAGAAGCAGAGAATTATGGTGAGAAAAGCAGGAACAGATACAACCAAAAGCCTAAAACTATAGCTGTAATAAAAACCTGTAACTAGGTACCACTCATCAAACATAAAACCTGATGCTGATTATGGATTAAGTCCAAGAACAAAGAGCCCAGAAAGGTACTTTGTCTAAGGACAAAGATATATCCCCCGTCCCACATGAGCAGAATAATTTCTATTCAGTATTAAACATTGAGAAATGAGCAGATTTACTGTGAAACTTCACACTGTACAATTTACTAAACAGATTCTATCATGACAGAAAACAGAAATGTAAAATGAAAAATAAGCTACCTTCAGTGAGGTAGCATTAAAAAAAATCAAATAATTCTGAGATCTTTTGATTGAAGCAATTATACTTCTAAACAAAAACCTCAATACAGAGGTGCCTGGGTGGCTAAGTCGGTTAAGCATCTGCCTTCGGCTCAGGTCATGATCGGGGTCCTGGGATCGAGCCCGGAGGCAGGGCTCCCTGGTGAATGAGGGGGCCTGTTTCTCCTCTCCCTCTGCCCCTCCCCCTGCTTGTGCTCTCTCAGTGAAATAGGATCTTAAAAAAATAATAATAATAATACAACCAAACCACTTCATAGCCTATGTCTTGTCAAACCTCTCAGCAACCATTTACCTCTTCCCTTCCACCCACAATTGAGAGGGTAAGAGTCAACACAACCCAGGGCAGAGTACACAGTTGATTCATCTTTTTATCCCCCACAGTGCCATATGCAGTAGGCTCTCAATAAATACTTGGTGAGTTAAAGAATGAAAACACCCTCCCATAGCAACATGCCCAGACTTTTCCATGGGAGGGCCTTTCCCCTGAATTATAAATTAGGGCAACTCCCTAGTGAACCTTTCAAATAAATTCAACCACCACCTCTGGAGTGCCCAGTCTGTGCCAGTGTCAGGCCCTGTCCTTGGCAGGGGCATGCGGAGATGAGTAACACGCAGTCCTTAACACCCTGGAGGAATTCAGTCTAGTGTGAGAAACACAAACTATAAAATACAATGGGAAAATGCCACCTCAGAGATAAAACGGTGTGGGAACACAGGTGAAGGAACACGTAATTATGCAGGGAATGAGGAGAAAAGGTGAGGTCAGAGAATCCACAAAAGTACAATCCCAGTCCCCTCCTCCCCAACACACAGGCTCCTTCCTGCTTGCTCTAAAATGATATTTGAGAAACTGCAGAATGATCAAGTGGTTCCACGGCAGATACCCCGTCACCAACGGGTCACAGCTTATTTCCGTGCAACACGAAGTCCACCACCAGCCCTGCGGTTAGGGGGCACCTGCTCTGCTCAACTCTGTGCCAGGCACGTTATAGGTACTTTATTTAATCCTTACAATAACCTGATGGTTTGGATGCTATCATCTCAGCTTTACAGGTGAGGAAACTGAGGCACAGATTCCACCCCCCCACGCCCAAACCTTATCCTATATGTGGGAATGCCAGAGGCTGAGACCTGAGCCCGGTTCTGGCCCCAGAGCCCACTGCCTCCTTCCTCCTTCTCCTCAGCCTCATTTCCTGCCTCTAGGCTCCTTGTACTATATAACGTCAGTAGTATCAAAGTACTTTTTTTTTTTTAATTTTATTTATTTGAGAGAAAGAGAGAGGGAATAAAAGCAGGGGGAGTGGGAGAGAGAGAAGCAGGCTTCCCGCTGAACAAAGAGCCCGATTCAGGGCTCGATCCCAGGACCCTGGGATCATGACTTGAGCCGAAGGCAGTCACTTAATGACTGAGCCACCCAGGCACCCGAGTATCAAAGTACTTTAAACTCTGTGAACACAAATTGTTTTATTTTTTATTTTTATTTTTATTTATTTATTTTTTTTTAAAGATTTTATTTATTTTTTGACACACAGAGAGAGATTACAAGTAGGCAGAGAGGCAGGCAGAGAGACAGGGAGAGGAGGAAGCAGGCTCCCTGCTGAGCAGAGAGCCCGATGCGGGCCTCGATCCCAGGATGCTGAGATCATGACCTGAGCCGAAAGCAGAGGCTTTAACCCACTGAGCCACCCAGGCGCCCCACAAATTGTTTTAAACCTCTGTGCTTTTGCCTGGAAAGCCCTTCAGTCACCCCTCACAAATCCTCTCTCTCTTTTAAATAAATAAAATCTTTAAAGAAAATAAAAAATAAAATTGACTTCCCTACCCTCCCAAGTTACTTGTTTTCTCAGATCAAAGGGGTTTTTCGAAACTCCTAAAAGTTGATTTCTTCTCCCTGACCAGAATATATGCTTCATGGGGGTATAAAGCGTAATGTCTGTTGTCATCGTATTTCCAACACCTAGCCCTAGCACTTAGGAGTATTAATAAATATTTGTGTACCTGCCTCCTTATACTACTAACTTCTTGGAAAAAAGACTGTCTTCATGAGTTCTGTATCCCAACATATAACGCATGGAACCACCTCAGTAAATGTTTGCTGAACTGAAACCAAATAAAGGTCATGATAGGACCAATTGGATTTTCCCCGGGAAAACCAAGTAGTTTTGGAAGATCATTCAAGGCATGGGATCAATATGGGCAGAAACGCAGAGGCAGGAGAAGAGGCAGCTCTTGGTGAAAAGGTGCTCTGCACAGCAGGGAGCCCAAGAGAGGTGAGGAAAAGCACTGGCGAGGGGAGCACCCCAGGACCCAGAGACTTGTAACATTTCTCTTTAGGCACCAATGATCTAGCAGAGTTTTTAAAGCAGTTGGGTTTTGTTTTGTTTTGTTTAAGATTTTATTTATTTATGTGAGAGAGAATGAGCAAGAGCACGAGCAGGGGGAGGAGCAGAGGGAGAGGGAGATGCAGACTCCCCGCTGAGTAGGGAGCCCCAATGCGGGACTGGATCCCAGGACGGGGATCAGGACCTGAGCTAAAGGCAGATGCTTAACTTAATGAGCTACCCAGGCGCCCGAAAGCACGTGTGGTTTTTGAAAGGTCATTCCAAACAGACAGAAGGGGATAAAGGATGAAGCTGTTCACTGCAGGTACAGGGAACTGGAACCCGTTGCAAAAATCCAACCAGTACCGTCAATAACATCCACAAAGTGGAAGGAAAAGACCGCCTGGAGTCTGAGCCCAGAAAGAACAGCAGTCTCTCCTACACCAAACCTGAAAGCCCGTTCTTTGCATCTTGACCCGCGTTTTTAGCTAGGCACCAAAATCTTTCTGAATTTAATTTACACAACCAAAACGCTATATCCAGCCTTTTCTCTTAAGTGTGTACTAATGCTTTCCTGTGGCTCCACACTGTTAGCCTTTACTGTATTTTATATGAATGCTGTTAGTTAGAATAAATANATAGTTTTTCTAAAAATACCATCCTTGGGCGCCTGGGTGGCTCAGTGGGTTAAAGCCTCTGCTTTCGGCTCAGGTCATGATCTCAGGGTCCTGGGATCGAGGCCCGCGTCGGGCTCCCTGCTCAGCGGGGAGCCTGCTTCTCCCCCTTCTCTCTCTGCCTGCCTCCTTGTGATCTCTCTCCCTCTGTGAAATAAATAAATAAAATCTTAAAAAAAAAAAAAAAGAAATACCATCCTTTCAGGAAATCGTTAAGTTAGCAATTCTTGATGCCATTTTCTAATACCTTCATCGGCACTTAAAATTCTAGGAGAAAAGCAACTTCACAGTTAGCAAAATGATAATGGTGGAACAACCACAATATCACATTTAATATAAATCACTGAATTCACACAAACTCAAAAGTTGAAGTAGGACTAAGCTTAGTAAAAACACACGAGTTGAATTCTGCCATAGCACTACTTTGAGCAAGATGATATGACCCCAAAGCCCGCAAAGAGAAGTGGCAATGAGCAGAATAACCATAGTTCTCACCGTAAGACACTTCACTGCCTTCCACAATCCTGTAACATTTTACTGAGTCCGTCCCTACAGCATGTATCACGCACCTTCCTCATTTATCTGTGTGCCTATCTTGCTGGCTAAACAGACAGGGACTCTTATTTTGACCACCTTTGATACACCAGATTTTTTTTTTTTTTTAAAGATTTTATTTATTTATTTGACACACAGAGAGAGATTACAAGTAGGCAGAGAGGCAGGCAGAGAGAGACAGGGAGAGGAGGAAGCAGGCTCCCCGCTGAGCAGAGAGCCCGATGCGGGCCTCAATCCCAGGACGCTGAGATCATGACCTGAGCCGAAGGCAGAGGCTTTAACCCACTGAGCCACCCAGGTGCCTCAGATTTTTTTTTTTAAAGATTTTATTTATTTATTTGACAGAGAGAGAGAACACAAGCAGGGGGGAGCAGCAGAGAGAGAGGGAGAAGCAGGCTCCCTGCTGAGTAGGGATCTAGATGCGGGACTCGATCCCTGGACCCTGGGATCATGACCTGAGATGAGGGCAGACGCTTAACTGACAGTCACCCAGGCGCCCCGATATATCAGATTTTAACATTCTGCCTGCCATAGTGTTTAATAAGCACTTGCTGAATGAATGAATGAATGAATGAATGAATGAAAACAATTCTCAAAAAGGAGGGCTTTCCTAATAAAAACTCTGTCAGTCCTCATTCTGATTCTGGGAAATAAAGCTCGGCAAATTTGTTATTTGGATACCTCCCTTCTCTTTACCAAAGCAATCTGCTTCCAAAAATAATAAGGAAAAAGAGAAGTTGCTATACTAGTCCAAATATTTGCATTAAAATTTCTTGGCCACACCATAAACTGCACGCTTCCTTTTCCCCTATGATAAAAGGTGTGGTAATTTCAGAAAAAATGACAGGGACTGTCTGAGGCCGATGTGGGAAGCCCAGTGTAAAACTCAGCATCGACTACAAAGCAACTCTGTAGGTTATTTCTATAGTACATCATGCTCTTACCCTATCACCCCCCCTCCCCCGGCCAAAAGGCTGCAGCAACCGGTTGTGATGGGCATGGGACCCAACCTAACTGGTCTCCCCGCCTCCAGCTCCTGCCAGCTCCACATTTTGCTGCCAAGCTAATCTCCCTACAGCACAGCCTGTGATCAACAGGACCGAATGAAATCATCATTGTCCTCCGCCCTCAACGCCTCCATGCAGTCGCACTCCTTCNGGGGGGGGGGGGGGGGGGTGTCACTGACCTATCCCACACCCACTAGGGTAAATCCTGTAGATTCTCCTTGCCTGGTTTTCTTCTGTGCCTCTCCTTCTCGCTTTTCACCCCGCTTCCACACCCTCTTCCAGGGTTAGTCAGCCTAGCCTAGATCAGCTATGACCAATAAAAATATAATGGGGGCTACAAATATAAGTTTCCATTTGCCAACAGCTGCATTAAAAAGGTAAAAAGAAACCAGGGCAATAAATTTTAAATAATTTTTTATTTAAAACCAATATAATCAAAAAGTAATTTCATTGTTTCATTTTTAACCAATACAAAGTTAATGATGAGTCGTTTTACTTTTTTTCCCCTCCAGACCAGTCTTTGAAATCTGCGTGTATTGTTCTTTTCCAAGGCATCTCAGTTCAGACCAGCCAAGTTCCAAGCGCCACACGTGGCCAGTGGCCACTGTCCCGAACTGTAACAGCTCGGGCTCAGATGCAATGATTCCACCGCATCCATTGCCTCCCTCTTTTTCACCTCCTACAAAGACCTGAACCCCGTTTTCCTTCATGGCACTCCTCTGGCTGTCCCTTAAGTCCAAATGTCTTCTGGTCCTCTCCAAACTCCAACACCCAGTTCCAGCACTACCTCGTTCACGAAGCCTTTGCCGTTACCCCACCCCCCATAATTCACCTCTACCTCCTTTGCACTTCCAGTTCTCATCCTGCAACTCTGTAATAACATTAGTGCTGTTGCCTGCTGTACCCAACAGACTGCAAACGCCTTAAGGGCATAATACTGCTATTTCTATTATAGCTCTTAAAGAACATGGCACACTGCTTTGCCTACAGCAGACTGTGATAAGCTAGCTTCTGATGATGTGACTCTTTAATTTACCAGCCTTATGGTAAATAAGTGTACCCTTAACATGCACACTCAAGGTACAAACGGTTCTAAGGTGCGTTTTACCGCTGAACATGAAGGTGTATCCAAACCCTGCCTGCCGGGGGTGGGGGGAACCGGGGGGAAGCAACACTAAGTCATACTTTGACTCAAAATTCTAGCAAACATCCTAGATCAGGAGCATTGTCTTCACGCAAGAAAAGAACTGAGGCTAGAACCCCTGGAAATTCAGTACAGCATCACAGGCCTAAGGCTCGTAATAATTCATCAGAAATCTAACTATTAAAAATAACATGTTGTAACATATCAGAAAATGGAAAGTCCCAGCTTAGACACCCTTATCTGTATAACAGAGCACCAAGTGACAGCCAGGAAAACCTGGGGCCTGGTCCCTCCTCTATGTTTCACGTTCCTGCACCAAACCTTTCACTCGCTCTATGTGAGAAGTGAGGGGTAAGCATAGTGCCCATCCACGACAGGAATGGGTTCTTTCGCTCATGCCCACCGCAGTGCAGACGCCACAAAGCTTTCCCGAGGGACCCTGTTAAAAGGACACGCGACGCAGACACTGCTGCTACTCTGGTCAAAAATAGTTTTCCATCTCACTCCAGCAACTTTCCAGCGGCCTAAAAGCCCTGCATAATCTGGCTTCCTGCTGGGCTCTCTGCGACCTCATCCCCCCCTCCACCCCACCCCCCCACAGCTCCAGGATCACTGGCTGCCTCGCTCTTTCTCAAACGTGCAAAAATGCATGCTGCCCCAGGGCCTCCACACAAGCTCCCCCTCCCTGAAAAGTTTTCCCACCCCCAGGCTCCAGTCATTTGCTGGGTTTATACTCTTTCAGGTCTCTCCCCAAACAGGACTGCATCAGAGAGGCCTTTCCTGAGTACCGGATGTAAAATACAAAACAGCACAGCTTTCCTGCATATACCTGACACTGCTTACCCCCACCAACACTCCTTCATAACCCCGAGCTGTTACATGTTTACTCTGTCTATCCCTACACTGGACATGAGTTCCAGGAAAGCAGGATCCTGCCGCTTTATTTGTTCCTGTATCCTCACAGCGGAGAATAATGCCTGGAATGCAAAACAGATATTTACTGGCTGAATAAGTGAATAAGCAACATTTTAACTTTCCTTTGGAAGTAGCAGAACAGAGGCACCTGGGTGGCTCAGTTGGCTAAAGCATCTGCCTTTTATTCGGCTCAGGTCATGATCCCAGACTCCTGGGATGGAGCCCCTTGCTGGGCTCCCTGCTTAGCGGGGAGCCTGCTTCTCCCTCTCCTTCTGTCCCTCCACCTGCTTGTGCTCTCTCTCATATATAAATAAAATCTTTAAAAAAAAAAAAAGAAAGAAAAGAAAAGGAGCACCTGGATAGCTCAGTCGGTTAAGCATCTGACTCTTAAATTTGGCTCAGGTCACAATCTCAGCGTTGTGAGATCGAGCCCCATGTCTGGCTCTGTGATCGCCAGAGTCTGCTAGTCCCTCTCCCTTCCCCCGCTTGCACATTGTGCGCTCTCTCTCTCTAAAATACATAAATAAAATATTTTAAAAATATTAAAAATAAATTAAAAATTTTAAAAGGAAGTAAGAGGGGCGCCTGGGTGCCTCAGTTGTTAAATGTCTGCCTTCAAGTCCCGCGTCTGGCCCCGCGTCTGGCCCCGCGTCTGGCTCCCTGCTCAGTCTGCTCAATGGGAAGCCAAGCCTGCTTCTCCCTCTCCCACTCCCCCTGCTTGCGTTCCCTCTCTGTCTCTCTGTCCCTCTTTGCTGTCTATCAGATAAATAAATAAAATCTAAAAAATAAATAAAAAATAAAAAAGGAAGTAACAGAACAAGAGACCATTACCTCACTTTTTCAAATTCTTTAGAAAATGTTTTCATTTTAATAATAATACATGCACATCAATAAAAAAAATTACCCACAAGTGTATAAATTTAAAAAACAAAAGTCATCCTATTGGGCACCCTAAATAATCCTATTCCCAAGAAAATTAACGCTGAAAAGGTTGGAAATATCCTATCAGACCCATTCTATGACTGTCTGTCTACATACCTATTCATAAAAACAGAATATCTTTTGATTTTATTCTGCAATTCATACACTGTATCATGCCATGTTTGCCAATTAAAATTATCTCATTCTTTTTAATAGCTACTTATTTTGTAGGTATATCCTAGTTTATATGTCAAGCCCCTATTGATGGAGTGATTCCAGTGTCTTTCACTTGAAAAGACAAAAATAGAGTTTTTTGGTTTGGTTTGGTTTTTTCCAGGCCGAATAATTTGCCCTGTGGCCAAGACATTAGGATCTCACCTACACATCCTGAAACTCAAGCAGAAACTAATGTAGATTAATGAAGGAACAGGAGAAACTCCACACAGAGGGTACCATTTAAGACCTAAAACCAATGAATACAGTCTTCTGCTTCCTACCAAATGGCCCCTTCAACTCTCTTCGCAATTCAACAAGCATTTTATAAAGCTACAGATAATTCCTGGGCCCTCCATGCCATCTCTCTGTTTTCTCCTGTTTCTTTCTCTCTCCGGAAAGATGGATTACCTCAGCAGAGCACTAACCCCCACACAGACTCAAAAAGAATACCACGTATCAATTCTCTTTCACCCATGTGTTCTGCAAAAGATATCCATGAAAGGTCCCCGTGAGACCCTCCAACAGCAGACTTTATTTCCTGAGCTGCCTTCATGATTTATACAGAAATTTCTCCCCCTATTCTGTCCCCAGCAGTGATCCCAGAGCAGGATGTTGCTCATAAATCTTTTCCCTCAGCTTACCTACCACCCACTGACCAGCTTATTTTTACAAGAGCTGCCATTTCCCATACTCCCCTAGGGTAAGCCCCCTATGTCACAAAGTCTTGCTCCTGAGGTCTTTGTCCATCACAAGAACCAGGCACAGTCAAAATGTCATACTTCTGCCATTGTGAATGCAGAAAATTCTACAAGGTGCTATATATAAAAGAATGTTAACGTATTTAAAAACACACCCAAAATCCAGAGAGACAAAAGCAGGCAAATTGCTAAGAGGACATGACCATTTCTTGATGGTAGAGGTGAATTCTCATTTATTTTTAAAATATTAATTTATGGGGCACCTGGGTGGCTCAGGCAATTGAGCATCTGCCTCCAGCTCAGGTTATGATCCTGGAGTCCTGGGATGGAGCCCAGCCATGGGCTCCCTGCTCAGCGGGGAGCCTGCTTTTCCCTCTGCCCCTCCCCCCAGCTTGCTTGCTTACGCTCTCTCTCTAAATAAAACCTTAAAAAAATATATAATATTAATTTATTGACTATCTTCTTAGTCCGGGTACAATGCCAGCCTTTGGAGACACAAAGAGGTCAGCCCTTGAATCAGCTGTCTGATCACAGACTCTTCTAAGGAAGATAAGCATCAGAGCAATTTAGGAAATAAATGCCATAATAAAAGGCAGTATCTCCAAGAGGCGGTGGACCACTGCTGCCCAAGAGTGACAGGAGAAGCTGCGCGGAACAGGTGAGTGAACCGATAGTTGAACAGCATTTGATAACGCTGAGCCATCCTTCTTATGCTCTCTTCTCTTGGTCCCCAAGCTAGCACTCCCTTGTTTTTCCTCCCAGTTCCTTGCTTTTCCTTCTCAATCTCCTTGAAACTTCTTGCTACTTCGTTTCCTCTTCTTAGGCATTTTCATTTTCTCACCCTCCCAAGAAAATCTCATGGATAACTGTGATCCAATTTCTACTAAACAAATCAAAGAAATCTGTATCCTAGGTCCAGACCTTCCCCAGAGAGCTCCCAGTCTTAGACAACCAATTGCCCACTTGACATCTCCACTTAGAAGGAATTGTATAGGAATCTCGAACTTCAACTCTCCCCCCAAAGAACTTATAGCACCTCCCACCTTCCCCACCTTGCCAGCAGCATCTCCCGGTAACACAGCCAAAAAATTAGGAGCTGTTCTTGACCCTTCTCTTTTATACATCCTTTATGTCCAACTACCTACAAATCCTTTTTCACTATTTCTCCAAAATTATCGAGAATCTGTTTGGTCCTTTTCAGCTCTCCCATGAACCACTCAATAAGCCCCCAATTGATTTCTTTGTGTCCTCTTCTGCCCTACTACACTCCATTCTCCATTTGATAAGTGACCTTACAAAATCATGTCAATCATTAACCCCTTTACAATTCTCTGAAGACTTCCCATTCCCCTAAATACAAAGTCAAATTTCTTAGCATGGCCCACCAGATCATTTCCTGGCTTGGTACTCTATTCTCCATCTATACTGAAATTTATTCAGTTGCTCAAAGGAGCCTTATGTTTTGTTTGCTTTTAACCCAAACCTTCACACAAGTGTGTTTCCTTTTACCTGGAATACATTTTTCTTCTCTCCATTCCACCACCCAATTGTTTCAATTGACTAACTCTTAAACATACATACATTCATTTTCTACCCAGTCACCTCTTCCTCCAGGTCTCCCTTGATTATTCTCCAAATCGGCATTTAGGTGCCCTTTCCATATGCTCCTGCAAAGCCTGTACTTCCTGAGTAGCACTTACAGATGAATGGACAAAAGTAGCATATGCCAAAACACGTAATCTGAAAGACAAAAGCCTGCAAAGAGAACTTCTGTACAGCTAGGCACCAAGGTTGGTGGGAGGACTGGCGATGAGATTTGAAGAAAAGGCTGAGGCTCCGGGAATGGAGGTTTGGGTGCCCCATTAAGGGAATCCAACTATAAACGGCAGATGATAGGGAGCCCTGGAAGTTTTTTAGGTAAAGAAGCAAAAAATGAACATACGGGGAACCTCTTAGCGCAATGCAGTTCCTCCTACTGAGGAGCAGCAATGAAGAGGAGGAGCAATAAAGTTAGGATGGAGAGCGAGTGACTGACCTTGAGAGAGACAGAGGAATCCAGAGAGGGAAGTGATGGCAGATGTGGAAGCAGTCCTGGCTTACAAATCCAGATGTGGGAGGTACCTACTGTAGAGAGGACAGCCACAGTGAGAGACTGGACAGAGAAAATATGTGGTAAGAAGGAAGCAAGTCAAGGACAAAGGTTTGAGGAATGACTTTTATTTATAGCAGGAAAGAAAGGAAGTTGCCTGTTTAAGTGGGAGGGGCCCATCAGAAGGGTAAGTAAGAGCTTATGCGCCAGCATGAGCGTCCCAGAGAAGGTATCAGGGAGGAGGGAAGGAAATGTCCTATCATGTGCCCAACATACTGGGCGGCACTCTGCACACAGTAGGTGCTGAGCATTTGTTAAAGTGTAAAATGATACACTGAGCTCCTCTGTCCAGGTTACATATATTCCAAAGAAACTGCATATGTTTCTCAGATTATTAAGACACTATCTTACTACACAGAGATACTCTGAGGGATAATTCAAAAAACCACACCCATTCCCTGATTCAAAGGATGCCAGATGTGAATCCTTTTAAAAAGAAACAACACACACAAAAAAAGGGGGGGGAAGCAACACAATTTTTCTCCATACAAATGATTACCCTCTAACATTTCAAATTGAGGGTTTTAATGTATCCTATCTTCATAAAGGAGAGAATTCTTGCTTTAGTGTAAAAAGGTCATCAGAGCGGATGGAATAAGGATGGGGTACAGAGATTTGGACAATGACAGACAAACACTGATGGAAAAGACCGGGCATGGGCAAAAGGAAGGCAGAGGCAAATACCCATGAGCTGAAATCGATACATGGTAAAAGGTCAATCAGCAAACAGGCGGAACCAAATAACTCTTACTGATTCAAAAATGCCATCAGCCTCCTAATGATACCAAGTATCAACATGTCCTTTCTGAACCGTAACGAAGCACCTTCAAAGTACAAGTGATATTCCTGCTTTTCTGCCTACACTGCTTTCCTAGACACAGACTCAGAATACCAAGCAGAGGGGAAAAAGATGTTTTCCCCTATGGGCTATACCCTTTACTCCTCTTTGCTCATGGGTAGGTGAGAGAAAAGGATTAGCAAGTACATGTAGAGAACCTGAGCGTTAACCCAAGCCTAACACACCCTGGTTCCAAACAGACAACACTACTGGGAGATGACATTGACAAATCAGCCTGAAAAGTAAAATAAACGCGATTTTTTAAGCACCACTGGCTATAAGGCTTGCTGTACTTTAAAGCAATTTGGGTTTTTGTTTTGTTTAGCGATATGTTTTTAAAAGATCAATGAAGAGAAATAGGTAGCAGTAAATCACCGTTTACACAATTCTGAAGACTTCACACACGGGCCTTAAAATGTACTTTTCGATAATTGGGGCACCAAGTAATTGCCCCAACTGTGACAGGATTTCACGGAAACACATAGTTAACGCAGTAATAATACAGCAAGAACTCTGAGCTGTCTTTGCCATAAAGAGCAAATGAATACTCATGACAACCCTCCTCTCTCTTTCTCTCTCTCCATCCCTCTCAGCAACAACAGAGGCAAACTCAATCATTCATTAATCACAGGTTATTTGCAAAGCACAGATAATCCTGAGGGATGAAACAGGCCTCTGCTGTAAAAGTAGTTAACAATTTACACACATGTGTGAAATAACACTGAGACGAAGGCAAATAAGCACTAGAGGCTGTATTCTTCTGGGTCTGATCAGGAAAGAGAAACCACACAATAATGTGGACAGAAATTTCATACAAAAAAAATAACTCAACTCTCATCGGGGGAATTAAAGACAACTCTAAAGGGTACCTGGAGCTAAGAGAGGGTACCCAAGGAAGAATAAACTTTGAAGAGGGGCCCCTCCCCAAAACCGGAGCTGGGAGGTCACTGGCGAGGGCGGGTGGCAGGGAAGTTGGCTGGAACTGGTCTACACTAACAGAGCAGCACGGAACCGTCCTCTGGGGTACAGAGGCGGTGGCCGGCAGGTACGGAGCGGGAGCTGGGCACTTCCATAGGCACGAGGCCTGGAGTGTGCAGGGTCTGCACTGAGGGGATGAAGGCAAGGGCTGCGAAGTTGCCAAGAGATGGCGTGCGCCTGGGCAGAGCACCACAGGGTCCGGGCACGCACGGTATGGGCGCTCCCACTGACGCCCTGCACAGCGAGGGGGAAAGAGAAGCACCCGCAACCAGGAAGAGAGGCTCCCCGGCCCCACAGTGTCCCTCCGGGACCCTCTACTGGCGAAGTTTAACACCGTGCTCCCCATAAAGGAGAAACACCTAGGGTCTACTTTAACAGAGCAGGTACTGAAGGGTGAATTTGGAAAAGGGAGGCAATAATGAAACTGTGGCACAGAGGAAAGGACAAAGATGAGAGTGCACAAAAAGAGCAATGAATTTCTTTGGGGATCAGAGTTCTAAAAGCGGTATTATTTCAATGGAAACTGGAAGAATGAGAAAGATTTCTGAAAGACGTTGGGGTGAAGGAGAGGCTGGGAAAGTGACAGAAGACTCGTTCCTGGTTAAGAGGACAGTTTTATTATTAACTCTGGGATGTTGGGCAAACCATTTAACTTCTTTAAGCCTACGCACCTTGTAAGATTCCTAGGAGGTTAAAATGCAACAGCAGACTGTTAATAATACTTTGAAAAAAGTTTAAAGCACTAGGGGTGCCTGGGGAGCTCAGATGGTTGAGGATCTGACTCCTGGTTTAGACTCAGGTCATGAGATCTTGGGGTCATGGGATCAAGCCCTGCGTAGGCCTCCACACTCAGCACGGAGTCAGCTTGAGATTCTCTCTCTCCCTCTCCCTCTGTTCCTCCCCCTACTTGCAGGCATGTGTGCATTCTCTCTCTCTCTCTCTGTCTCTCAAAAATAAAGGAGTAAAATCTTAAAAAAAAAAAGTTTAAAGCACTATACAAAAACCACTTGATGGTAATAATAGTAACTAGAATACAAGCTCTGGTATGGGCTCCTACCAGCTAACCTACTCTCATCCTAACTCCTTCCCTCCCTTTCCACTCCCCCTAGTTCCTGGGGGACACCTTTGACATCAAGGCCCTATCTGTGTAAGTCACTGCTGAATGAATGAGTGGCTCTTGGATTATCAGAAGAACAGAAAAGATCTTTCGTTTAAAATCAAACTAACCCAAAGGAAATATTTCCTTAAAATAAAAGGGTAAAAAGTATTATTAAATACCCTCTCTACATAATTAGGCACTCTCGTATTGATGGATACCCTAAACTATATTCTTAATGTAACATTTTAACAGGAAATATGAAATGAGGATTTTATTGAGACATGAATGTGAAGTGTTACCTACCATTTAGGAATTACCCAAATGCTCATAATATAAATCCCACAGTAACAAACAAAACTCATTCTCGTGCTCGCTTCGGCAGCACATATACTTAAAAAAAAAATCAATCTCAATCACCTGAGCCTACAGTTTGCAGGAACACGTGATTAAGAAGGTCACACACTGCCACAATGCCAGACCCCTGTCACTGGCCAGGTGTTCCAGAGCTGGGTCTCAAGAACACAGCAGGCCTACTTCCCAAATAGTGCCCAGTGGAGCCCAGACTTTTTTTTTTTTTTTTTTTAAGATTTTATTTATTTATTTGACAGAGAGAGAGAGACATCACAAGTAGGCTGAGAGGCAGGCAGAGAGAGAGGAGGAAGCAGGCTCCTTGCTGAGCAGGGAGCCCGATGCGGGGCTCCATCCCCGGACCCTGAGATCATGACCTGAGCTGAAGGCAGAGGCTTTAACCCACTTAACCACCCAGGTGCCCGAGCCCAGAATTTTAAACCCTAAAGTTTCTTTAGAAACATCGCAGAGCACAAATTCTCTAAGCCCTGAACACTAAAATTCTCAAAGGCAGGTCAACAGAAAGGGAAACAAATTAGTATTTATTAAATACTGACTCATTGCAGGCACACTGCTGGGTTTTAAAAAATACATTATCTCACGTAATTCCTTTTTTTTTTTTTTTAAAGTAGGCTCCATGCCCAACATGGGGCTTGAACTCATGACCCTGAGATTAGGAGTCATGTACTTTCCTGACTGAGCCAGCCAGGCACCCCACATCATTATTCTTATTTTACAGATGAAGGAAGTAAGGTTTGGAGAGGTTAAGTAAATTGCCCGGCATTACACAGTCTAGTGGGGCTAGAATTCAAGCCCGGGTCTAACGGATTTCAAAGCAAACTTCTCCCCTTGAATTTCTGCTGCCTCCAGGTGAAATTCAATGGCAGAGACTCAGTGGGACCTGTAAGAACTCCACTGATCTGGACCACTACTGTAGGTTGAGGACATGGGGACAGAAATGAAAAGTAATACTGACATTAAGAACTGTTCCAGGGCGCCTGGGTGGCTCAGTGGGTTAAAGCCTCTGCCTTCGGCTCAGGTCATGATCTCAGGGTCCTGGGATCAAGGCCCGCATCGGGCTCCCTGCTCAGTGGGGACCCTGCTTCCTCCTCTCTCTCTGCCTGCTTCTCTGCCTACTTGTGGTCTCTCTGTGTGTCAAATAAATAAATAAAAATCTTTAAAAAAAAAAAAAAGAACTGTTCCAAATATCCTCCCCTCGTTGCCTATGCTCCCAAGTCTTTTGTTTTTGTTTTGTTTTGTTCTTTACAAGCTGGCACATATTTTTAAATACATTCTTTAGACGAGATATAGTCTCGGCTCTCATTTATTAAGTATTCTGTTGTATTTGAACAGCAACACCTCCATTCTTAAGGACAGTTTACTATCTCAGTCATCAAGCCCACACTGGAGGGAACGAAGTCTCACCGGATGTTGAAAGACAATCTGAAATGAGAACTGCTAGAGCTTCTAACCGTTGAGACGTTGATTTATTAGCAGGGCCACCACCTGACATCTGTGCCATGCTCTGGAGACCGCGAGGTGCTCTCCAAGAGAGCACACGACATCTCATCGCGAGGACAACAGCTTTGCTAGTGAGACCCCAGCTTCTCCTAGGCTGGCCCCACCTCTATCCCTCAATTCATCTTTCTCCTGCCATTGGCTCATCAGTCACCCCATCCCCCACCCTTCCTTTCTTGTCCCCTCCCCACCGTCTACACCTCAATGTAAAGAAACCAGCTTTGGATGCATGTTTCTGTGACTCATGGAGCCAGGCTGAAACACTGACCCAGGAGCAACCTTTGATGTAATCCTCCTTCATGGTGTCAGAAAAGCAACAGTCCACTCCAGAAGATCTCCCGCCCAAGCCTCAGAGTTTCAACTCAGAGCTCAGAAAGTGCTTCCCGGCCACAAGCTTCTGCCAAGACAACATGGACCAGGGGGTGAAGGGTGTAGGGTCTGGTGTAAAAGGAAGGTTAGCCTGAGTATCAACCACCGAGGAGTCAGTGAGCATCCCCTTGCCTTTTTCTATCTGTAAAATACAGCCTCACAGGAAACTGAGATTGAAATGAAATCATGCCTACCAAATAAAGACGTATTAGCACGAATTCTGGTCACTGTGTTCCTCAAACCTTAGCTGCCCTTGGCATCTGAGCTCACAAAGGCAGTGCTCACCGCGGCGGCTCCCACAGGCTCACTATTCCAGCATCAGAGGAGAATGGACCGCCTCTTATCTCAGGGTTGAATCACCGGCTGGAGGACTGCTTCGCTCTACCCACAGTCCAGGGACCCGCTCGCTCCCCTCCAGCTGTGACCTCTGCTCCCTTCTCAAGTCGTACCACTTGTTTGGAAGATACACTCTGAAGGCGATTACCAAACATCTGGAAAGTCAGTAAACACATTAGAAGTCTGGGGTGCCCGGCGCCTAATGAGTTCCACTCGAGTTACAAAGGGCAGTCTCTGACCTTCAGTTTGACATCTGGCTGGGGCTTAGACTAACTGCAACAAAGGAGCCAGGTGAAAACCCAGCAAGAGATAAGCTTGATGGGGAGTTGGGTACACAAGGGAGGGAGTTTACCGACCTTCAACTCTGCGGGGCTGAATTTATTAATATTTATTTGGGTTTTGGCTCCATAAAATGCTAGATTATTAGTGTTCATAACAGTGTCGCTTTCAACAGAAACACTGAACATAAAGTGTTCAAATACCATCATTTCGGCAAAAGGCTTCGATCTGCATGCAAAGCCCTGCACTACACAAATAAAAGGAATAGAACTTTAACCTTTGAGAGTAAAATTGAAAACAATAGTCTTTGGACTTCTTTACAAAGTTCTGAGAATTCACTTGAAAACTGACCTCTTGGGCGCCTGGGTGGCTCAGTGGGTTAAAGCCGCTGCCTTCGGCTCAGGTCATGATCCCAGGGTCCTGGGATCGAGGCCCGCATCGGGCTCTCTGCTCGGCAGGGAGCCTGCTTCCTCCTCCCTCCTCTCTCTCTGCCTGCCTCTCTGCCGACTTGTGATCTCTCTCTCTGTGTCAAATAAATAAATAAAATCTTAAAAAAAAAAAAAAAAACTGACCTCTTTCTGCACGACGCAGGAGTCGGGGAGTTTTTCCCTTGAGGTTGGGTGGGAAAGGAGCAGAGGAAGGGGCTAGGCCCTCGACTGCCTCCAAGGTTCAGAGCTGAAGGACTCCGCCTTGGTACCCTTGTGGCAACCAGGACATCACGGAACGCAGAGCACTCGGATCCCATCTGGGAGGAGGACCCGCGAGGCCGCCCTGGAAAGGGCACACTGATGCCTTCTCTGAGAGTCACAGCCAACCCGGGGTAACGGCGGCCGCCTCCTACCACCTTATCAGAAATCTTCTCCAGAGCGAGCAGTCAGAATTCAAACGAAGAGCAGCCCCACAGTCGGCACTAGGAAACCCTGTTTTCTTTTAATTAAAAAAAATGGGGAGGTCACCCCTCAGCTTTGTTTACAAGTAATGAGTCCGGCAGCCCCCATTTATCACCCCTGGAGATTCCCTTACACTTTGATGTGAAAATAGTCAGGGCCCATTGTGATTTCGACTACTCCAACAGCAGTCCTTTCATTTGCAAACGAAGCCCTGGCCCCAGCAAGAACCAACTGTCAGAAAAAATTCATTGCCTTTCCTTCCAATGATTTATCAGAGATGGGGGAAGAGAGGCTGGCTTGAAGACGACTTTCCAGGAAGGATTCCCAGCACACCCCTAATGCATTCCCGACCTTTGCTGGTTCTTTCGGCCCCAAATGCCCCTTTCCCAAATCCCACTGCTCACAAAAGGAGACCTTCTCTCTTGAAACCATCCCCTTTGGAAGGACTTTCTCTCTCTCCTTGAATCTTTCAGACAAAGCCCAACTTTACTTATTTTTTAAAGTGTTCTCCCTCAAGGCAATGCTCCAGAACAAGAAAAAAACCTAGACTGGCCGTAACAGACACGCGACCAACCCAATAACTGGGTCACAAGGCATCTGTTTTACGCCATCTTTGTCATTCTCTTGCGGTAAATGGAACTGAGTATTAAGGAAGTTTAAAAGGGAAGAGGATTTAAAGATTTCCTAACATATCTAAGAATCCAACATGGTATTCAAAGATACACAGCATGACTATTAAGACTTTCAAGTAAACCTTAAAAATTAGAATATAACATACATTTAAAATGTATACAGCTCCTGCTGCCATTTGCAACAACATGGATGGACCTAGAGACTGTAATGCTGAGTGAAATCAGTCACTCAGAGAAAGACAAATACTATATGATTTCACTCATATGTGGAATTTAAGAAACAAAGCAAATGAGGGCGCCTGGGTGGCTCAGTGGGTTAAAGCCGCTGCCTTCGGCTCAGGTCATGATCTCAGGGTCCTGGGATCGAGGCCCGCATCGGGCTCTCTGCTCGGCAGGGAGCCTGCTTCCTCCTGTCTCTCTGCCTCTCTGCCTACTTGTGATCTCTCTCTCTCTGTGTCAAATAAAGAAATAAAATCTTTAAAAAAAAAAAAAGAAACAAAGCAAATTAACAAAGAATAAAAGAGGCAAAAAAACAAAACAAAACAAAACAAAAACAAAAAAAACAAACCAACAACCCAGACTCTTAAATACAAAGAACTAACTGGCGGTTGCCGGAGGGGAGGTGACTAGATAAAGGGGATGAAGAGTACAGTTATGTGATGAGCACTGAGTAATGTACAGAATTGTTGACTCATTATATTGTACACCTCAAAGTAATAACACTGCATGTTAATTATATTTCTATTTTTAAAAAGTGCACAGCTCACACATGCACTTCACAGACATACTCTTGTCACCAGCGCCCAGATCAAAACACAGAACAATACCAGCACTCTTGAACTATTCAACTATTTTTAGCAAAAAGACGTATCTTGACTCTAACTGAGCTTTAGAGCTAACTTCCATTCTACAGGAAATACCTAGGATAGAACCACAGGGATTCTCAACCTCAGCAATGCTGACATTTGGAGCCAGAAAATTCTTTGTAGCAGGGGCCCTCCTGTCCATTGTATGATACTTAGCAGCACTCCTGCCCTCGACCCCTTAGATATGACAACTAAAAATCTCCCCAGACATTGTCAAATGTCCCCCCCAACCCCGGGTGGGGGCGGGTGCAGGTTGGGAAAATTATTCCTGGTTGAGAACTGGCATACAATAACAAGTTAAAAACATTAAGGGTTAACAAACAGATAAATCCACAAAGTAGGACGTACGTCAACGAAATTCTACAAGCAGTCAGTTCCCCCCACCCCCACCCCTCAAGGAGGGTAGCTGCTCTAGATTAAGACTCGAGAAACAAAACTGAGGGGCACCTGGCTGGCTCAGCCAGAGGAGCAGGAGACCCTTCATCTAACAATTTGTTGTTGGTTTTTTTTAAGATTTTATTCATTTATTTGAGAGAGAGAGACAGCGAGAGAGGGAACATAAGCAGAGGGAGTGGGAGAGGGAGAAGCAGGCTTCACGCAGAGCAGGGAGCCTGCTGAGGGGCTCCATCCCAGGACTCCAGGCCGGGATCATGACCCGAGCCAAAGGCAGACGCTTAATGACTGAGCCACCCAGGCATTCCCCCCTTTTTTTAAGATTTTATTCATTATTTGAAAATGAAAGACAGAGAGAGAACAAGCAGGGGGAGGAGGGGGAGGGAGAAGCAGACTCCCTGGAGAGCTGGGAGCCCGACAAGGGGCTCGGGCCCAGGACCCAGAGATCACGACCTGAGCCAAAGGCAGGCGTCCAAACCATCTGAGCCACTCAGGTGTCCCTAATCTTGCAGTTCTAAATTCGAGCCCATGTTGGATGTAGAGACTACTTTACATAAATAAATAAAATCTTACCACCAACAACACAGAAGCAAAACCTAACACAGCACAATCACTTTGGCTTGCATGAATCAGGATATAAATAACCTTAATAGACTTTCGAGTCATCTCTATACCCAACGTGGGGCTCAAACTCAGAACCCTTGAGATTGAGAGTCGCATGCTCTACCCACGGAGCCAGTCAGGCACCCCTAACTTTAACACACATTTTTAAACAATCTGAATGGTTTGCATATGGTCTAGCCATAAGATGAGTCTAAAATTTTTATTTTATTAAGTATGAAATTGGTGTACTGTTATGTAGGGAATTATCCGTATTTTTTTAGTGATGCACATAAGGTATGCAGGAGTGAAAAAACAGATGCCTGAGATTTACTTTAAAACACTTCAGCAAAGGGCGCCTGGGTGGCTCAGTGGGTTAAAGCCTCTGCCTTCGGCTCAGGTCATGATCTCAGGGTCCTGGGATCAAGCCCCACGTTGCATCATTGCATCGGGCTCCCTGCTCAGCAGGAAGCCTGCTTCCTCCTCTCTCTGCCTGCCTCTCTGCTTACATGTGATCTCTCTCTGTCAAATTAAAAAAAAAAAAAATTAAAAAAAAAGACAAAAGACAGATTTTTACAGTGTGGCAAAATACTAAGAAATGTTAAATATGGGAAAAGGGTATTTGATAATGAACTATTCTCTCTTTTACTAATGTCTGAATATTTCTACGAAAAAATGTCTTTAAATTTTTACTTGAAAAATGTCTTTTAAAGGAGAGAAAAGGAGTAGGCAAGAACTGTAAGTCCATACTAAATTAGATTACCAAGGCCAATCAGACCCAATATTATTTCTTTATTGCTGCTTCAATGCACAAGATTTCTTTCCCTCCCTCTCTTTAAACTCTCTCTTCTTAACACAAAGTCTTGAATGACCTCACGCTTCCAATAGCTTTAATAAGACATGTTCTCTTTATATCTATGAACATCTTACTTACATAAACATACACAATTCAGCATCTACAATTTAAGCAACAAAAATGGTGGCAGTCTGCACTGCAGTTTATGAAAAAGACATCATCTGATGAAGGCATCCGAACTGGTTAGTCAAGAGCAGAAATGCAACTGCATTTGTTGTAGAAATGCAACAGTGCCTCTAAATGTTATTCTGTGTAGTAATTTAAGAATTTCACAACCAAAACAAACTAGTTGCCCCCAGCATTCCCCATAGTCTGATTCACACACTCAGCTAATAACTTCTTCAGGCCTTTGCTTCCTCCAGTAAAAGGAAGCTGATTACCATCTAATCTGACCACTTTACAGGGTTATCATGAGCTACAGAAAACAAGACTCCGATTCTGAAATAATGTCCTCCAGGCTTCTAGAAACCACAGGAACCTGGAACTGAAATTCTCTTCTTCCTAACCCTGTTCCACAGATTCTTAAAGAGGCTAACTGCTATAGCTTCCGGGGGAAAAAAAAAAAAAAGGATTATTATCACTGAAGCCTCCCCAAAGAAGGAAAAGGTTCTTCTCCAAATCAGGATACCATAAAATTAGGATCCCTACAAAGACGGTGTAATCCTAAACAGTTTAACTCTATGTCCATCTAATCAACCACCATAGACCAAAGTATCACCTAAAATGATATCATGCCAGCTACTTAGACTAGTATCCATTACACAAAAGGCAGTAAATAATATTACTCCATTCTCTTCCAGCTCTTAGAATTAGCACAGTTCAGGGCTGAAGGCAAAGAGAAAAACCACATGCATGCATCTGAAACTGACCCACTAGCACAATGAACCAGAACCTAGAATAATCTAAAGATGACTCTAGGGTGCCTGGGTGGCTCAGTTGGTTAAGTGTCTGCCTTCAGCTGGGGTCACGATCGAGGACTCCCAGGATCAAGTCCAGCATTGGGCTCCCTCATTCCCCAACACTCTGCAGGGAGTCTGTTCCTCACTCCTACCCTCCCTACCCTCCCCTTTTTCATGTTTTCTCTCTCTCAAATAAAATCTTCAAAAATAATAAAATTTAAAAAAAAATGATGACTCTAAACTTGAATCTACCTTACAAGAAAGCAATCCACTCTAATATCTACCCAAAAGAAATGAAAACGTATGTGCAAGATTATTCATAATAGCCAAAAAGTGGGTATGACCCATCAATTGGTGAAGAGTAAATAAAACACTGGCACAGCCATACAATGGATTATTTGGCAACAAAAAAGAATGAAATATTGACACATGCTACACAACATGGATGAGTCTTGAAAACTTTATGCTAAGTGAAAGTAGCCAGTCTCTTTCTCTCTCTCTCTCTCTCTCTCGCACACACATACACACACACACAAACCCATATTATGATTGCATTTATGGGAGATGTTCAGAATAGGCAAAACTATTAAGTAGATTAATAGCTGCCTGGGGTTGGGGCGGGAAACAGGCAGTTGCATCTACCGGGACGGCAATTCCGAAAATGGACTGCAGAAATGGTTGCACAACTCAGTAAATTTACTAAATTATATCTCCATAAAGTGTTTTGTTTTTGTTTTTTTTAATATATAAAGACGATGCTTGTAGAAAAGAAAACACTATGCAGCAGTGTTTTCTAATATTCTTTGTGTGATTTAGGACAATCCCATTGCTAATATTAAATGTAAAATAGACCACAGTAAAACTCTAAAGTGTATCCACATGCGCTGCAAATATACACACGCTGTGTTTTGTTTTTAAAGGTCTGTGTCCTCTATCATTCTTCTTTGTACAAACGCTGTTCCTGGAGTAGCTCATAAAATGATCTCTTCTGCCCAAAATATTGCCACTAAACAAAGCCTCTCCCCTCAAAATAGAATTAAGGAAGCTTCTGACTCCCTTGAAACCCACCATTCGGGCGCCTGGGTGGCTCAGTGGGTTAAAGCCTCTGCTTTCGGCTCAGGTCATGATCTCAGGGTCCTGGGATCGAGGCCCGCATCGGGCTC
>LNAC01000229.1:930780-951676 GCA_002007465.1 Ailurus styani | reverse complement strand
TTTAAAAAAAAAAAAAAAAAAAAAAGAAACCCACCATTCTACCACATCATCACCAAAGTGGTGGGATTAATAATTTACTGAGGATTTGCATTGCAGGAGGTCCTATGATAAGCACTTTACACACATTATTCTTCCTATCCCCATTTTTTTCTTCTCCCCATTTTAATGAGGCCTTAAAAGTTGAGCGATTCGCTCTAGTAACCAACGTGTCAGAGCTCTAAAAATAGCTATCCGAGGGCGCCTGGGTGGCTCAGTGGGTTAAAGCCTCTGCTTTCGGCCCAGGTCATGATCTCAGGGTCCTGGGATTGAGGCCCGCATCGGGCTCTCTGCTTGGCAGGGAGCCTGCTTCCCCCTCTCTCTCTCTGCCTCCTTGTGATCTCTCTCCCGCTGTGAAATAAATAAATAAAATCTTTAAAGAAAAAATAAAAATAAATAAAAATAAAAATAAAAATAGCTATCCCACCGCAGAGTCCCACACTCTGACTTGCTCTATCACTAGCTCAACGGGATTTTACTGGTGGAAATTATGCAGTATTTCGACAGTTCATCCTCCCTCCCCCCAAATTTAACTGTCCCTTTGAGAGAGAACTATTTTTGAAAAAGATTTCCTCAGGTCTGGGGTAAGTCTGAAACCAAACTCTTCTAAACCCGTCAAACCGAGTGACTCATCTTCAATACTACTATGACAATGTCACAAACTTAATGATTAGGAACCATTTTCTAAAATAAAGGGATACAATGAGTTTTATATAGGAAACATAATTGCACTTGTAAATCAGGCCTTAAACGACTTGCTTGGCAAATACAGGAAACCTTCCTGGTTCCCCAGTTCACAATCCAGGTGTGGATTATTTACAATGCCCAGGCCAATCACTGTTTCAGGAAAACACCGCAAACAGCCATTCATCTCTCTAGTAAGCATCTGGAAGTTAGGCCCCTGATTTACTCACACAAAGAAAATCTGTCCATATAATAGGTGTTAATCAGCTTAACACCTTGTAGCTTCCTTACTAATTGATGACTCTTCTCAATTAGGAGAGTTAAACATTATTTCAGACTCTCCTGGGGAAGGAGAGCTTCCAACAATACAGTATTATAGTACAACTCAGCACTCACAAAATTCAATCTTTCAAATCTCCCCAAATATTGAAAAGCATATCTCAGCAGATTTCCTAAAATATGTATAAAAAGTACCTACTCTTAATGGCAGGAAACAATAAAAACGTGTCCCACAAATCTGGTGCTACAACCTGAAAAAAATTTCTTTCATTCTTATGTTTTACCTTCATGTTTTCCACCCATCACCAAGTAAGATTTTCCCAGAATGTATCACAGCTCTGCTCTCTGGCTTCACTTACCTGGGCCCAATTTCAGAAGAATGTAATTTAGTACACACTCTGTAAAAATTAACTTTAGTTTCAGGATTCCAAGAAGGAAATGAGACATTTCAATCAGTAAGTAAGAGTAATAAGGGTAAGAAGGAAAACAGACTGGTGAAATGGGAAAAAGCCATGTTCTCTCAATAAGGAAAAAGAAAAGTAACTAAAAACTCCAGGAAAAATGAAAACACCATTCAAAGACGAAGCAATTTAAAATGTGGCATGAATCCGAACAATTTACTTAGCTAAAGAATTTATCTGTCCTGACCAAAATGAACCTTCTCTTTCAAGTGGTACTTGTGATAACTTTGAGCTCATATGAAATATGACCCTATATGAAATACGAAATGAAACCCTAACCACTATTTTGCTTCCTGGTCAAAATAACGTAAATAGGGCTATTGATTTGTCAAACTTCTAGTATCAATTTAGAGACAAAGCTCTTAAGGTACAATTATAAAATAAACTGTGCTGTCAATCTGGACAATTTAAAACTAATAGCAGAGGGCGCCTGGGTGGCTCAGTGGGTTAAAGCCTCTGCTTTCGGCTCAGGTCATGCATGATCTCAGGGTCCTGGGATCGAGGCCCACATCGGGCTCTCTGCTCAGCAGGGAGCTTTCTTCCTCCTCTCCCTGTCTCTCTGCCTGACTCTCTCTGCCTACTTGTAATCTCTCTCTCTGTGTCAAATAAATAAATAAAATCGGTTAAAAAAATAAATAAAAAAATAAAACTAATAGCAGAGCTAATAGTTGGGAGGGTGGAAGAGGAAGAAATGGAGGAAAGAGAAAGGATAATTATCATATCAGACTGGAAAGTTGATGGAAAAAACATAAAAATATTTAATATAGACTATAGAAAATATACCTAATGTAGTAGCTTAATATAAAATACACTGAGATATTTAAAAATGAAAGATATTTAAATTTATGAAATAGGATAAAAATAACAAACATCAAAACTGAATAGAAAACATAAAAAGTATACGATATGATTAAATTTAAATGAAATTCAAAAGCAAACAAAACAAATTCAAGCTGTTAGAAGTCAGAATAGTGGCAGCCTTTGAGGGAGTTAGGAGCTGAAAGGGGACAAGCGGAGGCTTCTGGAGAGCTGGTATTGTCATTTGATCGGTTACACGAGTGTGTTCACTTTGTGAAAACGCACTGAACTGTACTAATAATGTCTGCCCTATTCAGTTTGTTATACTCCAATAACAATTTTTAGAAAGAACAAAAAGGGGAGGAAAAGGAAGGTGGGAGTAAATATAAGTGAGCTGAGATTCACTAGTGTCTAATGCTGATAAATCTGCAAATCAGAAAATAAGCCTATTACTTATAAGAACTAAAACAAATATTGTTTTTACACATTACATTAATGTTCTGCCCATGCTTACGACTTTTGATAGCCCTGAGCAACGTAAGGACTCACACTCAGATTTCCGTGTAGTTTGAACAGTTAGAGTTGCATACTCGATACACATCTGTTTCCTTTCAAGTACGTGCTAGCCCTGGACCAGTTCCTCATGAATTTGATGGGTTTTTTTTCCAGACTACTGAAAGATTAACCTGTCATGATTAAACATTTAAACAGTGAGCTATTGATATATATTAAAAATTGAGCTCCATTGAGGACTTCCCCTAGCCCTATCACTTGTACTGGGTATTAAAACTAAAAGAAGCACATCAGGGAGTTTATGAGTTGAAAAAATAAAACTGGTTCTATAACTGCCAGAATGTTCTTATAAATGCCATTTACCCACCCTTATTATCACTAACAATAGCAAACTTATGTAAATAATACAAAATACTTTTTATTTTTTTTCTTAAAAGATTTTATTTATTTATTTGACAGAGAGACACAGGGAGAGAGGGAACACAGCAGGGGGAGTGGGAGAGGGAGAAGCAGGCTTCCTGCTGAGCAGAGAGCCCGACGACCCGGGGCTTGGTCCTCCTGAGCCCAAGGCAGATGTTTAACGACTGAGCCACCCAGCCACCCCCAGAATACTTTTTAATCTTTCCACTGATTATAGTGTATTATAATTGATTATTCTATAAGAAATTATATAGGATGCAAATTATATAGAAAATTATATAGAAATTTTTGAAAAATCATAAATTTTATCATAAATGATAAAAAATTTTAAAAAATTTAAAAATTAAATTAATAAATTAGAAAAGGACTAATGACTTCAGAGGGAACATGGACATATAATCAGATGTGAATAACTATCAAAATTCTAAAAATGAAAAGAAGTGCCTGAATATTAAGAGCTATGGAAATACAGTGAAAGAGTAGGGTACCTTTGCCAGAAGAAACAATCAATGGAAGAAAGTAGTCCAACAAAAGACTCAAGAATGTGATGGAATTAAGATGCTGCACTCAAATCAATGGAGAAAAGATAGATGATTTAATAAATTATGTTAAAACAAATGGCTAGACTTTTGCTTTAAAAAAAAAATGGCTCCTGGGGTGCCTGGGTGGCTCAGTCGGTTAAGCATCTGACTCAATTTCAGCTCAGGTCATGTCAGGGTCTTGAGATGGAGCCCTGCGTTGGGCTCCCCTCTCAGCAGGGAGTCTGTCTGAGACTCCTCTCTCCCTCTGCCTCTGCTCCTCACCCCCCATCTGCTCATGTGCTCTCTTTCTCAAATAAATAAATCTTTTAAAGCATTAAATAGGGCGCCTGGGTGGCTCAGTGGGTTAAAGCCTCTGCTTTCGGCTCAGGTCATGATCTCAGGGTCCTGGGATCGAGGCCCGCATCAGGTTCCCCGCTCAGCGGGGAGCCTGCTTCCTCCTCTCTCTCTGCCTGCCTCTCTGCCTACTTGTGATCTCTCTGTCAAATAAATAAATAAAATCTTTAAAAAATAAATAAATAAATAAAGCATTAAATAAATTAAAAAACAAAAATTAAAAAATTAAAAATGGCTCCCTAACATCCTTTGGACTTTTCATTTTCCTATTAGTACAGAAATTTACAGCACACACTTGACACTAAAATTAATTACAGACAGATCAAATTATTAAAAAGTCCAAGATCTGGGGCACCTGTCAGGCTCAGTCAGTACAGCATGTGACTCCTGATCTCAGGGTTGTGAGTCCAAGCCCCACATGGGCTACAGAACTTCCTTTAAAAATTAATTAATTAAAAATTTTAAAAATGGAAAAGTCCAAGATCTGACATGGGTCACAAGTGAAGGGGACCAAGCAGTGAAGTAAATGCGTAAGCCCAACGGTGTGGAAACTGTAGCAAACTAGAAAGCATCTGTGCTCTCCCGACTTTTTTTTTTTTTCTTTAAACATCAAGTCTTTCTGGGGCAACCTGACAAAGAGACGTCTGCCAGAGGAAGCAGGTGGGAATTCTGGAGTTCTGGCTGACCCGCAGGCTGAGAGGCTGAACGCGGTGGGCACACTTGAAGCGCACTGGTGACATACCACTTGGTAAGTTCCAAATTAGAACTCGTCTAAGCTCCGGCCTTCAGGAAGAGAGCGGCGGCCCTTCAGTCATATCCGAGCGCAGCCACACAGCAGTGTAAGCCCAATGCTGTTAAATCTTACATTTCTGAAGAGAAGATGGAAGTCTAGATGGTTATGTAAAAAACATGGGCTGATCTATTTTTTTAGAACACTGTGAGGGGCCAAACAAAACCCATCTGTTGACCAGATCTGTCCCAGAGGCCACCGGCTCACAAGTTCTGATTTAAATGCAAAAAATGAAGGCATTCAAGTGCCAGCAGAGATCACATGACATTATTTGCACAATCTCGGAGCTGGAAAGACCTTTCTCAGCACAATCAAAACCAGAACCCATAAAGGACAAGACATTTAACTGCATAAAAATGTAAAACTTATGTGTAACCGAACATCACGAACAAGCCTGAAGACAGCTGACAACAGCGTCCCCGAGTTCCAGGAGAACGGGGGCTGCAGCAGCCTGGGTCACATGCCTTCCTCTGTGGGGGAGGACAGTGCCCGCCCGGCGTCTAACGACACTACCACTGGGGCCACCTGGAATAGAGGAAGAGTTTCCTAAATGAGCCAGAAAGGGGAAGTAGGAAAGCATCCAGGCAGGACCTTCCAGAATTACAGGCACCATCATCTGTTACTCAAGAAATATTAGTTGAGTAAGCTTGAGTCGACATGTCTCCTACGTTAATATGTTTCTGAATACCTAACAGGAGAAATAAAAATTGATCAGTGACATTAAGAATTCCCTCTGGATAGCAAATGAGTTATTCTTAACCACCGCTTCAGAATGTTAATAGGCTCCCCTCGGCCAACCCTGATCATGTAGGAGAGGCAAGAAGGAAGTTAACCGTATGTGCACCCTCAGAGGGAGAGATCCGAGACGAGCACGACATAACTGACAGCATTTCCTCCTTCAAAGCTCTGAGGAGAAGGTGGATTTCATGAATAGGTGGCTCGTTTCTCCAAAGCTGTGTAATACAGACCAATATCTTAAACACAGAATCTGATCTACTATAACAGCCATATGTTAAAGATATGAGTTAGGAGGCTCAGAAAGTACTTGACTGAAAGAAAATATGGAGCCAGTCTAACAAGTTTGGCTTCATGTGGAGAAAACTAAAATTTTCCCATATTTTCTTGCACTGTAAAAATGAAAAGGTTCAAGCTTGTTCTTTCAAAAATACATCATCAACTTAAATACTGTCCTATCTTTGAATCATGGATTTCACCGTTACCTGCTGCTGCTGCTCTTGACTCTTTCAGTAAACGCCATTGCTGCCCGTCAGTGGAAAATAACAAGTCTGCTCATCTGAAAGGGAAAGAGCAACCTGTGAATATTAGCCCGTAAATAAACTCAGAGGTATGCATGACGTGCAAGAAAATCATACTGGAAACAGAATTCGACATTCTCCCTGGAATCAGAGAGTGGTTCTTTATCAATCCTCAAGTTGCAGGAACAAACCGGTTACCATGTATCAAGGCCAAATGTACTTCTAATTTTGAGGCTGCTACTCAAAGCCATTTCAGCAAGAAGAAATATACACAAGTTTATCATGAGGAGGAAGAAAGGAAATAACATTCTCCCTGCATCTTTTCTTGCCAAGCATTGTGTTGAGCCCTTTGTAAATGACATTTCACGTAAACATTAAAATAAACTTGCAAGGTAATACCCCATATACTAGTAAGTCTTTTTTTTTTTTTTTTTTTACTAACAAGTCATTTTATAAATAGGAAAACTGACCCTTGGTTTTAAGATTGCCTGAGGTAACAGGCTGTATGGGCATCCTCCCTAGAATCAAAGGGTAGAAAGGTAAAAGTATGCAAAGAAAGGAAATCCTCCAGTTGGTTTTTACATAAGAATACTTAATAAAAAAGTAGGCCAAATTAAGAGCCAATTGTAAGAACTGACTTCCACTCATAAAAGGTGCTTAATCCCCAAAGACATTTTTGAGCATTCTCTCAAGAGTACCAGTCAAGAAAAAAAGACAAAGAAAAAAGGAAAAGGTTACACGACCTGGGCAGGTGGCCTTGGTACTGTCCTGTGTATCTCTAGAAACAACCTCACTCTCTGTGGTTAACACTTCAACAGCTGTTTGCTTTTCCCTTTCTTGTATGTATTTATAAATTTATGTACTTCTCCTAACTTGCTTTAAATAGTTTCAATTTTTCAACCATCCTTAAGGCAAAGGATCTATTACAAATCACCTCGGTACAGATTTAACAAAGTATGTGATACAAATGAAAACACACTAACTTCGTAACAGTTTCAGCTTGCCTCTTATGTTTAAGAGGCTAACTGTTACACTTCCGGCTAAGGCAGAAACACTGAATATAGTTCAGCTCTACTCTGACACCTGATAAGGTCTTTTATCTCCTCGTCCATGAAATTAAAATTGCTGACCACAATGTTTCCATAACAGTAGATATCACTGTCACTCTACCTCCTCCCCCTAAGAAAGAATGCAACATGGATGCTACAAATATTCTAATTAAACTCACACCAGTAGAGCTCTTAACTTTTTCAGGGTCAAACATGCTTCGGAGTAGCATACTCCTCCACCCTGCTATAGTAGCCCTACAGGGGCTTAGGCAAGTTTCCTAAATTCTCCAACTGAAATCCCAATCATTCCCCCCACCAACCCTACCACCACCGCTGCCCCTTTCTCTCACTTTCCCTCTCTCCAACACACTTATACTTCTCTTCCCCCTTTTTCTCTACCCTCTTTCCCCCTTCCCTTTCCCGCCTTCTCTTACTCCCCCTCCTTTCTTTTCTCTCCCTTCAGCCCTTTTGCTGTTCTCTCATTTTCTCTCTCTTGACAAGTAGGGCTGGCACACAGTAGGTGCTCAATAAAATAGTGTGTCATTTCAGCATTATTCTTCAGAACACTGTAAAGGCTTCTGAAGAGCCCGTGATGGCATTCTCCCACACAACCCTTCCAGTCAAGATGCCCACCTTCTTGCAGCCCAATCGTGCCCTCCCTGGGGTTTGTAGGGGAGTGAGAGGGCAGTGAGGGAGGAGGCAGGCTGGGTTGTGGAGGAACACCGACCTTGAGAATGGTCCTAAGTTCCCCTACTTGTTCATTTAGTTATTAAGCAGCAAATATTTCCTGAGCATCTATTCTAAAGGTACAGAGAGTAAGGGTGAAGAAAACAGACTTAACCATCACTGAGCTTGCAAACTACAGAAGTTTAGCAAAGAAGATATATCAGAAAAATACATAGATGTTCAATATTAAAAGGTACTATAGAGAAAAACAAAAGTGTAGAGTGCCAGCAAGGAACCAAGGTAAGGTGTTGCTATTTTACATAGGGTGATCAGAGAACGTAACATTTGAGCAAAGACCTAAAGGAAATGAGAGGCAAGCCATGCAGAACTGCAGTGAAAGATGGTCCTAGAACTCTCGCTGATAATGATGTGTCAATGCAAATTCATCATCTGTAACTAATATACCACTTGCTGGGGGATGTTGGTGATGGGGCGGCTGTGCATTGGGGCAGGGAGGGGGGTGGAGGGAGACAGGAGGTCTATGGAAAATCTCTGTACCTTCTCTTCAATTTTGCTGAGAACCAAAAATCACTCCTTAAAAAGTCTATTTTGGGGGCACCTGGGTGGCTCAGCCGATTTAAGCAGCTCTTGATTTTGGCTCAGGTCATGATCTCAGAGTTCTGGAATCGAGCCCCCACAGCAGGCTCCATGCTCCGCGGGGAGTCTGCTTGAGGAGTCTCTCTCCCTCTGCCCCTCCCCCAACTCACACAAGTTCACGTTCACACACACACACACACACACACACACACACACACGCTCTTGCTCTCTTTCCCTCAAATGAATAAATAAATCTTCAAAAGTCTATTCACTTTAACTGTCCTAGAGATGGACAAGTCCAAGACTGAAGGGGTCGGCCAAACCTGTGGGTTTCACCACTGGCTTCTTGGGTGAGTAGGTACAGTACAAAGTGAAAGAAACATATTATCTGAAGGATCGGCCCTAGGGCACAGCCAGGAGCTTGTCTATTCAACTCAAATTCTTTATTCTTTAATTTGCCAAGACCCACAGCCTTTCCACAGAGGCAGATGCAAAAAGGCTGCATTGCCACATTACTGTATGTTATCTCAACTACATCTCACCAAAAAAAACAAATTCAGCCCATGAATAACTGCACAGCTGTACAAAGTAACCATGCAACTCACAAGGTCAGGCTAGGCTGGAATGGAGGCCTACTGTAGTCAGGAAGTTATTAACCTAAACCACTGCTAAGAAAGGAAATTAGTATATGCTTCAGTTAATCTCTCTTTCAAAGACTCTTTCTTAAAAACGTAGTCACAAAACTGGACCATTTTCTTATACCATACACAAAAAGAGACTCAAAATGGACGAAAGACCTAAATGTGAGACAGGAATCCATCAAAATCTTAGAGAACATAGGCAGCAACCTCTTCGACCTCAGCCACAGCAACTTCTTCCTACACCATCACCGAAGGCAAGGGAAGCAATGGCAAAAATGAACTATTGGGACTTCATCAAGGTAAAAAGCTTTTGCACAGCAAAATAAAGAGTCGACAAAACTAAAAACCGACAGAATGGGAGAAGATATTTGCAAATGACATATCAGATAAAGGGCTAGTATCCAAAATCCATAAAGAACCTATCAAACTCAACACCCAAAGAACAAATAATCCAATCAAGAAATAGGCAGAAGACATGAACAGACATTTCTGCAAAGAAGACACCCAAATGGGGGTGGAGGGTGCCTGTGTGGCTCAGTTGTCAGGCATCTGCCTTTGGCTCAGGTCATGATCCTGGAGTCCTGGGGTTGAGCCCCACATCGGCTTTCTGCTTGGTGGGAAGTCTGCTTCTCCCTCTCCCATTCTCCTTGATTGTATTCCCTCTCTCGCTGTCTCTCTGTCAAATAAATAAATAAAATCTTTTAAAAATAATTAAAAAAAAGAAGACATCCAAATGGCCAATAGACACATGAAAAAGTGTTCAACATAGCTCGGCATCAGGGAAATACAAATCAAAACCAAAATGAGATACCACCTCACACCAGTCAGAATGGCTAAAATTAACAAGTCAGGAAATGACAGGTGTTGTCAAGGATGTGGAGAAAGGGGAATCCTCCTACACTGTTTTTGGGAATGCAAGCTGGTGCGGCCACTCTGGAAAACAGTATGGGGGTTCCTCCAAAAGTTTAAAATCGAGGGGTGCCTGGGTGGCTCAGTGGGTTAAAGCCTCTGCCTTTGGCTCAGGCCATGATCTCAGGGTCCTGGGATCAAGCCCCGCATCCAGCTCCCAGCTCAGCGGAGCGCCTGCTTCCTCCTCTCTCTCTGCTTGCCTCTCTCCCTACTTGTGATCTCTCTCTCTGTCAAATAAATAAATAAAATCTTAAAAAAAGTTTAAAATCGAACTACCCTATGACCCAGCAATTGCACTGCTGGGCATTTACCCCAAAGATACAAATGTAGTGATCCGAAGGGGCACGTGTACCCCAATGTTTATAGCAGCAATGTCCACAACAGCCAAACTATGGAAAGAGCCTAGATGTCCAACGACAGATGAATGGATAAAGAAAAGGTGGTATAAATACAGAATGGAATATTATGCAGCCATCCCACAAAAAAATGGAATCTTGTCAGTTGCAACAACGTGGAGGGAACTACAGGTTACTATGCTAAGCAAAATAAGTCGATCAGAGAAAGACAATGATATGTGGAATTTAAGAAACAAAACAGAGGGGCGCCTGGGTGGCTCAGTGGGTTAAAGCCTCTGCTTTCGGCCCAGGTCATGATCTCAGGGTCCTGGGATCGAGGCCCGCATCGGGCTCTCTGCTCGGCGGGGAGCCTGCTTCCCCCTCTCTCTCTGCCTGCCTCTCTGCCTCCTTGTGATCTCTCTCCCTCTGTGAAATAAATAAATAAAATCTTTTAAAAAAAAAGAAAAAGAAACAAAACAGAGGATCATAAGAGAAGAGAGGAAAAAATAAAACAAGATGAAAACAGAGAGAGACAAACCATAACAGACTCTTAATCTCAGGAAACAAACTGAGGGTTGCTAGAGAGGAGGGGGGTAGAGGGATGGGGTAACTGGGTGATGGACATGGAGGAGGGCACATGATGGAATGTGCACGGACTGATGAATCCCTGACCTGTACCTCTGAAACCAATAATACATTTTATGTTCATTGAATTTAAATTTTAAAAATAGACTTAAAAATATAGTCACATGTATACAAGGAATTATGTGCAATAAAATATCGTTTATAACATTAAGAAAACTGATAACAACTTAATACATGCCAACACAGAAATGACTAAATCAACTATGATACATCATGAGATCTAACAGAACATCAAAAAGAATACGTTTATCTAAACAAGATGTGTAACATATACAATGTGAGCATACACACACCAAACTGTGAATGGTGACTTCTCTGGAAAGGGACACATCAATTATGTGTGCTATGAATCCTTTATTATCTATGTAAACATATTTTTCTTTAAATACAGGGGCTGGGAGGAAAATGGACTGGCCTATAAATACTGAAATCAGAAGGTCTTAGGTTTTCACACAGTTTTTATATTATTTCCCTAGATTATAAAGACAGAATGTGATGGGAGAGGGTGGAGTAGGCAGTTTAAAATCCTCCTATTTAAAAAAAAAAAGGCAGAAAAAGTACCAACTTGGCTACACAAGCAGAAAAGAGAATAGGTTCAAGTGAGACAGGCGATCACTTCAGGCAAATTAAACCCTACCTGCCTCAGTGTTCCCATCCGTAAAATGGAAAATAGCAAATTTTACAGTATTACTGAAAAGAGTGAATTATATACTCTAGCTAAAATGCCTAGCACACTGACACATCATAGGCGCTCAATACACAGCAGCTCTTATGGGGTTGGAAAGGGGGAGAGGAATGCATAGTGGCTCTTACTTAAGCCAGCAACATCTATGTTACATTTTATATAAGTTAAACAAATATGTTTCATTTAGAAATGTACCCTGCCAGGTCTTCTATAGTCCTTCCAGCCTCTGGTAACAGATTTATTCAGAAATAAAAATGTCGGGGAGCCTGGGTGGCTCAGTCTGTTAACCACCTGCCTTCAGCTCAGGTCTTGATCCCGGGGTCCTAGGATGGAGCCCCAGGTCCAGCTCCCTGCTCAGTGGAGAGGCCGCTTCTCTCTCTCCCTCTGCTACTCCCTACCCGCCCACCTCCCCACTGCATGTGCTATCTCAAATCAATAAATAAAATCTTAAAAAAAAATTAATGCATATCAAATTGCTTTTCTCACCAAAATAGCAGGTAAATTAATTCAAGTAAAAAATTTTTTTCCTTCATTTTTTATGGGCTTCCAAAACCCAGCACATTCTAGGGAACCTACTCTCAGAAGTCCTTATGACAAGCTAGTTAAAAGCCCTGTTTTGCAACCTACTAGCTATATAATCTCAAAAAGATTACTATTTTTTCTGTAAGGTCTCAGCTTCCTCATCAGTAATATGGGGCTTCATGGGATTGTCACAGGGTTAAATAAAATGTGTGTAATATTTTCAGCACAATGCCTGGCTCAGTTAAACACTCAGTGAAATGGTAGTAGTTGTTGTTCTGGTTATTTTTCTGCCAATCAAAAAAGCACATGCTTGGGAAAATCCATATATTGCTTTTCAGTGACAACAGAGATAAGCAGGTCTCAAAGCCCCATGACCATGACCCAGTTCCCAAAGGAGAACATGAAGAACTCTGTCCGATTCCAGAGGGAGTGAGGACCGGTCAGTAGTCCTTGTCAAATCCTTCCCTTCCCCTTCCCCACACAGGAGGTAACAGTCTCCTGGTAACAGGCAATGTGTTAGCAGTGAGTCACGGATCATACACTGTTTTCGTCAGCATTCTCCCGAACTCTGCCCCACGCCGATCATAATCTCCCAAGGCCCCAAACTGATCTGATCACTCACAGTTCCTTTAGCTCTCCAATGACATGTGGCACCCATAGCTTAGAAATCCATAATGGATTTCCCCAACGGCGTCTCTTCACTTCAAAATCCTTGTTCAAGAGGACTCTGGTGCTACCCCAAACTCAAGTATACCTTTCACATCTTGTTGGGTATCTCATCATTTGGGTCTCGGCCCAGTGATACATTCTCAAAGAGGCCTTCCTGGTTACAGTGGCTAATGTAGTACAGTGTGCCTTCAACCACATCCTTCAGCCAACCACTCTCAATTCCATTATAATCTACATGGGTTAGGAATGTGTCTAGCTGCAAGTAACAACTGCTTAATAATGGAAGTTTATCCTTCCACAGCAAGTCCAGAAGAACCTGGCTACGGGTATAGTGTTAGTTGTTCAACAAGGCCATCGAGAACTCTTGGCCCTTTCTGCTCTGCCATATTTAGCATGTTGTCTTCATGCTTGTCACCTCCTGGTACAAAAAGGTTGCTGCCATAACCAGATACCTTACTACATTAAAAGCTGGCACAGCCACACATTTCTCCTTCTGTCAGGAAAGGAAAATCCTTCCCCAAGACCTTGCCTATCAAAAACCAGAGCTATGTCCTGTGGCCTCCTAAAGCTGCAGGGGCGGCAGGTGAGTCAGGATACAAACTGTTAGCCCTGGCTAAGAACAAGTATATCTATCTCCTAAGACTAGGCACAATTGTGTGTGCTCCCACACACAATTAAGGTTCTTTTAACGAGGAAATAAATGGGAATGGGCATTGGGAAGGAAAGGAACAGTGCTGGCCACACTTATTTTTCATAGTACTTACCATCCACAATCACTTTACACAAAATAAATAAATAAATAAATAAATAAATGTATGTATGTATGTATGTATGTTAACTGCTCATATCCTCTCAAAAGAATGCAAGCTCCTGGCCTAGCTCCATATACATACACCCAGAACCTACATTTTTAAATAATAGTCAAGTTTCTCACAGTAGGCAGGTATTATATTCATACATAGGCACTGAAAGATGGTGGGGATCGCCCAGGCAAATTAACCTCAAAATCTCAGTGTCTTGACAGAACAAAGGTTTATTTCATACTCTCTCCTCATGTGCATTGCATATCGATGTGCTGGGGTAGGAAAGAGGGCACGGAGCTTTTCTCCACATTGAGAAACCCAACCTGTTGGAATCTCCACTATTTTAAAATGTGGCTTCAGGGTTTGCCATAGTAAAAAAGAGTTGGAGGGTCTCAGGAGAGCCACTTAAATGCTTTAGCTCAGAAACACATGTTACTCCTTCAGCCCACTGGATGGAATTAGTCACATGGCTATTTTTTTCCCAAAAGTTTTTATTTATTTCCCCCCACCCCCCAGTAATCTCTGCACCCAACAAGGGGCTCGAATTCATGACCCTGAGATCAAGAGCTGCATACTCTTCAAGAGTACCATGCTCCTTCAACTGAGCCAGCCAGGCACCCCCAGAATTAGTCACATGATTCTAGTAATCATAATGAGGCAAAGAAACATGAAAGAACATATGAATATTGGTAGTCAAAGTTTCTGCTTCATTCTCCATGGGCTGGTACAACAATGCACTATCCCACTTTAAAATGCAGACATTAAAGAAATTCCTTGGAACAAACTCTAAGGGATACTCAATAAAGCAATTATTTCATCTTATAAGGTAATACTTACCATTAAAGACACACACACACACATTGTTCCTTCAGGAATAATAACAGGAAATATTTATGTAGCACGTACTATGCTCTGCTCCAAGTACTTGCCAAATTTTAGTGCCTTTAATCTACTCAACTACCCAGTAAGGGAGATCTTATTAGGAGTAACAGTCTTATTAACCCCATCTTGTAAGGGAATGGAAGAGTGTTAGAAGCCAGTTCTTCATGGGTCTATGACATTTCTGTATATTGTACAAGCAGAGGCACCAATTGTCTTTGTTCTAGACAATCTTTAATGAAGTTTGTATAGAGAACAGCCTAAGAAAATAGAGATAGTGTCTCCTACAGCATAGGGCAGCATGTTTACGCTTCAGTATCAACAAAACAATGTCTCCCCCTCCAGAGCAAAGGGCAGGCATGCTTACTGCCCATTATAAAGGATTAGGATTCCCTCAGCTCAGGATTCCTCTCCTGTAATGCAACCCTTTTTATTTCCAGGTGTCATGTGACTCTCTCCACGTCTCGCTTTGAAAACTGGGGCTTAGGGAACCAGTGTAAGAATATATTCACACTCTGGCTACGGCTATCATGATGAACAATAAAGTCATTCCCATGAGCCCATGAAACTGTGGCAGGTTAACTTGTTAGCTTGAAAGTAGGGTAAAATCTCAAAGCCTTCACAGTTTTTGACAAAAAGTTAAGTAATTTGCCTAAGGTGTGACAGCTAGTAGGTGGCACATGCAAGACTCAAGCCCAAGCTGTCTGGTTCAGCAACCATGCTTTTAAATAATTCTTGAAGTGTAGTTCCAGAACCAGCATCATCAATATCACTTGTGAACATGTTCCAAATGCAAATTCTTGGGCATTACCCCAGACTTACCAAATCAAAAATTTGGAGGGTTGGGGGATGGTAGGAGAGACACGTGTTTTAACAAGTCTTCCAGACTATTCTGACAATGTAAGTTTGAAAACCACTGCTATACTGCATATATTCACTGAATCTATAAGACTGAAGGAAATAGTATATCCAGATTCACATGGGGATGTGACTGACCTTTCATAACATGAACAGATTTCAAACACTAAGGGAGATGGTTCATAAGCCATTGCATATCATTTTTTAGGAAGGTAAGGATCTTTATATGGTGTGAATAAACATCACATGTCTTTTTTATTTTTAAACATTTCTTTTTTTTTTTAGATTTTATTCATTTATTTGACAGAGAGAGAGAGAAACAGAGAGAGAGACACACAGGGAGAGAGAGAGACACAGAGAGAGACACAGAGAGAGAGAGGGAACGCCAGCAGGGGGAGTGGGAGAGGGAGAAGCAGGTTTTCCCGCAGAGCAGGAAGCCCTAGGCAGGGCTGCATCCCAGGACCCTGGGATCATGACCTGAGCTGAAGGCAGACACTTAACCAACTGAGCCACCCAGGCACCCCACATGTCTTTTTAATAGGCCTGCATAATATTTTCCTTTGGAGTCATAAATATATGTCCAGAATGCTAAATGAAAATACCTGCTTTTTTATTCCCATAATGATCAGAAAGAATTACTTAGCCAAGGGAGAAACACTATTTATATTTTAGAGTCAAGCTGTAATTCTTGAAAAACAGGAAACCACGTATCAACAAAGCCAACTCAGTGTACCATAGTGGAAAGGGCACCAGGCTTTGAGTCACAGAGTCAAGTCACTTAACTTCTTCAACTCAATTTCCTGATTTTAAAATGGAAAATGAACTCCAACTTTAGAGCTGCAATTAAGCTTAAATGATACATTATTTGAAACCTGTTGTGTAAATAGCTTTTATGCTACGTGAATGTTAAGTCCACCTGCATGAGCTCTTTCTCCTTCTCAATTGTGGTGTTATCACAGTTTCTCCAAAGCTTAGAGTACTGCCTGGCACATAGAAGATGCTCAATATTAGGAATGAATATGAAGTAGCCTATTAATGATGTAATTGACTTCTCTGGACTCCACTTGTCACAATAATTTCAGCCTTTTAATAGGAAAAAGTCACTCAAACAAGAAATCCTTAGTCATGTTTAAAATGGGCCAGCTAATTTAGGAAAATCAGCTGATTTTCTTCCCCTGGAGAACACTACTGAAGGAGTTCTGCCCTAAGCATAAGACAGAAACTCCTATTAGCAACCCTGATGGCCTTAGAACCCTAGCGTTTCAAGTCTACAAAACTCTGTTGTGCATATATAAACAGTCAGGAATAAAGGATGTGTACCTACAAAGAACTACATATTTCACATTTACTTCTACACTATGGTAGAATTTTTTAATAAATGGATTACAGGGTTTATGAAATCGATTTTAATAAAATCTGAGATTCAAGTCAGCAAATATTAAGTAAACTACTACTGTGTATAAAAAAGAGAGACAGCTAGAAAACTACAGCCAATTAAATATCGTTTGGGAAGAGAATATATCATTTAATGAGGAAAATAAAATTTACAAAACTTTGTAGATTTATGTTAATGCAGTTCCTTAATTTGTACTCTCTCCAACATACTTTCTCAATCTCCTGAAAAATCAGTTAGTAATCTAGAGTTCTTGGGCACCTGGGTGGCTCAGTTGGTTGAGCAACTGCCTTCAGCTCAGGTCATGGTTCTGGAGTCCCAGGATGGAGTCCAGCATCGGGCTCCCTGCTCAGCAGAGGGTCTGCTTCTCCCTCTGACCTTCCCCCTTTTGTGCTCGCTCTCTCTCATTCTCTCTCTCAAATAAATAAATATTTAAAAAAATAATCTAGAGTTCTTGAAATAGGAGAACTTCAAGCTTTGAGCTTCAAGAGACATATCTAAGTTAGCAAATGAATTCAAGTTGAAGGTCAGCTTTCAGCACAGGGCTTTAATGGTAAGGACATTATCCCAACTATGTTTCCATACCTTCAGAGACACCTGCAAGGTATACTGTTCCCTGCCTTATAATGATCCAAATATTTATACATAAATTAGCTCTACCTTTTAAAAAGTGAAAGCATCAGTCCATCTTAAGATGTGTAATGTGAACAACCAATTAACTTCATAAATGATTATGCAAATTCATTTGATGAAAGCACAAATTACAGTTGAGCATGAAATTCCTTTCACTTGCTTCTTAAAAAAATATTGAGGGATGTCTGAGTGGTGTGGTCGGTTAAGGGACTGACTCCTGGCTTCAGCTCAGGTTATAATCTCAGGGTTGTGGGATCAAGCACCATGTGGGGCTCCTGGGCTCAGTGCTGAGCGCAGAATCTGCCTGAAGATTCTCTCTCTGCCCCTCCCGCCTGTGCGGGCTCTCTCTCTCAAATAAATAAATAAATATTTTTTAAAAATTGCAAAGAAAGGAAAACAATATTGAAAATAAGTTTGCCTTTTTCTAAACTTAATTTTTTTACCCATCTTTTCAACTCAAGGCAATATAACTTCAACCAAACAATCACATGGCTACGGTGATTTGTACACGTTTTCAGACGTGCAACTCGTATGTATTGTAATTGGACAGTACTCTCCCAAATTTAATCCAAAATCCAATTGAGAATCTTAAGTAATAAAACTAACTTTTAGCTCAACCCACCCCTTCAAAAGTCAGTCAAGCCAGATAGGAAACAGAAGAGACAGCCACTTTGGATGTAGTCTAACTACTACATCAAAGTAGTAAGTCTTATAACCCCACAGTGAAACAGTGACTTCTGGTGGCAAAAAATGCATGCAAACTCGGCATTTTCCAGAAGAAAGCAATGTTTAAAATCACTGGGCTTGGCTTTTCTGACCATAAATTCTCAGTCCCGGCATGACCTTTGTATTCTAATTTAACACACTGTGATTCTTCAAGATTGTGTTTTTGCAAAGTTGAAGAGTTAAGCAAATCACAAATGCCAAAGCCACTACAGAAATCTGATTGCTACAGTGAATGTATAAAATATGTTAACTCTGATAAGTAACAGTTCATTTTCTTTCTGCAGGTGGAAAGCCTGCAAATCCCACATCCCCAGTCTCATCACCTCTGTAAGTTATACTTAGAAAAAGAAAAGAAAGGTGGAGATCCCCAGTATCTAAACTCATTTTTTTATTATTTAAGAAGCATGGAACCCAGCATGGAACCCAGTGTGGAACCCAATGAGGGGCTTGATCTTATGACCCTGAGATCAAGACCTAAGCTGAGATCAAGAGTTGGACTCTTCGGGAGCCTGGGTGGCTCAGTGGGTTAAAGCCTCTGCTTTCAGCTCAGGTCATGATCTCAGGGTCCTGGGATCGAGGCCCACATCAGGCTCCCTGCTCGGCAGGGAGCCTGCTTCCTCCTCTCTCTGCCTCTCTGCCTACTTGTGATCTCACTCTCTCTGTGTCAAATAAATAAATAAAATCTTAAAAAAAAAAAAAAAAGAGTTGGACTCTTCGACTGAGCCACTAAAGGCACCTAAACTCATTTTTTTTTTCAAAGCCTTGTGTCCTACTCTTCAATGTCTTAAACATCCCAAGTCCTTTCCATGGTTCCCCCTCTTCTAAATCAGCTAAATTCAAATTAGTCTTTCTAGTTTTACACAATGAGTACTACGAGTTATCCTCCTGCTTTCTCTCCTAGTCTCCCTTAATTCTCTTGGGTCATTATTCTTTAGTACTCTCCATTCCTTTTCTGCATCTTTATCTTCAAATACAATATTTTCTAACACTGGCAAGAGACAACACCTTTAAATTAAATAAGGGGAACCATCCAGAATTTTCAACTCTCCTGTGAATTTATTTCCAGAATATCCATTCGAGGAATCCTTTCCACTAAAAATGAAAGGCAAGCTAAGGAAATACATTAGACAGAGGAAGTAAACATTGAAACAGGGCCATGCCTAGGTATTCTCAAGCCTCTGAACAGAACTAGACTCAAAGTCCAAAGGTCTTTTTCTTTTACATGCCTTCTATCTCCACCCGGAGCCTGACGCACGTCAGGGAGAGGTATCCAACTTCTGCCTACCTTCTACGAAATCTGCACGACCTGCTCTGAAATAATCTTACACAAGCAAAATCCCCACATTTTTCAGGGTTCTCCCTCGCCTGATGTTTGTGTCTCAGTTTGAGCTTTTTTCACTTTGCAACTGTCCCAGGGAACACTGGGTCTTCGCCTTAATTACGGTTTCGCCTTTAAATCTGTCTGGTTCCTCGATGCTATGTCATTCCTGGCCCTCAGCCCTCAACGTGCACCAACAGTGTTAAAACCGCCCGATCCCACACTTAAAAAAACGTAGCAGAACATGGTCTGCAACCCACCCCCCTGGCCCCGCACTTCCCCTGCCCGTAAAAGAGACTGGCTCCCGGAAGAAACGGACACATCTCCACCTCCAAAGCCTTGTCTTCCTGGGATAATCTGCATAACAATATTGGGGTGTATGTGAGTATAGAAACTCCTGGAAGACCAACCTAGTAAGAAAGTATCAATACACTCGAAGGTCCCTTGCAAATTCATTAATGTAACTACCATTGCGTTAAAGTGTGTACGATTCACACAACTGTCCAATTCCTCTCCCTTTTAATTCGACGACCCTGGAGTTCGCGACGTCGTGGGGCTCGAAAGCAGCAGTCACAGGAGGATCAGACATCGGCGTAAAAAAGTATCAAGAGAAATTAACCAGTTCCACGTTCTGCAAATGCCATCTCCCTGCGCCCCAGGGGCAAGGATGAGAAGGTGCCTTCAACTTTCCCCCTCCCTCTCTCGAGGCTGCGGACCACCGAACACACGCCTCCCTCACCATCACAATTAGATCGGATGGGATCCACTAATTCTCCCAACCAGACGCAAGGGGAGGGGGGGACAATGACGGGGGGAAGGGGAACTCGGGATGGAAGAGAGAAAAGCCCTACTTTTACTCCCCGAGAAACTTCTGGGACACGTCTCTTACGCAACCCCGAGACTAGGTTCCAAAACAGAACATCCTTCCGCAAGACGCCGGGCGCACCAGCCGACGTCTGATATGGGGGAGTGGGGAAGGAAAATGGGTCTCTTCCCGTGTTTCCCACCGCTCCACTCCCAGTTCTTCCAGACGCTACCTGCCCAGGATTTGCAAGATGCGAGCTCCGCGTCTCCTTTGCCCGTTCTCCCCGAAGGTTCCCACCGGAAAAGTGGGAACGCCAGCTACTTGAGTCAGCGTGCTGGGAAGCAGGCAGCGAGGCGGAGAGAGCCCGGGCTTCCCAGAAGTCAGTGGCTGCGACGTTCCCGGCGAGGCTGACCCCCAGGCCGGGGGCGCACAAGGGCTCCGCTTACCTTCCTGACCCTTGCTCCTCCAGTCTCGAGTCGTGCGCCCTCGCCACCTCCGCCCTCACCTGACCTGTTGCGGTGGGGAAGGGGCGCGGGTGCGGAGAGCGAAGGGGAACGCTTCCTCCCGGGGTTCAGAGGCGGCTCGCACCGGTCTCGGCTCGCGAGCCGCGGAGGCGAAAATGCAGCTGCGCCCGCGACGCGCGCAGGCGGC
>LNAC01000229.1:907982-930561 GCA_002007465.1 Ailurus styani | reverse complement strand
GCGGAGGCGAAAATGCAGCTGCGCCCGCGACGCGCGCAGGCGGCGGCCGAGTGCGCAGGGCGGCCGCGCGCTAGTCCGCTTGCTGGCCCACAAGCTCCGCGCGCCGGCAGCGCCGGCACGCCCCGGAGCCAAGGCCACGCCCTCCTCGGGAGGCCCCGCCCCCGGCCCGGCGCGCCCTCACCCTGCAGCCCGGCGCGAGGCGGATCAGCCCGGCCCACGCCCTCTAGCTGGCGCCACCCAAATGGCTAGGAACATCGCCGCCCTCCTCGGGAAACCGGTGGGAGGACCGAGGGGGAGCGGCCGCGGAGGATGGAATACTGCAGTGACCGCACCGGCAGCGTGGGTGACCCTGCCCCGGGCTGATGTGGAGCACAGGAACGCTTTCGTTTTACGGAGAGATTCAGCTCAGTGTCAAATTCTGACTAAAAGTGTCAAGGAGACTTTGTGCCATCTCCTATGCAATTGAAACAGATTCTGTGCCCTTTAAAGGAGATGATAGCTCACATCTGGAGAGTGTTTTCCAGTTTATGGAGGGCTTTTCACACACAGGCCGGACTCATCTTCACAACAACCTTATAAAACGGATACGTCATTATTGCCGTTTCCCAAATAATGAAGCCGAAGAGCTGAAAATTAAGTGTTGTGCCCAGGGTCCGCAAGCTACGAAGTGGCATGGGAAACAGATCTCCTGAACCCAACCTCTGGGTTCTTGCGTTTCACCAGCTCAACCCCAGAAATCCTCATAGGGGTAGGGGCCGTGGCAAACAGAACCAAACGAAGAAGGGAGAGCTGATGTCTAGTTAAAATGCTACGCGATTCTATGAACATAACAAGGAAAGCATCGAGTTTAGTTTGCGCCATCTCACTTCCTTCACTGAAAGAGATGCAGAAAGATTACATTGAATGGCTCAGATGGGTTTTTACAGTATCGTAATGGTTTAAAGTGGGTGAAATTGGGGCACCTGGGTGGCTCAGTCGTTGAGCGTCTGCCTTCAGCTCAGGTCATGATCCCAGGGTCCTGGGATCCAGTCCCGCATCCGGCTCCCTGCTGAGCGGAAGGCCTGCTTCTCCCTCTCCCACTCCCACTGCTTGTGTTCCCTCTCTCCCTGTGTCTCTGTCAAATAAATAAATAAATAATCTTAAAAAAAATAAAGTGGGTGAAATTATTTGGATGAAGATTACCTTATTCAAATGTAATATGATGTGAATGTAAATTAATATCATGTATGAACATAACCTCCTCAGTGGCCTCCATACTTCTTCTCACCCTCCTCCTCCACTTCCTCCTCCTTCTTGTTGCTATTGCTTTGCCTCTCATTACTCCTTCATTGTGTATGCGAACAGTGTTGACTGAAAACCTAATCAATAGATATTTGCGTTTCCAAATTAAACCTTTGGTTACCTGACTTAATTTCCCATGAATTGTTTTCCAAAATATAACTCTTCTTCCTACGCCCTATGCTCCCATGATGATATTGATTTGGCTTACCTTAACAGCTATATAATGAAGGTGTCCCTGATGAAATTTGGTGTGCCTCTGGATGAAAGCTTTAGAGGTCATCTCTGAGCAGGAGTCATCTCTGACAGACAGGTGTTTGTATAGTTCTTAAAAGTTTCCAATAGAGATTGGTATCTCTTCCAATCATAACAAATATTTTAACCTTTTTGTTACGGAACTAACACATTTCATTGTAATATATATGTGCATAATATTTTATAATCTAAAGGTCTTTACCACTCTTATCTAAAACTTTTTCCTTTGTCATGTTCCTTTTAATCATCCTATTCTACCTCCTAAGAACTTTTTTTTTTTTTAAAGATTTTTTTATTTATTCATTTGACACAGAGAGAGAGATTACAAGTAGGCAGAGAGGCAGGCAGAGAGACAGGAGAGAGGAGGAAGCAGGCTCCCCGCTGAGCAGAGAGCCCGATGCGGGCCTCGATCCCAGGACCCCGGGATCATGACCTGAGCCGAAGGCAGCGGCCTTAACCCACTGAGCCACCCAGGCGCCCATCTCCTAAGAACTTTAAACTGTGGTCAGCTTAGTAAAAAATGTGAAGAATTTGATAATTTTATTTTCCTGCTTTTTAAGTTGAAGGATGTAATTTTGCAAAAACTTTTTGTAGAAGATGTAGTTTTGCTTCAGAGCGTACTCCATTCCATTTATATGAACATTCTTAAGGCAATGTGCTAGGTGATAGGCCATATCAATAACAAAGGTTCCAGTGCCTAGCAGAAAGAAACAAGTAAATAAATAATTCCAATGCATACTTCTATTGTTTAATTTCTGGAAAGATGGTAGGTTATTTAAAAACACTTAAGTCAAAAATTTTTTTAAAGATTTTACTTATTTGACAGATAGAGAGAGTACAAGCAGGAGGAGAGGCAAGAAGAGGGAGAAGCAGGCTCCCCTCTGAGCAGGGAATCCTTTGTGGGGCTCAATCCCAGGACCCTGGGATCATGACCTGAGACAAAGGCAGATGCCCAACTAACTGAGCCACCCAGGTACCCCTTAATTTTTTCATAATAAACAAAAAGCAGTATAGTTATTCTAGTGAGGTTTTTTTTTTCTTCTTTCAAAAAGTTGCCTTTCTGAAGCACCTGACTGACTCAGTGAGAAGGGCATGTGACTCTTGATTTTGGGATCATGAGTTCGAGCCCCATGTTGGTGTAGCGATTACTACTGAAGGGCAGAAGAAGAGGGAGAGAGAAAATCTTAAGCAGTTTCCACGCCCAGCATGGACCCAATGCGGGGCTGGATCTCATGATCCTGAGATCATGACCTGAGCTGAAATCAAGAGTCAGATGTTTAATTGACTGAGCCACCCAGCCACCCCCCCCATCCCTTTTTAAAGAGTATTTTTAAAACTGCCTCTTCAGTTAAGAACTCCTGGGATGCTACTTGACAATTTTCAGCCATGTTTTTACTTAAAATTTAAACACAAACAAGGGAACTCCCTGGGACTCACAGAAATGCATAGGCTGTATTCTCAGAGCATCCAAATGGTACAAAGGGGTAGGAACATAATGTTAAAATGAAGACTGGTGGGAAATATGCCTGCATCACAAAATGGATGGCTGTTTGCTTGGCCAGCCTAAAGCACTCCTAAACTCTGCAGTCAGCAAGACTCGCAGTTTAAATTATATTACTTCAAAATTACTGTATGTATATTTCAAAGGAATAATTTCTTCAAAGTGTAAATAAATCCCAACCAAACTGAAAGCTGAGTATACACTTGTAAAAGAAAACCAGCAACCCAGAGTTGGGAGGTGTGTAGGTGAGGAGAAAATGACAGTGAGGACGCAGGTGGAAGGCTTAGCCTAAACCAAGCAAGGGAAAGTGGTGGAAGAGCCAGTTCCCCAAAAAAGAACACAAAGAGCAGGTAGTAGGACTTTGGGGCAAAGATTACAAGGGGCTGTGATAAGATAGAAGACAGGAAAGGTCAACAGGGAACTACTGGTAAAGTACCCGCCACACCAACCTAGAGTTTTCCTTTCAACCTAAGGGCAGTGGGTAGGGGATTTAATCAGGTTGCATTTTGTTTTATTTTGTTTTATTTTATTTTAAAGATTTTATTTATCTGGGTGCCTGGGTGTCTCAGTGGGTTAAAGCCTCTGCCTTCGGCTCAGGTCATTATCTCAGGGTCCTGGGATCGGCCTGCATCTGGCTCTCTGCTTTCAGCAGGGAGCCTGCCTCCTCCTCTCTCTCTGCCTGCCTCTCTGCCTACTTGTAATCTCTCTCTGTCAAATAAATAAATAAAATCTTTAAAAAAAAAAGAATATTTTATTTATCTGACAGAGAGACTACAAATGGGGGGGGGGCGGCGAGAGGCAGGCAGAGGGAGAGGGAGGAGCAGACAGCCCGCCAAGCAGGGAGTCCCATGTGGGGATGGATCTGAGGACCCTGGGACCATGACCTCAGCCAAAGGCGGTTGCTCAACTGATGAAGCCACCCAGGCACCCCGGCTGCATTTAGACAGACTGCTGTGGCTATCTTATGAAAATGGATAGGAGGGACTCCTGGGTGGCTCAGTGGGCTAAACATCTCTCAGCAGGAAGCCTGCTTCTCCCTCTGCCTGCTGCTCCCCCTGATTGTGCTCACTGGCTCTCTCTCTCTCTCTCTCTCTCTCTCTCTCTCTCCCTCTCTGACAAATAAATAAATACAATCTTAAAAAAAAAAAAGGAAAAGGAATGGGAGAGTGGAAGGCTGCCGTCATAATCCCCGAGGCCACGTAAGAAAGTGTGCTGAGAGCTCAGCATAGATTGTAGGCAGATACAGAAATCCCTAGCTTTACATCTCAACATGAGAGACAGATATGCAAATGCAAACCTGCTGTCTATTGCTCTAAAAAGAAGTAGGTGCAATATTACTGTAATTAAAATAACTTCTTTATTTCATCATGAATGTTCAGCAGAAAATATGGTTCCAGGTAACCTGACATCACTTTTTCTAACCAGTAAATATGAGTTTCATATTGTGTGAGTTTTACTCATTGCTACTGCATACTACTTCTCAATCCCAGTGGGGATTATGGATATTTTTTAGTCATGTGGTAATATTGTTAAACCGATTTCATATTTATAATAGTAATTTGAAAAATCCCAATGAATCTGGAACAAAAGAACATGAGCGCAACATCCATATTTTTCTCTAAAAAAATTAATGCGGGATTTAATGGAATTTCCATAATTCATCAGACATTTCACACACAAAAGTTTATTTAATTCTCTTGAAAACATGTGTATATATCTAGTTCATGTATAAAGAAGAAATGAGCTCAGAGAGATCATCTCCACCATGATTATACAGAAAATAAACAGAAGTACTTGAACCCAGCTCTTCTGTGGTTCGAGGTCCTGTTCTCACCATTCTACACAGAATTAGATTAGTATAAATATCTCAACTATGTCTATTACAGTTAAATCCACATCAGCAGGCCAGAGAGAGTTGGCATGGATTTTTATTCTGACAGTTACATCTGGAGGGTTAAATAGGATGAGGCTAAGGAAAATCTGAATAATTACGGGAAAATCAAATAGTTGGGAAGTAGAAAAGGGAAAGACATGATTCAGAGCCAGAATATAAGAGCCAAGTTATGGTGTCCCCATGGGAGAAGGGTTGGTGGTAAGAGTACCCCACCAACTATGGCACAACTTCAAGAATTCAATACTCAATACTATGACTCACCTCAACCCATATCTCTCTTCTAAGTTCCAGACTTTTTTTTTTTTTTGACAGAGAGAGAGAGAGAGAGAGAGAGAGAGAGAGAGAGGTCACAAGCAGGGGCAGAAGGAGAAGAAGAAGCCGGCTCCACGCCGAGTAGGGAGCCCAATGTGAGGCTCAATCCCAGAATCCTGGGATCACGTCCTGAGCCGAAGGCAGACGCTTAACCAACTGAGCCACCGAGGCGCCCCAAGTTCCAGACTTTCACCCTCATTTGTTCGCAGGAAATTTCCACAGGTTGTGCCATAGGCAAAACAAACTCAGCATAAGAAGTATGAAATACATATTATTTCACTCTGTCCACCTATTCTTCCACAACTCACCCAACCCAATTCCTTCCTATTTGGTTTTCAACTTTTTGTAATGGTACCATTATAGACCCAGGATTCAGGTTCGAATGTCCATTACCTACCTACCAACTCATATCTAACTTTCCATTTAAATATCTCCCTCCCATAGAAAGTTCCCTTCCCTTTCTTTTCTTTCTTTTCTTTTCTTTCATTGAATAGCTACTAAGTGTCAGGTACTAAATCTGTTCAATTTGGGGATATAATGACAAATAAGAAACTTGCCTTGTCTTTGCACAGTTCACATCTAGAAGGAGAGTATGAAAGGCTGAATTCTAAATGGTTCCCAAGATTCCCCATCCTGGTGTGTATTTTCTATTTAATTTTTCTCTCCTTGAATGTAGGTGAGTCCAAACTAATCAGGTGAGCTCTTTTTAAAAAGGATCTAGGGGCCGAAGGAGGAGGAAGGCAGAGATAGTTGAGGCTACAGCAGAAGCTCTCCCATTGGCAGTGAAGGAGCAAATTACCATGTTATAGAGAGGACCATATGACAAGGACTGGAAAGTGTCTTCGGGAACTGAGAGTGGTCTTTGGCCACCAGCTGGCAATAAAACAGGAACCTTAGTCATACAACTGTAAGGAAATGAATTCTGCCAAGGGAACTTGGAAATGGATCTTTCCTTGGTCAAGCCTGTGGAGGAGGGCCAAAACCTTGATTTCAGCCTGGTAGGATCCTGTGCAGAGGGCCCACGTCCAAGCGTGTGGGCCTTCTTAGTTACAGAAACTGTGAGGTCAAAAATGTGTATTGTTTTCCACTGCTAGGTTTGTGGTAATTTGTTATGCAGCAGTAGAAAACTAAAACAAAGAGATAAATTCATTGTCATACAGTCTGCCTGGTGCTATGAGAGAGGTATGCATAGAATGCTATCAGAGCACAGATAGGAGCATCTAGCAAACATTGATGGACTCAGGGACGACATCCTGCCAGAGGCAGAAACTAGGATAATAACAAAGAGAAAGAGGGGGCTGGGGGAAATGTGAGTCATCGACAAAGGGCATAATGCTGTGTGGGCAAAGGGAGCTAAATACGCATAAGTCCCAAAGTGATGGAGTTCATGGTAAATTTTAGAAACTAGAAATACTTCAATATGTCTGAAATTAGGAGGAAATTGGTAAAAGATGAGGATAGAGATGTAAGAAAGGGTAAGACAAAAACCCAGCCCTTGACCTTTTCATTGATCGTATACTATGTGGTGGCCCGGGGTGTAGATTCAGCTGTGGGGATGGATCCATGCATGCCACTGAGTTGCTTGTTTGCCTCAAATCCAGTCCCTGCTCTTCCTCTACTCTGCTGTGAATCACAATGGGTTGACTCTTGCAAATCACTTTTCCTAGGTTTTTTTGCTGGGACACTGACTTCGGTCTAGGTTTGGCTAATGGACGTCATTGGGAGCAGACTGGAGGGCAGAGAGAGAAGAGAGACACTCTGGGGTCTCCCAGACACCCCCCGAGTGTCTCTCTTCTCTCTCTGCTTTGGGCACGGCTCTGACCCTCCTCACTAGCTCTAGCTCCCCCAGGTTCTGATCAGCAGCTCTGCCTCCTGGGCTCTGCTAACACTGTCTTCCCTTAGTCCCAGCCTTGGAAGTGGCCATTGCTTTCTGCAGTTGCTTAATCCCCTGTTTGGTCTTTCAGCTCTTCAGTCCATAAGACTGTATTCCCTTATTACATCCTATTAAATTACCCAGCGCCAGTGTTATTTTCCTAATTGGATCCTCACTGAATCACCACATTTTACAGACAAAGAGATTGAAATTCAGAAAGACTGAGCAACTTGCTTAGTACCCCACAGTTAGGCTACTGTGGGGCTGGGATATAGACCAAGTACAGTGACTCTATCAAGCTGCATTGCGTCTCTGAGCTTACATCACCGTACTGAGTGAGTTCCTTTGTATTTCACTATTCCAGTAACCTCTGAACTGTTCTCCATCCCTCCTCTGTCTTCTCTCTCTAGTGTGTTCTCCACAGTGCTGCCAGATGAATCTTCCTAAAGCATATCTCCGGTCATGTGGCATATCTGGCACTCGCAAAGAGAACTAAACACCATCTCCCCATTCTAGACTCCAGACTTTCCAAAAGAGTTCTTAATCAGTCTTTCCAGCTTCACTTTTTTTTTTCCATTTTTTTTTAAAGATTTTATTTATTTATTTCACAGAGGGAGAGAGATCACAAGGAGGCAGAGAGGCAGGCAGAGAGAGAGGGGGAAAGCAGGCTCCCCGCTGAGCAGGGAGCCCGATGCGGGCCTCGATCCCAGGACGCTGAGATCATGACCTGAGCCGAAAGCAGAGGCTTTAACCCACTGAGCCACCCAGGCGCCCTCCAGCTTCACTTTTGTTAAATATTTCACTCTACTGGAAATCTACCCTTTTCACTTTCACATCTTTGCTTATACTGTTTCTTCTCTTCTCTTCTCTTTTTTAAACAAATTTATTTATTCTTTTAAGTAGACTCCATGCCCAGCAATAGAGTCCAGTGTGGAACTTGAATTCACAACCCTGAGATCAAGACCTGAGCTGAAATCAAGAGTTGGATGCTTAACCAAGTGAGTCACCTAGGTACCCCTTTGCTTATACTGTTTCTGTTCTCTTTAGCTAGAACGCTCTCTTTTCATCTGTTGAAATAAACCTCTCTCAGTTCTACCTATTGATATATTTGTCTTTCAAAGCTTATTTATTCATTCATTTGACAAACCTGGGCAAGGTACATTCTAGGCCTTCGGGATAGATAGAAGAAAATTGTTTCTATCATGCGGAGTAGGGATTGGCAAACTCCAGAGGCTACTGGAAAGGACCAGATGGCAAATATTTTAAATATTTAAACTTTGTGGGTCACATGGCCTCTGTTGGGACTACTCAGTACTTCCACTGTAGCACAAAAGTAGCCATAGATCATACATAAATGAACGAACATAACTATTCCAATAAAACTTTATTTACAAAAAGAGATGACAAGCTGGATTTGGCCCATAGGCTGTAGTTTGCTGATCTCTCCTTTAGAAACTCATATCAAACGAATGGAAATGCTAGCAGGAAATGAAAATGAATAAAGCAGAGCAAGGAGATATGGAGAATAGAAGTAGTGTCAGCATCTTTGTAAGAGGAGTCTCAAAAGACACAATTTAAAAGAGTAAGAACAGGATGTATTTGAAGAAATAATTTCTCATAACTAAAGGAGAATGAATGATTTCAGATCAGAAAGGTCAGAGAAAACATAAGGAAAAATCAGACCTAGACAAGTTACAGTGAAAGAGTACTAGACATAAAGAAAAGTTCTGAAACTTTCCAGAAAAAGAACGTATAATTTGCAAAGGAATAGGAATTATACTGATGTTAGATTTCTCAACAGCATACTGGCTGCAGGAAGACCAAGGAGTAGTAGTATAGGTTATACTGAAAAAACCTTGAGCCTAGAATATTGTATTCAACCAGATTGTCTTTCAAATATAAAGGCATAAGAAAAGTGATATTCAGCCTCAAGTATATGAGTTCTCAGAAAATTTGTCACAGAAAGACTCACATTGAAAACATTTTTGAGGAAGTACAAAAATGAGAAGAAAAAATTTTAAAAATCCTGATGTGTTTTAAGAGAGATCAGAAGTAACTGTATCATACATTTAGGTAAATTTCATTGTAGCCTTAATAAAGAAAAAGCAGGCGTGCCTGGGTGGCTCAGGTGGTTAAGCGTCTGCCTTCGGCTCAGGTCGTGATCCCAGAGTCCTGGGTCGAGCCCCACATCTGGGACCCCTGCTCAGAGGGGTCTCCCTCTGCTGCTCCCCCTGCTTGTGCTCTCTCGCTCTGTCAAATAAACAAACAAAATCTTTTAAAAAAGAAAAGAAAAAGCAACTAAAACCAAAGAAAAGAGAAAGAGAAAATATATCCATTACAATGTAGAACTAAAATCCTAGCTATTATTAATATGATGGATGCTTTGGGAGGATATGAAAAGGACAGGAGAGCATGCTAATATATATTCGTTAGGGTAATAATAAGGACTTGACAAGTTTAAGAAGTGAATAGGAAGGGCGCCTGGGTGGCTCAGTGGGTTAATGCCTCTGCTTTCAGCTCAGGTCATGATCTCAGGGTCCTGGGATCGAGGCCCGCATCGGGCTCCCTGCTCAGCGGGGAGCCTGCTTCCCCCCCTCTCTCTCTGCCTGCCTCTCTGCCTCCTTGTGATCTCTCTCCCTCTGTGAAATAAATAAATAAAAAATCTTTAAAAAAAAAAAAAGAAGTGAATAGGAAAAAAATGAATAAGAAAATAAGTAAGGTTATGTTTTTATCAGTCTGGAAACCGAGACCACACCTATAATTTATCAGGGAATATTTAATGTAACAGTTACGAACTAATAAAAGGTGGTTAACTATTACGAGAGGTAAAAGATAACTCTACAGAACAGCAAACGTAAGCACCACTACTACTGCTACGCTTGAGGGAAAATATCCACCCCCAACCTGAAGCTGAGGTTCAGACGTCCTTGGAGAGGATAAGGCTGCAGCCCACTGGAGGAGAGACAAGTTCAGTGGAGTGCTGCAACAGCCCAGAGCTGGGGCGCAGCCTGCAGGCCAGGGATGGTCTCCTGGAAGCGATCCATTTAGGGTGGTGGTGAAATCTGCCATTGGGTCTTCATACGAGACACCCCAGGAACGGGAAGATCTAAGAAGGGAAGCCACCTACCTCTCTGCTACGTCTTGCAGTGTCCCTCCAGTGCCCTCTGCTGTAAGGTCCAACACTGTACCAGCTGGCAAATGAGACTAGTTCACAGGGTCCAGCTCCAAGTGGCTTTGGAGCTGGCAAGCAATAAATTGTAACAGTCCTCTCCCATTTTTTTTGCCCCACTCAGTGTTATTTTGTCTTTATTCATCCATGTTCTACGTGTATATTTATTGAATGTACTGCCTAGAGCAGACTTCCTAATTATCTTTTTCTCCCATTGGCTGTTTTGGGGTCTTTTACTGTTTTGCAGGGGGTAGAAAACTAATAATAATGCAAAGGACTTAGCCCATAGAACTGGACATTGCGTTAGTGGAATACAATTGATTATTTCCTGGTGATTAGAACATTTTGTATCTTTTTGTAAAATCATTCTTTTTTTTTTTTTAAGATTTTATTTATTTACTTGATAGAGCGAGAGAGCACAAGCAGGCAGAGCAGCAGAGGCAGAGGGAGAAGCAGGCTCCCCACTGAGCAGGGAGCCCGATGCGGGCCTCGATCCCAGGACCCTGAGATCATGACCTGAGCCGAAAGCAGAGGCTTAACCCACTAAGCCACCCAGGCGCCCTGTAAATTCATTCTTTTAGCATTCCTTGCATCCTGTATATGTGTGGTTTTTATTTGAATTCTCCTTTGATCTAGTTGTAACATTTTACTGGCTTCCTCATTAATTAATGAGGTAAATAAAACCTGTGACACATATTCATTTTATATTTGTATGAGAGTTATGATCTTAACTTTCTTTCTTTCTTTTAAAGATTTTATTTGACAGAGAGAGGGAGATCAAGCAAACACACAAGCAGGGGGAACATCAGAGGGAGAGGGAGAAGCAGGCTCCTCACTGAGCAGAGAGCTAGAAGCGGAGCTCAATCCCATGACCCTGAGATCATGACCTGAGCTGAAGGCAGACGCCTAACCGACTGAGTCACCCAGGTGCCCCTCTCCTTCCCTCCCCTCCCCTTCCCTCCCTTCCCCTTCCCTCCCCTCCTCTTCCCTTCCCTTTTTATTTATTTGTAACAGAGAGAGAGAGAGAGAATAACCACAAGCAGGGGGCGTGGGAGAAGGAGAAGCAGGCTCCCCGCTGAGCAAGGAGCCTGATGCAGAACTTGATCCCAGGACCCTGGGATCATGATCTGAGCCGAAGGCAGACACATAACTGACTGAGCCACCCAGGCGTCCCCTACATCTTCATTCTTGAAGCATCTCAGTCCTTGATATTCCTGCCCCTTTTTGTTTTTTGTTTTATTTATTCAAATTCAATTAATGAACATATAGTGTATTAATAGTTTCAGAGGTAGAGTTCAGGGATTCATCAGTTGGATATAACACCTAGTGGTCATTACATCAAGTGTCTTCCTTAGTGCCCATCACCCAGTTACCCCATCCTCCTGTCCACCTCCCCTCTAGTAACCTCAGTTTGTTTCTTATAGTTAAGAGTCTCTTATGGGGCGCCTGGGTGGCTCAGTGGGTTGGGGCCTCTGCTTTCGGCTCAGGTCATGATCTCAGCGTCCTGGGATCGAGGCCCGCATCGGGCTCTCTGCTCAGCAGGGAGCCTGCTTCCTCCTCTCCCTGTCTCTCTGCCTGCCTCTCTGCCTACTTGTAATCTCTCGCTCTGTGTCAAATAAATAAATGAAATCTTATAAAAAAAAAGAGTCTCTTATGGTTTTCTCCTTCTCTGGTTTCATTTTGTTTTATTTTTCCCTCCTTTCCCCTATGGTCCTCTATTTTGGTTCTTAAATTCTGCATATGAGTGAAATCATATGATAATTTGTCTTTCTCTGATTGACTTATTTTGCTTAGCATAATACCCTCTAGTTCCATCCATGTCATTGCAAATGCTAAGATTTCATCCCATTTGATGGCTAAGTAATAGTCCATTGTATATATGTACCACTTCTTTATCTATTCATCTATCAGTGAACATCTGGGCTTTTTCCATTGTTTGGCTATTGTGGACATTGGTGCTATAAACATTAGGGAGCGGGTGCCCTTCGGATCACTACTTTTGAATCCTTTGGGTAAATACTTATTAATGCAATTGCTGGGTCATAGGGTAGCTCTATTTCCAACTTTTTGAGGAACCTTCATACTGTTTACCCTGCCCCTCTTTGAATATGGTTTTCTATTAACACTTACTATTGGGCATGGAAGTACTAAGATACACCCCAGGAAATGCCCTAGGTTCCAGATATAGTCCTACTTGTACTTATGGGTTAGCAGCAACCTAGATTCCCTCTTGGTAATTGGGATCAGTCACTCTAGCAGTAGAGAGAAGTCTTTCACTGCCAATTGGTTTGTAACATAAGAAGCCCAAGATGGTCAGGTGGCAGCCTCATCTTCCAATTTAGTGCATGTGTTGTTGTGTCCCCTTGGGGAAGTGTTCCTCCCTTCGGAACAAAGACCTTTAAAGCAGCAAACTGGAGTTTCCTGGATGGGAAGCAAAAATTCTGTGAGTAGGTTATGTGATATAATGGTGAGAGGAGCCACCCCCACTTACATCCCTTGATTCCTAAGTCCTCGTATTGTGGCTGTGGAGGAGACAACACCATATAATGACCTCTGATTCAAAGTATATACTGCATTTTGCAAGTCAGAACTCCGTCTTTGAAGATGTTGTCTCACATTTGGCACCATAGCTGAGTTTTCAGTAAGCAATTCCATCTTTAAGTTAAAGTAGCCACTTATAGATGATGGAGTATGTGGTAAGACCAGTCAATTCTGTAGGCTTAAGTTCACTGATGCATTTCTACTGGTATGAAATGAGTTTCTTGATCAGAAGCAATGCTGTTGGAATACTGTAATGGTGAATAAGGCATTCTGTGAAACTACTGATGGAGGTCCTGGCAGAATTACGGGTAGAGGAGGCACCTATACCCAGAATATGTGTCTGTTATAGTGAGGAGAATTTTCTGCCCTTCCCACAATGGAAGAGTTCCAATGCAATCAACCTGCTACCAGGTGGCTGGGCAATGGTGCCTTATCAGGGGGCCAGTGCTGATCTCTGCTGTTGGTAGATAAGGCACTCAGCAATAGCATTAGCCAGGTCAGTCTTGGTAATGAGAAGTCCATGTAGTTGGTCTATGGCTAGCTTCCATCCCTGCCATAATCATTTTGTTCATGGGCCCATTGAATAAGTGCTGGGTGTCTGGGGAAAGAAGTTGTCTGATATCCGTAGAGCATGCTATTTTGTCCACTTGATCATTAAGAGCCTCCTCTATAGTGAACATCCTTTGGTGATCATTCATATAGACAAAAATATCTTTGCAGTCTGTGTCCTTTCCAAGAAGACCACCAACATTCCACTTCTCTATACTTTCTTTTCACCAATCTTCCAATCTGTTTCCTTCCCTAACCATCTAACCAAATTGTTACCCACCACACGTGACTCAGTGTAGGTGCATCATCTGTCTTCTCACATCATACAAGGCAGATACATTAGTTTCCTCATTTCTAGGCCACAAATCAGGTGGCTTAGAACAATGCAAGTTTATTGTCTCATAGTTCCAGAGGCTAGAAGTCTGAAATCTAAGTGTCAGTAGGGCCATCCTCTCTCTGAAGGCCCTATGGGGGATTATTTCTCTCCTGTTCCTAGCTACTGACGGTCACTGGCAATCCTTGGTGTTCTTTGACTTACAGATGCATCACTCCAATCCCTGCCTCTGTGGTCATGTGGCATTTTCCCTGTCTTCATGTCCAAAATTTCCTCCAGTTACTGGGTACCGGTTACTGGGTTAGAGCCCTGCTTAGTCCAGTATGACCTCATCTTAACTTGGTTATATCTGCAAAGATCCTATTTCCAAATAAGGTCACATTCACAGGTTCTAGGTGGACATATATTTGGGAGGAGGACACTATTCAATTCAGTACAGTAGACAATCCTACTGAGGGTATTTCCCGTCCCCACTGTCCATTAGGGTGATTTCTTTCTTTCTTTCTTTCTTTTTTAAGATTTTATTCATGTATTTGAGAGAGAGAGAGTAAGAGAGAGCACAAGCAGGTGGAGCTGCAGAGGTAGAGGGAGAAGCAGGCTCCCTGCAGAGCAGAGAGCCTGACATGGGGCTTGATCCCAGGACTCCAGGATCATAACCTGAGCCGAAGGCAGACACTTAACCAACTGAGCCACCCAGGGTCCCCCATTAGGGTGATTTCTGGGTGGAGTTTTGTTTAAGCATATTGCAATGAAGTTAAATGTTAATTACAATAGTATACATGCAATTTCACATACTTGAAAATTAAGTTACATATTACTAAATAACTTTTATGTTTAAAAGGAAAGTACAAAGTAAATTAGTACTTAGAAATAAATAACAATGAAAATGCTACATGTAAATACTTTTGGCTCATAGCTAAAGCAGTTCTTGGAGAAAAAAAATTGTAATTTTCATGTATTTACTAAAAAACAAGATAGTTGGATTTTTTTGTTTGTTTTGTTTAGTTTTTTAGTTTTGTTTGTTTGTTTGTTTGTTTTTTTGAGAGAGATAGAGAACCCAGGAGGGGCAGAGGGAGAAGGAGAGAGAATCTCAAGCAGACTCCACAATGAGTGTGGAGACTGATGCATGCTTGATCTCACAACTCTTGAGATCATGACCTGAACCAAAACCAAGAGTCAGATGCTTAACTGACTGTGCCACCCAGGTGCCCCAAGAAACAAGGTAGTTTTAAAACAAAGCAGCTGTGGGCGCCTGGGTGGCTCAGTTGGTTGAGCGACTGCCTTTGGCTCAGGTCATGGTCCGGGATCCCAGGATCGAGTCCCACATCAGGCTCCCAGCTCCACAGGGAGTCTGCTTTTCCCAATTACCTTCTCCTCTCTCATGCTCTCTCTCTCTAAAAAACAAAACAAAACAAAAACAACAACAAAAAACAAAGCAGCTGAGCATTTAATTATGATATTTGAAAAATAGTAATATCCAAAGAAATAAGAAGGAAGCAAATAATCAAAATAAATAAGAAAATGAAGGAATAAAAGCAGTAATATTTTTTCTTTTTTTTATAAAGATTTTATTTTTTTGTTTCAGAGAGAGAAAGCACACACAAGTGAGGGAGACAGGCAGAGGGAGAGTGCAAAGCAGACTCCTCCCTGAGCAGGGAGCCTGATGTGGGACTCAGTCCTAGGACCCTGAGATCAGGACCTGAGCCAAAGACAGATGCTTAACTGACTGAGCCAGCCAGGCTCTCCAGTTATATATTTTTAAAGATAGAAAACAGTAATGAAATATTAGATGAGATGCAAATCCCTGGCAAGATTGTGAGAGAGAGAGAGAGCAAGAGAGACATGGAGTGGGGGAGAGATTGCAAATAAATAACAATATAAGGGGGGAGGGATTAACCACAGTCTTAACAGAAATTAAAACTCAGTAAAATAATACTATGAAGAAGTATATGTAAATACATTCTAAAACTTGAAATGGACAAAGCCCAGGAAACACAAAAACTGCAAAAATAATGCGAGAAAAGAGAACATGAAAAGATCAGTAAGGATTAAACAAAACAACAAAACCTACATGGTTACACAAATAATTTCTACCCACTTTTTTAGTTTATTTATTATTATTATTTTTTTAAGATTTTTATTTATTTATTTATTTGACACAGAGAGAGAGAGATCACAAGTAGGCAGAGAGGCAGAGAGAGATGAGGAAGCAGGCTTCCTGCCGAGCAGGGAGCCCGATACGGGCCTTGATCCCAGGACCCCGAGATCGTGACCCAAGCCGAAGGCAGAGGCTCCAACCCACTGAGCCACCCAGGCGCCCTATTTATTATTTATTTTTAAAGATTTTATTTATTTATTTGACAGAGAGAGAGAGAGAGAGAGAGAGACAGTGAGAGAGGGAACACAAGCAGGGGGAGTGGGAGAGGAAGCAGGATTCCTACTGAGCAGGGATCCTGACTTGGGGCTCGATCCCGGGACCCTGGGATCAGGACCTGAGCCAAAGGCAGACGCTTAATGACTGAGCCACCCAGGCACCCCTACTTAAGTATTTTTTAAAGTTTATTTATTTCAGTAATCTTTACACCCAGTGTGGGGCTTGAACTCATGACTCTGAGATCAAGAGTCACATGCTCTCCTAAATGAGCCAGCCAAACACTCCAATTTCAGCCAAGTTTTAAGGTGTAATTAATATGCAATATAGGGGCACCTGGGTGGCTTAGTTGTTAAGCGTCTGCCTTCGGCTCATGTCATGATCCCAGGGTCCTGGGATCGAGTCCCACATTGGGCTCCCTGCTCTGTGGGAAAGCCTGCTTCTCCCTCTCCCATTCCTCCAGCTGGTGTTTCCTCTCTCACTGTATCTCTCTCTCAAGTAAATAAATAAAATCTTTTTAAAAAAATGTGCGATATAACCTCAACAGAGAACCTGAAAACAAATGGAAAAATCTAAAATGTATTCCTTTGAGATCAGGAAAAAGAAAACAGTGTCCAATATTACTGGTGATATTTAGTGTAGCATTAGTGGTCTTGGCCAATGGTATTAGGAAAGGAAAAAAAAAAGCTGAAGGAGTATAAGAGAAAAGATAAAACCGATATTTTCCAGATAATATAATCATCAATAAAGAGTAACAGGATCAAATCATGAACTTATGAGAACTAGTAAGAGAGCTGAACAATGTTTCTGATACCAGCACGACATACATAAATTAGTTTCACCCTCTACATCAGCAATAATAAACTAGAAAATACAATTTAAGAATAGATACCATTTAACATAGCAGCAATACATTTATAGAGAAAATGTTAAACTGTAATAAAGGATCTAGAGGATGATCTGAATGAGTGAGAATATATTCCATACATTTGGGTTGGATAACTTATTATAAAGATAGTAACTTTCCCAAATTAATTTATAAATTCAGTGCAAACTCCATTAAGATTTTTGTTGAAAATTTTAAGGAACTTAATAAACTCACTCATAGAGAAGAGTAAAAGTCTGTAAATAGCTAAGTCAACCTTGGAAAAGTAGAATAAAAAGTAGATCTTGCTTTATCAGATGTTAGGGCATATCACAAAGAAATAGAAATAAATGCTGGATGTTGTTGACACAAAATAAATAAGAAATGAGATTGCCATATGGAAACAATAAAACTGGATCCCTTCCTATTATTATGTACAAAGGTAAACTAAAGATTATTTAAGAGCATAGATATGAAAGATAAAAGATATATTTTAATAAAAGTAAATGTAGAATTATCTTTGAGCAAGGAACTTAGAAGGAGAGAGCTAATCATAGACAGTGGCCGTGAGGACATAAGGGTCAAGATATTTAGGAGGTTACCATTGACAGACTCCTACCTTACTCTGCCTTACACTGCCTTTTCAAAGTTTGGAGGAGCTAGCTGAAGTGGGTTTAAATTATAAATGTATACACATATACATTGGTTTATATTTTACAGTTATGTGTGGTAGTTTATAAAGGGAATAAATAGAGTTTGGTGTCAGAAGACCTGAGTTCAAGTCATGGATCTGTCATGGACTAAGTGTGACCATGAGCCTTAGTTTTCCTTTCTTTTTTTTTTTTTTTTTTAAGATTTTATTTATTTATTTGACACAGAGAGAAATTACAAGTAGGCAGAGAGGCAGGCAGAGAGACAGGGAGAGGAGGAAGCAGGCTCCCCACTGAGCAGAGAGCTCGATGTGCGCCTCGATCCCAGGACGCTGAGATCATGACCTGAGCCGAAAGCAGAGGCTTTAACCCACTGAGCCACCCAGGCGCCCTGAGCCTTAGTTTTCTTAGCTCCATAAAGTAGATGGTCAAAAAAAGATAAAGCTTATTATGTACTAAATATAGAGCTCAACCTACCAATACCCTGTTTTTCCACTTGGACATCCTCCTTCCTATCATAGTTGTTCTTTGGTGTATGTCTGTATCAGGGAACATTCTTTCACACATTATAGATAGCTCAATTTATTTTTTTTTATTTTTATTTAAAGATTTTATTTATTTATTTGACAGAGAGAGAGGTTACAAGTAGGCAGAGAGGCAAGCAGAGAGAGGAGGAAGCAGGCTCCCTGGGGAGCAGAGAGCCCGATGTGGGCCTCGATCCCAGGACCCTGAGATCATGACCTGAGCCGAAGGCAGAGGCTTTAACCCACTGAGCCACCCAGGCGCCCTAGATAGCTCAATTTAAATAGGACTAAAGAAAATAACAAGACAAAAAGTGAGGAACGCCGGGGTGGCTCAGTCGGTTAAGCGGCTGCCTTCAGCTCAGGTCATGATCCCAGGGTCTTGGGATCGAGTCCCACTTCAGGCTCCTCCTTGCTCAGTGGGGAGCCTGCTTCTCCTTCTCCCCCTGCTCATGTGCACACTCTCTCTCTCTCCCTCTCTCTCTGTTAAATAAATAAATAAAATCTTAAAAAAAGAAAAAAAGGGGGACGGGGAATTATTAGCTCTTATAGATTTAAAATCCATGAGTAGATCTAACTTCTAACACGGCTGAATTCAGATGCTCAAAATATGTCTCAGGAAGCTGTCCCATTTCATCTCCTGACTCTGTTCATCATGGGTTAGGTGTGTCCTGTCTGTTGTTCCCAGGATTTCAGGCTTTCATTTTCTCAGTTCCAAGACGGAAAGAGCGTCTGCAAACTCTCCCAAAAGTTCTGGGATATATGCTGTTTGGGTTAACTTGATTCCTTCTTTCATCCTTGAGCCAGTTACTGTAGCCAAGCTGGTGGTACTTATGTTGATCAGCTTATGCAATGTCACGTGACCATTCCTAGACTCTGGGGTGGGGTCAGGTGCACCCAAACTAGGAGTAGTAGAAGTGGGATGGGAGTAGTTTCTCAAGGAAACACAGGACTCTATAATAAAAAAAGGGAGAGGAGGAGGGCGCCTGGGTGGCTCAGAGGGTTAAAGCCTCTGCCTTCAGCTCAGGTCATGATCTCAGGGTCCTGGGATCGAGGCCAGCATTGGGCTCCCTGCTCAGTGGGGAGCCTGCTTCCTCCTCTCTCTCTGCTTGCCTCTCTGCCTACTTGTGATCTCTCTCTCTGTCAAATAAATAAATAAATCTTTAAAAAAAAAAAAAGGAGAGGAGAAGGAGGTGTGTGGGAGAGAAAAATATTGTATCTTTTCCCTTTTCTTTGTCTTTGTTATTCATTTTGACAGGAAAACATATATATGTATTATATACTATATATACATATATTATATATAAACATATATACACACACATATATAGAATATATATACTTATGTATTTTATATATATGTTGTGTATATATATATATCTATACATAATCATTTCCTGAAAATGTTGCAGGAACCAAAGTCCTGGTGATTAGCCCTTGGGGAGGAACGTGACTTGAATTCAAGGATAGCTGTGTATGTGAAGGACAGGGTTATGCAGGAAGAGGAACTTGGAAATTGGTAAAGCCCCTTCCCTCACCTCCACATCATACAGAGAGCATTTTTCCTTAAGGAACTTAATCAGATAAGGTTCATAACAAACGGTTCACTCATTTACAGTGCACGAGCCAACAGGTTTTTATAATGTGTGGAGTTGTGTGACCATCGTCACCATCAATTTTAGAACACTTCAGCATCCCCAGGAGAAACTCTGTATCCTTTAGCTATCATTTCTTCTCCCCTTAATTCCCTCATCCCCACCAGCGTTAGGCAAACACTACTTTTTATTTCTATAGATTTTCCTATTCTGGACATTCAGTATAAATGGAATAATGTAATATGTGATCTTTTGTGACTGGCAACTCTTACCTAGCATAATGTTTTCAAGGTTCATCTATGTTGTTGCATGTATTAGTACTTCATTTCTTTTTTATGGTTGAATAATAGTCTGTTGTATAGATATACCAAATTTTGATTATTTCATTCATTAGTTGACGCATGTTTGGGTTGTTTCCAGCTTTGGGTATTGTTTTTGGGTAGAAATACGTGTTTTTTTATTTTTTAAAGATTATTTATTTATTTATTTATTTGACAGAGAGAGAGAGAGATCACAAGTAGGCAGAGAGGCAGGCAGAGAGAGAGGGGGAAGCAGGCTCCCTGCTGAAAGTAGAGAGCCCGATGCGGGCCTCCATCCCAGGAAGGTGAGATCATGACCTGAGCTGAAGGCAGAGGCTTTAACCCACTGAGCTACCCAGGTGCCCAGAAATACATTTTAATTTCCCTTAGGTATATATATATAAGGGTGGAATTGCTGGGTTAAATGGTAACACTGATTAATTTTTTGAGGAACTGCCAGATTGTTTTCCAAGAGATTGTATCACTTTACATTCACAAAAATAATGTAGGAAAGTTTTTCACCACATCGTAGCCTGATCGTTTTATTATCTGTATTTTATTTATTTATTTATTTATCTATCTATTTATTTATTTATTTATGATTTAGTTCACAGAGAAACACAGCTAGAGAGGGAACACAACCAAGGGGAGTGGGAGAGGGAGAAGCAGGCTTCCTGCCAAGCAGGGAGCCCGATGTGGGGCTCAATCCCAGGACCCTGGGATCATGACCTGAGCTGAAGGCAGACGCTCAACCGACTAAGCTACCCAGGTGCCCCTATTATCTGTATTTTAAAAAATTACAGCCACACTAGTACATGTTAGGTGGTATCTTATGGTTTTGATTAGTATTTCTCTAATGGCTAAATGATGTTGAACATCTTTTCGTGTAATTGTTGGCCATTTGTATATCTTCATTGGAAGAAGGTCTGTTCAAATATATATATATGTATATGATTTGCAAATGTTTTTTTTCCCATCTGTGGGTTGTATTTCCACTTTTTTGACAGTGTCCTTTGAAGCACAAATTTAAATATTTTGAAGTCCAATGTATCCATTTTTCCTTTTGCCGCTTGATTTTTAACATGCCACGCTGCTTTTTTTGGTAATTTTTTTTATTTGAATATAGTTGACCTCAGGTGTACAACTTTTAAATTTTTATTTATTTACTTACTACCATTACAGCTTTTAAACCTGATACTTTATACAAAAGCTAATCCCTGTTTCTTTTTTTTTTTAAGATTTTATTTATTTATTTGACACAGAGAGAGAGAGATCACAAGTAGGCTGAGAGGCAGGCAGAGAGAGAGGAGGAGGCAGGCTTCCTGCTGAGCAGGGAGCCTGATGTGGACCTATATCCCAGGACCCTGAGATAATGACCTGAGCTGACCGCAGAGGCTTTAACCCACTGAGCCACCCAGGCGCCCTCCCCGTTTCTTTTACACATAAGATCTCACAAGTACTTAGGCGAGTCCTAAGAATGTTTTTAAAAAATGACTCATAAGCATGGGACATCAGAGCTTGAACAAGGTGAGAAGGATATCCACTCATGGGTGGCCAGATGTGAAGGGTCAGATCCACAGAAGCTAGGAGGACATCCATATATGGAAGTGGCTCAGAACTGGGTGTTGGAGCCCAAGAAAGGAAGGCATCCACACTCGCGAGCAGCCTGGTGTGGGGAGCCCGAACTTGAATGTGCAATGAAAGGTGTTCATGCAGGGGGAGAGGGTGAGGGGGGCATCTCAGTGCACTTGAGAGCCCAAGTGGTGTGAGAGGGCTTTCACACTGAGGGTGGAATAACCTGGAATAGAGCATTTACTACAAGTGAGATGAGCAGGGTATCTGCATGGGGGAGAGGATGGTGGAGGTGATGGGAAATTGATTATATTCAGGAATATTGATCAAATATTAAGGATAATAAGGACCAGGTTTCTCACTGTTGGAGAAGGGATTAAACATATAGAAAGGAAGAAAACTGGAATGAAGTTTGTGGTGGATTAGGATTGGAGGTGTTGGTATAAACTCACAGTTTTTGAGATATAGAGATCAATATACAAATGTAGGTATAAATACATGTACATGCATTTACATATATGTATTCACATATACATGTCCATCCATGCATAACACACATGTACACACAGGTATTGATTAGATATGTCTCCTGAAAGAGCTTGGGAGTAGTGGCATCTCCATAGCAATGAACAAAACCAGTCCCTAGATACTGGTCTCTAAATATCATTTTGAGAGCAGGCGAAGCAGCTTGCGTAAGAGTAAAGACAGGCATTGACAATTGGGAAACTGTTCATACTAGGAAGGTAGAATGGAGCTGCTCAGAATGGGAGCACAGGATCCTATAGTTGTTTGGGGACCAACTTTGGATCCACACCAAGACTGAGCTGGATGTCAACTTTGGATTTATCAGTTAAATGGTGTATTGACAACAGGGTCTTTAACATTTCCGAGCCTCTTCATTTTTAAGTAGGACAGTATACGTATAGAAAGGAAAAAAGAAGTCAAATGCCTAGTATGTTGTGAGCACTCAGTATTCTTTTTTTTTTTTTTTTTTTTTTTT
>LNAC01000229.1:883524-907811 GCA_002007465.1 Ailurus styani | reverse complement strand
TTTGACACAGAGAGAGAGATTACAAGTAGGCAGAGAGGCAGGCAGAGAGAGAGGAGAGAGGAGGAAGCAGGCTCCCTGCTGAGCAGAGAGCCCGATGTGGGCCTCGATCCCAGGACCCTGGGATCATGACCTGAGCCGAAGGCAGCGGCTTTAACCCACTGAGCCACCCAGGCGCCCAGCACTCAGTATTCTTAATGACAACACCAGGAAGGCACGTTGCAGGAGTGAGAAAATAAATCACAGAAATAAACAAAAATGAAAAGACTCTGAAAACTTTCCAAAACCTTCATCTAAGCTCAGAAGGCCAGGAACTTGGTGGAGTTCCCGGGGCTTTTCAGTCCCATATACCAGCTATGAAATTACTCTGTAATGCTTTCATGTTAATTAAGCCTATTAATATAAAATTTGTGGTAGGAGGTCTGACCTGTATGTTGGATCGTCCCAAGGGTGGGGTGTCAGATGGGGTGGGATCAGAGGAATTATTCCAGTTTGACTTTGTTCCATAGGACTAATGAGCGAGGGAAATTCCTATGAAAATGGGCTGCCCCTGGGACCTCACTGCTGCTCAAAGCGGAGTATTCTCAGCTTCCTCTCTCCCTCAGTAGTGCTTATCCAATAAGTCACCGAGCCTTTCTCCTCAGTTTCCCCACAGTTGTTCTGCTTCTCTTCACCTCCACTCTGGTTCCAGCCTTCCGTTCTGACTTGGTTATTTTGTGCAAAACTTTCTAATTGGTCTTCCTGCCCCTTGTTACTATGTTTCCAAATCATTCTCCATCCTGCCCCGCAGTGATTTCCATTTTGTCAAGGATTAATCTGGTTGCACAATGTCCACACTGAAACTCCTCAAATCCTATCTCATGCTTGGTAAATTTTGCCTTCCTTAGATGGCATTCAAGGACTTCCTGCCATGTAAGCAGCTATACCCAATAGAGGTCACTCACTCCCTGTCCTTTGGGACCATATTTCACATTTCTTTTTTTTAAAGAATTTGTTTAGTTATATATTTATTTATTTACTTGAGAGAGAGAGAAAATGTGAATTGGGGGAGTGGTAGGATCAGAGGAGGAGGGAGAGGGAGGGGAAAAAAATTTCAAGCAGACTCCCAGCTGAATGGGGAGCCCAATGTGAGGCTCGATCTCACCACACTGAGATCATGACCTTAGCCAAAACCAAGCGTGGAACGCTTAACTGACTGAGACACCCAGGAGCCCCCATACTTCACATTTTTAAAAATATATTTCACATTTCTACCTAAACTTTTTACCTAAGCCTGCCTTCCTTTTCCTTTTGCAGTGATCGTTTCTTTTTATATCCTATTATTAAAATGTTTTAAATCACAGTTTAAAATGTGCACAGCAAAACAAAGAGTAGAAAAGATTGTGATATAAGGATCAGTCTCCTGCCTATCACATTTCCTTTTCCTTGAAGACTGCAACTTTCATTCTTGTTGGTTATTTTCATATCTTCCTCCACATCTCTAAATAAAATGGTTATGTTGCTACTCAGTTAAAAAAATTTCAGGGGCACTGGGTGACTCAGACTTTAAGCATTTGCCTTTGGCTCAGGTCATGACCCCAGGACCATGGGATGGAGCCCCGTATCAGGCTCCCTGCTCAGAGGGAAGCCTGCTTCTCCCCTTCCCACTCCCCCTGCTTGTTTTCCCTCTCTCGCTGTGTCTCTCTCTGTCAAATAAATAAATAAAATCTTAAAAAAAATATATATATATATATATTTTTTTTTTTTTCAAACGAACTGAGTCCAGGACCAGACAGCTTCACAGGGGAATTCTACTAAACGTTTGAAGATTATTTATTTATTTATTAATGAGAGACAGAGAGACAGAGAACCCGGGGCAGAGGGAGAAACAGGCTCCCCAAGGAGCAGGAAGCCCAATGCTGGACTTGATCCCAGGACCCTGGGATCCTGACCTGAGCCAAAGGCAAATGCTGAACCAACTCAGCCACCCAGGCACCCGAAACATTGTAGGTTTTAAACTCTACCAAACATTTATTTATTTTTTTAAAAAAAATTTCTATTTATTTATTTGAGAGAGAGAATGAGAGAGAGAGAGAGAGAGAGAGAGAGAGAGAGAGAGAGAGAGCATGACAGCAGAGAGGGTCAGAGGGAGAAGCAGATGCCCTGCTGGGCAGGGTGCCTGATGTGGGACTTGATCCTGGGACTCCAGGACCATGACCTGAGCCAAAGGCTACTCCAAAAAATAGAAAGGAAGGAAAACTTCCAAATTCATTCTGTGAGGCAGCATTACATGGATACCAGAAGAAGATAAAAATACCACAAAAAAGAGAACTACAACCCAATACCTCTGATGAACATGGATGCAAACACCCTCACCAAAATACTAGGAAACTGAATCCAAAAAAACATTAAAAAAATCATTCACCACAATCAAGTGGAATCTATTTCTGGGATGCAAGAGTGCTTCAATATTCACAAATCAATCAATGTGATACATCACATCAATAAGAGAAAGAATAAAAACCATATGATCATTTTTTTAACCGTATGATCTTTTTTTTTTTTTTTAGATTTTATTTATTTGACAGAGAGAGAGAGAAGCAGTGAAGGAGGGAATACAAGCAGGGGGAGTGGGAGAGGGAGAAGCAGGCTTCCAGCTAAGCAGGAAGCTCGACATGGGGCTCAATCCCAGGACCCTGGGATCATGACCTGAGCTGAAGGCAGACACTTAACCAACTGAGCCACCCAGGCATCCCTGATCATTTCAATAGATGCAGAAAAAGTACTTGATAAAGTACAACATCCATTCGTTCATTAAAAAAACCCTCAGCAGGGCGCCTGGGTGGCTCAGTGGGTTAAAGCCTCTGCTTTCGGCTCAGGTCATGATCTCAGCGTCCTGGGATCGAGGCCCTCATCCGGCTCTCTGCTCAGCAGGGAGCCTGCTTCCTCCTCTCCCTATCTCTCTGCCTGCCTCTCTGCCTATTTGTAATCTCTCTCTCTGTGTCAAATAAATAAATAAAATCTTAAAAAAAAAAAAGCCCTCAGCAAAGTCAGTTTAGAGAGAACATATCTCAACATAATAAAGGCCTTATATGAAACACCATAGCTAATATCATACTCAATGAGGAAAAACTGAGAGCTTTTCCCCTAAGGTCAGGAAGAAGACAAGGATGTCTATGCTCACCACTTTCATTTAGCATAGTACTAGAAGTTCTAGCCACAGCAATCAGGCAACAAAAATAAATAAAAGGCATCCAGATCGGTAAGGAAGAAGTAAAACTTTTACTGTCTGCACATGACATGATACCATATATAGAAAACCCTAAAGTCTCCACAAAAAACCCTGCTAGAACTGACACATGAATTCAGTAAAGTTGCACGATACAAATCAATGTACAGAAATCTGTTGCATTTCTATGCACCAATAATGAAGTAGCAGAAAGAGAAATGAAGAAAACAATCCCATTTGCGATTGTACCAAAGGTAATAAAATACCCAGGAATAAATTCTTGAGTAAAAAAAGAGGTAAAAGACCTGTACTCTGAAAACTATAAAATATTGAAAGAAATTGAAGACAGCACAAAGAAATAGACATTTCATGCTCATGGATTGGAAGAACAAATTTGTTAAAATGTTTATACTACTCAAAGCAATCTACAGAATTAATGCAATCCCTATTAAAACACCAACAGGGGCGCCTGGGTGGCTCAGTGGGTTAAAGCCTCTGCCTTCGGCTCAGGTCATGATCTCAGGGTCCTGGGATCGAGGCCCGCATCGGGCTCCCTGCTCAGCGGGGAGCCTGCTTCCTCCTCTCTCTCTCTCTCTCTCTCTGCCTACTTGTAACCTCTCTCTGTCAAATAAATAAATAAAATCTTTCAAAAAAAAAAAAAAACAAAAAAACACCAACAGTATTTTTCACGGAACTGGAACAGACGGTCCTCAAATTTGTTTGGAACCACAGAAGATCCTGAATACCCAAAGCAATCTTGAAAAAGAAAACAAAACTGGAGGTCTTGCAATTCCAGACTTCAAGTTATACTACAAAGCTGTAGTAATCAAACTTTTCATGGTACTGGCACCAAAACAGACACATAGATTAACAGAACAGAATAGAAAACCCAGAAATAAATCCAATTATATGGCTAACTAATCTTCAACAAAGCAGGAAAGAATATCCAAAGGGAAAAAGATAATCTCTTCAAAGAATGGTATTGGGAAAACTGGACACGCAAAGAATGAAACTGGACAATTTGCTTACCCCAAACACAAAAATAAACTCAAAATGGGTTAAAGACCCAAATGTGAGACCTGAAACCACAAAAATTTGAGAAGGAAGCACAGGCAGTAATGTCTCTGACATTGGCCACTGCAAGTTTTCTAGATATGTCTCCCAAGGCAAGAGAAATAAAAGCAAAAATAAACGATTGGGACTCGATCAAAATAAAAAGCTCCTGGGCTGCCTGGGTGACTCAGTTGGTTAAGAGTACAACTCTTGGTTTTGGATTAGGTCCTGATCTCATGGGTCATGAGATTGAGCCCTGCATCAGGCCTTGTGCTCAGCAGGAGTCTGCTTGGATATTCTCTCCCTCTGTCCCTTCCCCCACTCATGCTTGCTCTCTCTCTCTCTCTCTCTCTCTCTCTCTCTCTCTCTCCCCCCTCCCTCTCTCAAATAAACAAAATCTTTAATAAAAAAGTTTTTGCAGAGCAAAAGAAACCATCAACAAAACTAAAAGACAACCTACTGAATGGGAGAAGTTATTTACAAATGATAGATGCAATAAAGGGTTAGTATCCAAAATATATAAATATCTTACACAACGCCTGAAAAACAAATAATCCAATTAAAAAATGGGCAGAACACACGAACATTTTTCCAAATAAGAGATATGGATGGCCAACATGAAAAGATGCTCAACATCACTTATCATCAAAGAAGTGCAAATCAAAACTAGAATAAGATATCAACTACAGTGAGATACCATGTCACTCCTCTCAGAATGGCTAAAATAAAAAACACAAGAAACAACAAGTGTTGGTGAGGATGTGGAGAAAATGAATGCTTGTGCATTGTTGATGGGAATGCAAACTGTTGCAGCCACATGAGAAACAGTATGGAGGTTCCTCAAAAAATTAAAAATAGAAATACAATGTGATCCAGTAATTGTACTACTGGGTATTTACTCCAAAAATACAAAAACACTAATTCAAAGGGATACATGCACCCCTATGTTTATAGCAGCATTATTTACAACAGCCACGATATGGAAGCAGCTCATGTACATTGATAGATGAGTGGATGAAGAAGAGGTGGTGTATGTATATATACAATGGAATATTATTGCGCCATAAAAAATAATGAACTCTTGCCATTTGCAACAACATGGATGGAGCTAGAGAGTATAATGCTAAATGAAGTAAGTCAGTCAGAGAAAGATAAATACCATGATTTCATTCATACGTGGAATTCAAGAAACAAAACAAACGAATGAAAGGAAAAAAAGAGATAAACAGACCAAGAAACAGACTCTTAACTAAACAGAACTGATGGTTACCAGGGGGGAGGTAGGTGAAGGGGCTTAAGAGTATACTTATTATGATCAGCACTGTGTAATGTATAGAATTGTATCTATACAATTCTAATGCATAGAATGAATATAATACTGTAGGTTAACTATACTGGAATTAGAGTAAAAAAGTAAAAAAATTTAGGTATCTATGGACTTTCTACTACTGAAAATTTCACTCTTCTTTCACATACACCCACATTCACACCTTTCCTGTCCACATGTCCTGTCAGGTGCCAAAGGTCCTTTGCCCCTTTTAGAAGAGCCCTCAAAGTTTGCCCACCATTATCTTTCTGGGACCTTTCTTCACTTCCCATGATGAAGGTCTTATTTACTTACTCTACCTGTCTTCTCCTCATGATAGAGGTCTGGTCTTGCCTACTGGATTCTATGTCTTCCTCTCATGATGGAGGTTCTTGTGTACTGGATCCCATGTCTTTCTTTTTTTGGTTTACTCCCTCATTTTGGAGAAGGACATTCTTCCTACTTTCCTATAAAGAATTCAGTGAAGGTATATATTTGAGATATTTTGTGTATTAAAATATCCCCATTCTGGGCGCCTGGGTGGCTCAGTGGGTTAAAGCCTCTGCCTTTGGCTCAGGTCATGATCTCAGGGTCCTGGGATCGAGGCCCGCATCGGGTTCTCTGCTCAGCAGGGAGCCTGCTTCCTCCTCTCTCTCTACCTGCCTCTCTGCCTACTTGTGATCTCTCTCTGTCAAATAAATAAATAAAATCTTTAAAAAAAAATCCCCAGGCGCCTGGGTGGCTCAGTGGGTTAAAGCCTCTGCCTTCGGCTCAGGTCATGATCCCAGGGTCCTGGGATCGAGGCCCACATCAGGCTCTCTGCTCAGCAGGGAGTCTGCTTCCTCCTTTCTCCTCTCTCTCTGCCTGCCTCTCTGCCTACTTGTAATCTCTCTCTCTCTGTGTCAAATGAATAAATAAAATCTTAAAAAAAATAAAAATAAAAAAAAATAAATAAAAATCCCCATTCTACTTTCATACTTAAATAATAATTTGGTGGGGCACCTGGGTGACTCAGTCAGTTAAGCATCTGCCTTCGGCTCGGGTCATGATCCCAGGGTCCTGGGATCGAGCCCCACATTAGGCTCCCTGCTCCGTGGGAAGCCTGCTTCTCCCTCCCCTGCTCCCCAGTGCTTGTGCTCTCTCTGTCAAATAAATAAAAAAAATCTTTTAAAAAATAATAAATAATCATTTGGCAGGTCTGAAAATTCTACAATGGAAAATCTTTCCTTCGTAATTTCATGATCTAGCTTTCAGGGTTGTTGCTGAGAAGTTTGATTTCATTCTGACTCCTGTTTCTGTGTGTGGAATCTTATCTGCTTGTCTTTCCAGCCTTAATTTCTACTATATCCCCTGTTTTGTTTGGTTTGCCTTCAGCAGCAAGTAAATGAAAACTCAAAGTGGTTTAAAAAATAAAATTTATCTCATATACTTAGTCTAAATGCAGGATGGCTCCAAGGATAGTTAATTCACTGATGACTGAATTCTCACTGAACCCAGTTTTTCCATCCTAAACCTAGTTTTTCCATCTAGCTTTTCCCTCCTCTTTTTTCCTTAGATTAGCTCTCCTTACGTTCATAAGATGGCTCCAGCTATTACAGGTGTATCCAATATCCAGATATTCATAAGGTATAAAGGAGGAAAAGGTAATCTCTTCATCAGTATCTTTTCTAGGAAAGAAGAAACCTTTCCCAAAAACACCCAGTTGATTTTACCTCACGTCTCATTGGTGAGATTATATCACCTGCCCCAGCCTACATGAGAGATAAAGGGAATGGTACTACCTTGATTGGCTTAGATTAATCAGGATTCCCCTTTAGGAGCTTAGGAAGTAGCTGGCATGACCAGCAACTGCACATGACCAAGTGGAGGGGCATAGCTACCTGAACAAAACTAGAGCTGTAAGAGTAAAGAAGAGGAGAAATGGTTTTAGAAAGGAATCAACAATGTGTACTACACTCCAGGATATATTTTGTTTCAGCAATCCTGACTTTATTACGTTTTCCCCAATGCTCATATTTTTAGGCCCCTGAGTTCACATTGGCTCCTGCTGCTCTTGTCACTATTGGAAGCGGAAGAGTAGGCTTGATTTCTAGAGTCTTCCTAGGAAGCCATTTCTCTCTGTACACTTGACTAGCATTAGATGAACCTTGTATCCTCTATAAACCAAGTCCGAGTGTTGACCCTGGGTGCTCCCCTACCCACTGAGACGGGGTCCTGGCTGCAGGATTGTACCGAAGCTCTCCTGTTCTCCCATCACCATCAAGGCTACTTGGTTTACAGAGAGAATGTTGAACCCAAGTTTAGCCAATCAGATTCTCTCCCTATTTGGTATTAGGACTGAAAGAAAGTGTCTCCATTTGCTTCAAACTATCCCTTCAAACTCAAGAGGGGCGGCCACATTCCATCTTGTGCTTTGAGGAACAGAGAAATCTTGGCAGGGAGAAGGAGCAAATGCACAGAGAGAAGCAGGAATGAGGTGGAGTGGCGTGTTCCTGGCTTCCTCCGTCTTGATTTCAGCCCCTTTCTGAAGGTTGGCTGCATTCCTTGCCCTTGTGTCTTGTGAGGTAGGCAAGTATCCTCATTTTAAACCCCTCTTTTGAGTTAAACTAGTTCCCTGGAAGTTATGCTATTTTTAACTACATCATCTCAATTTAAGGAGTGATGACAGATCCTTCTGGACTAGGGCTATGAAACCTGAGGGCTTGTGACTTTATCTTGTGGCTCAGCGTCTCTTTCTCCTTTATCACCAGGCTTTATTTATTGTAAACCTTGTGGGGGATCTGGTATGCTTGGGAAGGGGAGCTGGGGTGTTGTAAGCAAGAATGGGTAGAAGGGCGTGTGTTTGGTTCAGGCAGAGACTATCAGGATGTTTCACTTTTCTCCCATGTAGCATAAAGTAAGCATTAATAAATATTTGAACAGATAAGCAGTCTATACCTCATTAATCTGAATTTGATAAAAGATTAAATCTTGCAGTAATTGTTAATAGCTGTTGTGTCACACTGAGAGAAAAACTCAGCGGTCATCTGTAATTGTTGCACCTGTGGTCAGTGTTGGGTATCAGACTTAACATTTATGAGCTGACTTCACCTTCATGTTATGCAACCGGTTTGTTGTAGGTGGGACAAGTCTAGTGTTGACACAGTAGACCACGCTTAAAGTTCTGAGGAGTTACAAACAGCTTGGGATCTGAACAAGCACTTTTGCTCATAATCTTTGCATTGTGTCACCTTTAATCATGCACTGGCCTCTCAGCCATCTTTTCATCACTTCTTTCTTTTTTTTTTTAATTTATTATTTGCCCCAGGGGTACAGCTCTGTGAATCATCAGGCTACACCTTTCACAGCACTCACCATAGCACAAACCCTCCCCAATGTCCATATCCCTACCCTCCCACCCCCCAGTAACCCTCAGTTTGTTTTGTGAGATTAGGAGCCTCTTATGGTTTGTCTAACTTTTCATCACTTCTTGACCCAATTCCTCACATGTATGGTATTAATTTGGATGAATTTAAACTATAGTTCCCAAAATCCCCTTCCTTGCATGATTTACCTTAGAGTTGAAAAAAATAGCCCAGTATGAGATTTGGTAGGCAGTAATGAAAGAACAGTCATGCTCTGGAAGAAACACGCAGAGAGGTTTGCAGATGTCAGTTGTCCCCACTCTCCCCCACACTGTTGGCGGGTTCTGCATATTCTTGCTCTTGCCTGCCCCATACCCAGCTCTTCTCTCAAGTACAGGCCCTGCTGATCAGCAGTGACTCCAGGCTGGGCTGTTCCAAACTCACAGCTGAAGTGCCTGGTTTTGCAAGCTCCATCTTGTGCGCCTCTGCCAGCACTACAGGAGGGCTGGCCAGTGACTTTTCCCTGATCCTTCAACTTCTGCTTTTCCCTTGATTCTCCTGCTTCTTCAACAATAGTAGGTAGAAGTCATCATAGCTTTTAGCATATAATGAGTCCTCAATAAACATTTACTAAATGATCTTTTGTTTATAGAAAGAAGTAAAGAAAGAAAGAAACTACTTGGGGCACCTGGGTGGCTCAGTTGGTAAAGCGTCTGCCTTTGGTTCAGGTCATGATCCCAAGGTCCTGGGATTGAGTCCTGAGTTGGGCTCTCTGCTCAGTGGGGAACCTGCTTCTTCCTCTCCCTCTGTTGCTCCTCCTGCTTATGCTCTCCCTCCCTCTCTCTCTCTGTGTCAAATGAATAAATAAAATCTTAAAAAAAAACCCGCAAACAAACTACTTGTCTCATTGAACTTGCCGAGATGCCAGATGGAGGAGATTCTCTCCACAATTTTGACTAAGAGGAAAGGGGGCTTTCCAAACTCATATTACTTACTTCTTAAAATAATTCGACAAGGCATATTCCTTAAAAAAAAAAAGGGCACAGTTGAAATAGGGAAATGAAAGTAACATACTTAAGATCCTGGGGCAAAAGAGGAAGTAAACCAAAATTAGAACTTTTAGTTATGTTTTTCTTGAACTTACAACCAAAGCCTGCTTAGCAACTCATTAAGTTTTATCTTCCCCACTTTATCAAACCCACTTTTGTTCGCTGTGACCTCTTCTGCCCCTTGCATGTATACATATGCATGTTTGTCTAAACATCACCACGAAAAAAATATATCAAAGTTTATGGAAGAACTTGTTGAAAGTATGGCTCTCCAAAGGGGAATATGTTCAAGTCAATTTAAAGAATATTTATTGAGCACCTACATGTAAGAAAACTTAGACTGCAGGCCAAGTAAGGATGACTAGAGAGCCAATGTGATGTGGGGTTCCCATTGGTGAAACTTTATAAAGATTCTTTGGTGTGGGACCATTGTTGGTTAATACTCAATTCCTATTCTCAGTACCCTGTCTTTTTCTCATTCCTCAGCTGAGTCTTGGGGTTGTGGTTTCCGCATGAACATACACCCAAAGTAGCTTAATGTGATTCAGCAAAAATAGGTCCTCCAGGCCATGGCCCATCTAAGAGAATATTTTATTATTTCCTAGGCAGGTAGTTCTTAAAATTTACCACAAAACCTTCACCTGGGAAGCCTCTTTAAAATGCAGAATCTAGGTTGCTGAGGGGTGGGAGGGTAGGGATAGGGTGGCTGGGTGATGGACATTGGGGAGGGTATATGCTATGGTGAGTGCTGTGAATTGTATAAGACTGATGATTCACAGACCTGTACTCCTGAAAGAAACAATACATTATATGTCAATGAAAAAAAAAAGAAAAAGAAAAGGACACAGTTATAAAATAGAAGGTGGGGAGGATTGGAGAGAAATTAAGAAAATTTTTACTGGGCGCCTGGGTGGCTCAGTGGGTTAAAGCCGCTGCCTTCGGCTCGGGTCATGATCCCAGGGTCCTTCTCTCTGTGTCAAATGAATAAATAAAATCTTTAAAAAAATAAAAAAATTAAAAAAAAGAAAATCTCTGCCTGCCTCTCTGCCTACTTGTAATCTCTCTCTCTGTGTCAAATGAATAAATAAAATCTTTAAAAAAATAAAAAAATTAAAAAAAAGAAAATTTTTACTTATTTATAATGAAATTTTGAAGGATGATAATAAATTAAGGTGCTTTAATGTAGTGGTAGAATATATTGGGGAAAATAGCAAAGTAAAAATTTTGCAGAATTTATTTCTATCCATTTTTACTAATAAATAGCTGAGTGATCTTTAAAAAAAAGAAAAAAAAGTAGAATCCAGGGGTGCCTGGCTGGCTCAGTTGGAGAAGCATGTTACTCTTGATCTCGGGGTCATGAGTTCAAGCCCCATGTTGGATGTAGAGATCACTTAAAAATAAATAAATAAACTTAAAAAAATAAAATGTTGAACCTAGATGTCCAGCAACAAATGAATGGATAAAGAAGATGTGGTATATATATACAATGGAATACTATGCAGCTATCAAAAGAAACAAAATCTTGCCGTTTGCAACGACATGGATGGAACTGGAGGGTATTATGCTGAGCGAAATAAGTCAATCAGAGAAAGACAATTATCATATGATCTCTCTGATATGAGGAACTTGAGGGGCAAGGTGGGGGGTTGTGGGGAGTAGGGAGGGAAAAATAATGAAACAAGATGGGATGGGGAAGGAGACAAACCATAAGAGACTCCTAATCTCACAAAACAAACTGAGGGTTACTGGGGGGTGGGAGGGTAGGGATAGGGTGGATGGGTTATGGACATTGGGGAGGGTTTGTGCTTTGGTGAATGCTGTGAAAGATGTAAGCCTGATGATTCACAGACCTGTATCCCTTGGGCAAAGAATAAAAATAAAATTAAAAAAAATAAAATGCAGAATCCTGGGCTTCTTTCCTTACCCTCCCCCCACCAACTGTTCCTGCTGATTAAAATTCAGGTTATCTACGGAATTTCTATTTTTCACAAGACTCCAGGCACTCATCTGATGCAATGGTCTCCAGGCCAATTTTGGAGAAATGTCCAAAAACACCTGAAAGAGAATCATCTGGGCACTTATTTTTTTAAAAGCTGATTCTTGATTCCTCTGATTTAGAATTTTGGTGGCAGAGCTTGGGAATATCCATTTTAAATTGATCTCCCACTTGATTCTTATGAATTCCCAGATGCCCTTTGAGAAGAATTAGTAGATCTCCTACTTTATATTTAAAGCCCAGTTTAGACACAAAGTCCTCTGGAGAGAGAAACAGAAAAAAGAGAAGGCTTTCCTTGCTAGTAAACATTGATTTCAGAATCATTTCTTCGTAATCCTTAGAATCCATTTCCAGCCTATTGCTGTTCTAAGCATTTCTTGAGAAAAGTCTGAGTTCCCAAGGTCAGGCATTTATAGGTCCCAAGGTCAGAGCCCTTTATACCCTCTGAGGTGGTCAGGACTGCTGATGGGCCCATCTGAGGCAGCCCTGATTACAGATTAAACACAGGCAGGCCCATCAAACAGTAATGCGAGCCACAGAAAACTTGGCGGTTGTTAGGCAGTGTCTTCCTGAAGAATGGAGCCATGGTCTTTCTGGGGCCAACGTCAGGCCACCTGTCTGCTTCCCCACCCCGTCCCATCCTGACATTCCTCCTTCCCAAAGCCATGTCTAACATCCCAGATGCCAGTTCTGTAAAACAACAACTGTCCTTCGGATCACTTGAAAAGGGCATGAGGTGGCCATGTGGAGTGAAACAAGCACCCTGAGATGGATATGGGTTTGAATCTTGGCCTCCCCCCTTACCAGGCCTGAGTGTGGACCAGCTACTGAGCCTCAAAGGGAACTGCTGGGAGGGGCTGTGTGAAGTCTGGAAAGCTGGTGTGTGAGAGCACTGGAGACGCACCAGATTCATGGTACTCTCCTCTCTTCCTGACTCTTTAGTTCCTTTTATCCTCATTCATTCCTCCTTATTCCATCCCTCATGCTCCCTGCTCCAGACAACTGGACTGGCTTGTAAATCTGAGAAGGCTTTCCTCAGCCCCTCCCCTCCTCATGCTGTGGAGGACTCTGGTTCGGCACTACTTGTCCTCACCAGCCTCCCATAACCAGAGCCACTACTTGGTCATCTTTGCTGTAAATCAGACGTGCTCCAAGGACTGAAAGGGAACATCTGCCCAGCACCAGGCAAGTGCCAAGTGCCAAGGACTGAAGACACTACAGGAAAAGTGTGTGGGGCGGTGGCTGGCTTATTTAGTAAATTACAGCTATTACTCACCATTGTTCTGCTATTTATTTCTCAAAGTGAGCCTGGATAGGGTGCCTGGGTGTCTCAGTCGGTTAGCGTCTGCCGTCAGCTCAGGACATGATCCTGTGGTCCTGGGATGGAGCCCCAGGTTGTGAGACTCCCTGCTCAGTGGGGAGTCTGCTTCTCTTCCTCTCCCTCTGCTCCCCACGCCCCCTCCACGTGTGTGTGTGTGCGCGCGCGCTCTAACAAATAAAGAAATCTAAAAAAAAAAAGTGAGCCTGGAGACTGGGTCCTGACAGCTGTTCTTCTCTTTCCAGGTGAAAAAACTGAGGCTCAGAAGAAACTAAGTAACTTGCTCCTGATCACATAGCTAGGAAGTGGTGGAAGTAGAATTTTAACCCAGTCCAGAGACACCTTCAAAATCCATACTTTTTCAACTGCCATTATTAAGATCTCAGTCTGAGGTCCTTCATTCAGAACAAATATGGGAAAACTTCAGAAAAAGCTGCTACACGTTAGCAGGATATACACGTTAGATATACTTGTTTTCTTTGTGTGTGTGTGTGTTTGAGTGTGTGTGTGTGTGTGTGTGTGTGTGTGTGTGTGAAATTAAAGTGCCTTATAAATAACTTAAAAAAGGCCACTTAGTATTTATGGGGAAAGTGACAACATTAAACAAGAATGGAAATCTGTTGCGGTGCCTGGGTGGCTCAGTTGTTAAGCATCTACCTTCGGCTCAGGTCATGATCCCAGGGTCCTGGGATCGAGCCCCACATCGAGCCCCACATCGGGCTCCCTGCACAGCAGGAAAGCCTGCTTCCTCTCCCACTCTGCCGCTTGTGTTCCTGCTCTGCTGTCTCTCTCTGTGTGTCAAAAAAAAAATAAATAAAATCTTTAAAAAAAAAAAAGAATGGAAATCTGTTGACAAGCTGCTGACATTGGGTGATGCGTAGATGGAGATTCAGTATGTGAATCTCTTTGTGTTTGTATATATTTGAAATTTTCTTTATTGAAGAGTTAAAAACCAAATTCATTTCATGTCTATCCAAAATACGGTGATTGTGTACACTAGCAGATTATCTACTACTCTAAATTTGTAGTTGATAGACTTCACATTTTGTGAGGATTCTGTGATTTTTGAAGATTTGGAAGACTAAGTTTTTAGTTTTTAAACTTTCAAAACATACGAATTTATATTTGTTGTATAATATGGGCAAGGCAACTAAGGGCCATGACAGTCCTATGGTGAAAGTCGAATTATCTCCATCTTGCAGATGAAACACTGAAGCACTGAGGGATCTCCCTGGCTGGAGGACTCTTACCTGGGGCGGATTCTGAACTCAGGTCCACACATACTTTTTTGCTTGCCTTGAGGGTACCATGAATATTTATTCATCTTAAGTCTCAGTTAGGAATGATTTTAACAAAAGTATGGAAAACTATACTATAGTTTAAGTGGCTTAATCAAAAAAGAGCATTAATATTCTCACCTAATAGGCGATTGGACTGAGGCATTTCAGGTGTGATGCCACCCTTCAGACATGCCTCCGTGGCTCCAGGTGCTTTCCGTCCTTATGCTCAGTCCCCCTGTTGATGCTTTCCCATCGTTATACCTATCTTCTCATCAGCACGAGACAGTGGCCTCACACAACTTTTCAACACACTTGTGACACAGGAAGAAAGGTCAGGGGCAGTGCTAGGGAATTCTTAAGTGTGTCTCTCTCCTCAGCAGGAAGCAAAATATTTCACAGAGGCTCCCAGTAGACTTCCCCTTTTGTCTCATTGGCCAGAGCTTTGTCCACGGTCACTCCTAGTGAGAAGAAAAACTGGGAAATCGAGGATCTAGTAAAGAAGTATAAAATTACTTGGGTTGAATTTGATAAGTGGTTCTTGAGCCTGAGGACACATTAAATCACTGGGCAAGTTGGATTATTATTATTATTTAAAAATAAATAGATTTTTAAAAAAGATTTTATTTATTTATTTGAAAGAGAATGAGAGAGAGAGAGCACGAGAGGGGAGAGGGTCAGCAGGAGAAGCAGACTCCCTGCTGAGCAGGGAGCCCAATATGGGACTCGATCCCAGGACTCCAGGATCATGACCTGAGCCAAAGGCAGTCGCCTAACCACCTGAGCCACCCAGGCGCCCTAAAAATATTTAGATCTTTACTTGAAGGTTTTTTTAGGAACACAGGGGAGAGATTTATACCAAATACCACAGCAAAGTTTCTTAAATATACATTTTAACATTTCTCTGTCCCCGAAGTCTCACTTCTTATATCAGTTACCCTAACCTCATACTATCTCTCCAAAAGCGCGAACACCTTTGGAATTCTCCTCACTACACCCTCTTTCTACTTCTTTCTCCTCTTAACTCTTAATCATTTCCAGATTTTTCCTTCTATTTTTCTTAATCTCTTTCTTATGTAAGAGTCATCTAGCCTATTGTGTTAATTACCTATTGGAGTAACAGATTAGTCCCAATTTAGTGGCTTAAAATAACCACGTCATCTCACATATTCTTTGGGCCAGGAATTTGAGGTCAGCTTAGGTGGATGTTTCTGGCTCAGTGTCTCTCATGAGGTTGCAGTTAATATATGTGCAAGGGCTACAGTCATCTAAAAGCTTGATTCAGGCTGGTGGATCCCCTTCTAAGATGGCTCACTCATACAGCTGTTGACTCGAGGCCTGACTTCCTCACTCCACGGCCTTTCTGTAGGTCTGCTCAACATGGTGGCTGGCTTCTCCCAAAGAGAGTGATCTGAAGGTAGCCATAGTGCCTTTTATGACAGAGTCTCTGAGTCATATACTGATAGTTTTACTTTATTCTATTTGTTAGAAGAGGGTCACACCAAGGAGAGGAAACTTAAGCATTCTCACTACACACACACAAAGAGCCAACCATGTTAACTATTAACTATGTGGGGCGGTAGATAGGTTGATTATCTTGATCTTGGTAATCATTTTATTTCATTTTATTTTTAAAAAATTTTTTCAAAGATTTTATTCATTTGAGATAGGGAGAGAGTGTGAGTAAGAGAGCAGGAGCAGGGGAGTAGAGGGAGTGGGAGAAGCAGGCTCTCTGCTGAGCAGGGAGCGTGATGCAGGACTCGATCCCATGACCCTGGGATCATGACTGGAATGGAAGGCAGAGGCTTAACTGATTGAGCCACCCAGGCGCCCCTTGGTAATCATTATACAGTGTATATGCATAGCAAATCATTACATTGTACACTTTAAATATATATAGGAAGATTAGCCAATTTTCCCTTAGTACAATAAAAAAAGAACTTATCTTGGAAAATCAAGCAGATGGAAAAGGATTAAGGAGTAAAATTCACAGACAGTTTTATCATTAGGAAGTCAGTGCTTAAGCAAGTCCAAGAAGTTCCAAACTTTGAAATAATTCCTTTTTCTTAAATCCTGAATTTAAGTAGATTGTGATTTAATGTCTATGGGGACTTATAGACATTGCAATTTTAGATTTTGGCTTAAAAGGGGCATCTTATTTTTTTTTTAATTTTTTTAAATTTTATTTTTTCAGTGATCCAAGATTCATTGTTTATGCACCACACCCAGGGCTGCATGCAATACGTGCCCTCCTTAATACCCACCACCAACCTTCCTCCCCCACCTCCATAACCCTCAGTTTGTTTCTCAGAGTCTACAGTCTCTCATGGTTTGTCTCCCCTTCCAATTTACCCCAATTCACTTTTCCTTTCCTTCCCCTACAGTCCTCCATTTTATTCTTTATGTTCCACAAGTAAGTGAAACCATATGATAATTGACTTTCTCTGCTTGACTTATTTCACTCAGCATAATCTCCTCCAGGCCCATCCATGTTGATACAAAAGTTGGGTATTCATCCTTTCTGATGGCAGAGTAATATTCCATTAAAAAGGGCATCTTAATTCTTTCAAGACAACTTTAACAACTGATGGAAAGAGTGGTGATAATTTCTTTTTCCATATTTCTCCAAGCTGAGAATGTATACTTTTCATAATTGACTTATATCTTCATGGGAAAAGAGAGCTTTACTTGTTCTTACTATTTGTATTGAACAATAATTGACATACAATATTGTATTAGTTTCAGGTGTGCAACATAGTGACTTGATATTTATATACACTAAGAAATGGTCATCATGGTATGTCTAGTTACTCTCTGTCACCATATAGTTATTATAATATTATCGACTATATTCCCTATGCTATACTTCTCATCCCCCTGACTTATTTATTTTATAACTAGAAGATCATTAATCTTCTACACTTTTTTTGTTCACACCCCTATTCTCTTCCTCTCTGGCAACCAACAGTTCATTCTCTATATCTGCATCTGTTTGTTTTGTTTCTTCGTTCGCTTTATTTTTAGATGAGTGAAGTCATATGTATTTTTATGAGTTATTTCACTTAGCAGAGTACACTTTAGGTCTACCCACGTGGTTGCAGTTAACAAGATTTCATTCTTTTTTTTATGGCTGGGTAATACTCTATTGCGTGTGTGTGTATATACTATGTGTGTGTGTGTGTGTGTATACACACGCATATATATAAATATATGCCATATCTTCTTTATCCATTCAACTATTGATGAACACTTAGGTTGTTTCCATATCTTGGATATTGTCAATTGTCAATAATGCTGTAATAAACATAGCGGTGCATATGTCTTTTTTAGTGTTTCCATTTTCTTTGGCTAAATATCCAGAAATGGAATTGCTGGATCACATGGTAGTTCTGTCTTTAATTTTTTGAGGAACCTCCACATTCTTTTCTACAGTGGCTGCACCAATTTACATTCCCACCAAAGAGTCTCCTTTACTCCTCTTCCTTGTCAACACTTGTAATTTCTTACCTTTTTTTTTTCTTGTCTTTTTGATACTAGCCATTCTGACCCTTACAAGGTGATATCTCATTGAGGTTTTGATTTGTACTTCCCTGATGGTTAGTGATATTAAGTATCTTTGTGTCTGTTCATGTGGATGTCTTCTCTGAAAAAATGTCTATTCAGGGCCTCTGTCCATTTTTTCAAAAAAAGATTTATTTATTTATTCATTTTAGAGAGAAGTGGTGGGGAGACGCAGAGGAAGAGGGAGAGAGAGTCCCAAGCAGACTCCATCCGAATACAGAGACCAACTCAGGGTTTGATCTCACAACCCTGAGAGCACAACCTGAGCTGAAACCAAGAGTCAGATGCTTAGCCAACTATAGCACCCAGGTGTCCCCTCTGTCCATTTTTTATTTATTTATCTTTTCTTTTCTTTTCTTTTCTCTTCTCTTCTTTTCTTTTTTTAAAATTCATTTGAGAGCGAAAGAAAGAGCACAAGCAGGGGGAGAGGCAGAGAGAGGGAGAAGCAGACTCCCCACTGAGCTGGGAGCCCAATGCAGGACTCAATCCCAGGACCTGGAGATCATGACCTAAGCCGAAGGCAGACGCCCAACCATCTGAGCCACCCAGGCACCCTGTGTGTCCACTTTTTATTTGGACTGTTTGTTTTTCTGACATTGAACCCCATATGGGATGTATATAATTTACAAATATCTTCTACCATTCAGTAGACTGCCTTTTTGTTTTGTTGATGGTTTCCTTTGCTTTGCAAAAGCTTTTTATTTACTTATTATTATTATTATTTTTTAAAGATCTTATTTATTTATTTGACAGAGAGAGAGAGAGATCACAAGTAGGCAGAGAGGCAGGCAGAGAGAGAGGAGGAAGCAGGCTCCCTGCTGAGCAGAGAGCCCAATGCAGGGCTCCATCCCAGGACCCTGAGATCATGACCTGAGCCAAAGGCAGAGGCTTAACCCACTGAGCCACACAGGCGCCCCCAAAAGCTTTCTAGTTTGATGTAGTCACAATAATTTATTTTTGCATTTGCTGTTTTTGCCTCAGGAGATAGATCCAAAAAGATATTGCTAAAAGTGATGTCACAGAGCTTACCTCCTATGTTTTCTTCCAGGAATTTTATGGTTTCAGGTCTTACATTTAAGTCTTTAATCCATTTTGAATTTATTCTTGTATATGGTGTAAAAAAGTGGTTCAGTTTCATTCTTTTTGCATGTAGCTGTAAAAAACTCTCTCTAAAAGAGACCTTTTCTTACACATGGGAGGGGGGAGGGAGAAAAGAGGGACAAATTTTAGGCTATGGGGGCCAATCACAAAGCTTTGCATACAGAAAGTACTCAACAGATATGTGTTAAATTGGCTCGAATCTAACTGAATGAAAGCTTATGATGAACTATGAACCACTGAGATGAATACAATTAAAAGGACTATATGGATATTGTAAGCCTGGGATATAAATCTTCAAAAAAGGAAGGATAGGGCAAATAAACTTTATAGGGAACTTATGAAATTTAATGAACTCTTTTCTATTTACTTATTTTGAAGTAATGTTTATGCCCAACATGGGGTTTGAAATTATGACCCCAAGATCAAGAGTCACATGCTCAGGAAAAAGCTCAATTGATACGATTTATTATTTACTTGAAATAAATGTGACCAATAAAATGTGACTAATTTTAACAAATATTTAATGAATAACTGGAGATCTCATCTTAATTTTCTAATTGTTCCTACTTCCCTAGTTATTATAAATTAGCATGAAATTGAAATGTTAAGTGGACTAAAGTAGATAAATCCTTTGTTTAAATTAGTACTTCGCAAGGTGACATTGTAATACTCCAAAGCCCTCATATATTACGATGTGTGAAGAAATACCTTTCTTCCTATTCTTACAACTAATGCCTTATGCTTGCACAGTGGAGAGATTCCAGGGTAGCTGTAAGGGGCTAGCTATCCTGAGGTGACCTGCTCCATGGCAGACGCAGGTTCATGGTACCCACCAGGAAGTCAGCCAGGGAATCCTTACTACTCTAGATTTTGTCCTGGGGAGAATCCTAGGCTGTAAATTGCACGCCATAGTCTTGGATTAGGTTAATAGATTCTGACCTGCTTTGCCTCCCAAAGAATAGGAGTTTATCAACTGGGCACCTGGGAAATTGTAATTTATACCTCTAAGGAGAGCAGAGGAGTCTGGACACTAGCTGTGGCTATTATTTTCTGTGTTGGTCAGGCACTAATGTCTTTAAGGTACAGAAACCTACTCTGTTGGGGCGCCTGGGTGGGCTCAGTTGGTTAAGTGTCTGTCTTTGGCTCAGATTATGATCCCAGGGTCCTGGGATCGAGCCCCATGTTGGGTTCCCTGCTCAGTGGGGATCCTGCTTCTTCCTTTCCCTCTGCTGCTCCCCCTGCTTATGCTCTCTTTCTCAAATAAAAAATAAATTCTTAAAAAGAAATAAAAGAAACTGACTCTGTCAATTTCAAATAAAATGGGCAGGTAGTCAATGTTATTGTAAGGATGAAAGGGACATTTCAGGGACAGAGGGATACATAGTTCAGTCAGGGGATCTAGGCAACTCAAAGGAGGTAGGTCAGGAGTGAAATTGACCTGGGCTAAATCAGGTTCTGCAATTTACTAGTTGTGTAATTGTAAGCAAGTCATTCAGTAGCCCTATAAACCCTTTTCTTCCTTTACTGTCCTAGGGAAACTATTATCCTCTTCCGCACTGAGCTGTGAGGTTAAGATGGCAGAGAGAAGAATGATTGCTGGCATGGGTAAGGTGCCCAACAATATTCTGTTAATCTGTGTATGATGAGACATTACAAGAATATTTGAAAAGAGAGGTTGCAAAAATATTTACAAATTTATACCTTAAAACCTTGCCCTAATTACAATCCTGGGAGAATATACAGTATGGCACAGAGAAAAATACCGGAATTGCATGGTCTTGGGTCAAGTTCTGTGACTTTGGAAAAGTTATTCCTGCTTGAGGTGCTTCAGTTTTTACTTCTCTAATATCCCTAAAAATCACACCACTAAATTTATAACAGCATCTATGGTTGTGATAATTAAGTGAGGCAATGTGTAGGAGGTACCTTGAACAGTGCCAAAAATGTAGTAAACATCAGGGCGCCTGGGTGGCTCAGTGGGTTAAAGCCGCTGCCTTCGGCTCAGGTCATGATCCCAGGGTCCTGGGATCGAGGCCCACATCGGGCTCTCTGCTCGGCAGGGATCCTGCTTCCTCCTCTCTCCTCTCTCTCTGCCTGCCTCTCTGCCTACTTGTAATCTCTCTCTCTCTGTCAAATAAATAAATAAAATCTTTAAAAAAAAAAAAAAAATGTAGTAAACATCACACTACTATTGCTTTTTTGTTGTGTTACAGAATTGTTACCATGTCTCTTTGCATACTTGTTTGTACCTTAGTTCTAACAGTAGGTGGCAGCAATGCTTTTTAAACCAATTTGAATGAACCCTGCCAATTTTTTGGAGTAATTAGCGAAGGCTTACTGTGTGAAGCGCACCAGAAAAGCAAGGGGATAGAGATCACAGAGAAAAGAAAGTAAGGGAAGAGGAGGAAAGGAGAGAAGGGGGTGGGTGGGAGACAAAGAAATGTTTAGAAATGATGTGATAATTCAAAAGAAAATACTAAAATAGTCTTCATGGGGGGGGAGCGAGAACCAGATCTCTACTGGATATCCTTCTACCTTCTATAAGATTTAATGTTATTTTTTTTTAAAAGACGTGGGAGAGTGGTACTTATCATATATTTTCTGTGTTGACAGTTTCTAAGGCTCTTAACTGCTCCTAGATGAGATTTAGCTGCCCAGAAGGAATCTATAGAGCATAATGTGTTTTACTCTTCATTTTTATCAAATTATTAATCTCAATTATAAAAATATGGCTATTTTCCTCTGCGTAAAATATTCCTTCTACAATAAGATGCTTAGTGTATATAAGTTAACTGCTGCTCTGTAACAAATACTCTAAAGGTCAGCGGCTTAAAATGATAAGCATTTATTTTCATATTTTCTGAGGGCCAGGAATCCTGAAGTGGTTTAGCTAGGTGGTTCTCACTCAGGATCTCCCATGAAGTTTCAGTGAGGATATCAGCTGGGGCTGCAGTCATCTGAAAGCTTCACGGAGGCTTGGAGGATCTGCTTCCAAGCTGGCTCGCTCACATGGGTGGTGGCAAGAGGCCTCAGCACCTCACCAGTTGTTGGCTAAAGGCCTCTATCCCTTTGCATGTGAATTTCTCCATAAGGTGGCTTGAGTGTGCCCTAACATGGCATCTGATCTCTTCTAGGGTTAGTGATCCAAGACAGACCACAAGAAGGAAGCCACAATACCTTTTATGACCTGGTTTCAGAAGTCATACTCTGTAACTTCTACCATATTTGTTCAAAATGAGCCACATAGGAAGTAACTAAACACAATTCTCAGGAATCATATACATATACAGGAAATGAGGTTCAAAGTTGGAGAAATCACAGGCTGTCTAATCGCTCTCCGTGGGGCCCTGGACATATCATCCTTTCCCTGGATCTTGATTTCTTCCTCCATAAAAAGAGAACAGCCATAGCTTCCTGAGCCACAACTCTAAACTGGCCTATCTCTGCCCCTTCTGGGGGTGATTTCAGTTAACAACTTGGTCTCCATTTTTCATCTCTAAAATGAAATGATCTCAGCGGCTTTCACACTTTTTAGACCCACTGTGAGAACTATCTTTTATATTGAAACTGCACACACACACAGGCAAGAAAAAGAGTCCATGTGAATAACAAAATGTAAGTTCCACAAAACAATAGACTTATTTGCATGATGTTCTCTCACTCCCCACCCTCTACCCCATTCTATGTTAATTTGTTTGAAAAAAATTCGGTTCAAAATCTATCAATGGGTTCGACATACTTTGTGTTAAAAACTAACACCCACTCTCACTCCTTGAGGCTCCTTTTCCAATGGTACTGGAACAGAAATGTTAAAGAGTGAAGGAGTCCTGACCTTCTAGTGTTGGGGAAGCAAAAAGCACCTTCAAAGGTGGTTCAAGCCTACCAGCCTACCCTAATTAGACAGGAGCTCGTGTCAGAGGTCTCTTGTCAGGGTGGAAAGGGTACTGTGTTTAGCTTCAAAAGTTGGCCCTGCAACTCATGAGCTCTGCCACCTCGGGCAGTCCCTTAACCTGAGTTCATTCCTCCCCTCTGTAATTGGAATAATAAGTATCCCTTGCCTATCTCATAAAGTTGTTACTAGGCACAAAATTAGACAATTCGTCACTTACCATGTTGGCAGAGAAATTACAGACATGATCTTTAATCCTCACAAGGGCCCTGCAAGATACAGAGTATGATACTTGTTTTACAGATGGAGAAATTGAGGATTAGAGAATTTACATAGGGAAGTTAGCAAGTGGCAGAACTAGAATTCCAAACCCGTTCTGACTTCCAGACCCATGCGAAATAGGCAGGCTATTTTCATTTGACGTTTAAGTGGTGACCATCTGACGTACTAAATACAGATTCATCCTGAATCACCACAGTGTCCATGAAATGGTCCAGAAACTGGTCCATCAGGCTACCGTTGCTAATCTGTCTTGTCCTGACCGCGACGACCACACAACCTATCACAGGCAGGCTTGGGGCTTTTTAGCGTTTCTAGCTGCCTTGACCCTCCGCGGGGAGAGCGAACATTGACAATACCGCCTCGCTCACAGTGAACACGTCAGAACTGAGCACATTTCTGTAAGTGGTGCCCCCAAATGGTCTCCACAACCAGTTCCCGGGGTCGCTTCAATACAACACCCTGACATTTAAAAGTGTCATTTTCAGAAAAAGGCCTAGCTTACAGCTCTTTTGCTCCTAAGTTTGTTCCATCAAGTGTGTGCGAGCCTTGGCTGCTTAACCCGAAGGCCCCTGCGGGACCCCGTCCGGGGTCTGGCTCCCCCAGCCCCTGGCGGGCGGGACTGGCCCCACAAAGCCCTTTATTGAGGCCTCCGCGTGACGCGAGGTACCCGGTTCCTGGGCGCGGCCCGCAGCTCGGGCGCGAGCAGGAAGGAGGCGTGTGCCCGCGGCGCGGGCCCGCAGGTGTGCGCGGCCATGGGCGCCTAATCGGGCGCGCGCTCCGAGACCCGCGAGCGCGGGTAATCAGCGCGGGCGCCCGCGCCCCCACCCCGGATCCCGGGGACCCGCCCTCGAGGCCCCGGCGGACTGGGCGTGCAGGCCGCACGTCCGGTGGGGGCGAGGGGGGGGG
>LNAC01000229.1:868687-883382 GCA_002007465.1 Ailurus styani | reverse complement strand
CCGGCGTGGGAAGGGGCTCTGGGAGGGGAGGGCTCGCCCCTCCCCTCCGCCCTCCGCCCTCCGCCCTCCGCCCTCCGCCCCGGGCTCAGCAGGCGGCCGAGGCTCCACCCGCTTCCCCGAGCCTGCTCCTGCTCGGAACTGCGCGCCCGGGCGCGGGGAGGGGAGCCTCGCCCTTCCGAAGGGTGCATGCGAGGGGCGCTGGGAGGGGTGCGTACACTGGGCCGCTTCCTGGTAAGCCGAGATTTTTGGAAAAAGGGAAAACCCGGGCATCCTTTAAAGGGCTCGGGCGGGGAACGGGAAGTTCCCGGACGCGCAGAGCCATTTGCCGCTTGACATTGCCAAAGCCAGACACGTTTGGGTGCGGTGTTGGAGGCAGTTTGGCAGGCTGGGCCAGGGACGGAATGCCGAAGTTGTTAGCTTGGCTTTTTCTCCGTACGTGGCCAGAAAGGATAACATGAGTTCATGGAAAATGAAAGAGAACACAGTTGTACCTTAGGGGTTCAGCTTCAAGGAGTATTTGTTAGGACGTTCTGCCATTCAGAAATGCTCTAAGTCTTTCTGTTATGTGGGTATTAAAGTGAAAGCCGTTAATTCTGTGAGTTGCAAACATTACAGGTAAAGCGAACAGAGTATGCCAGTCATTCCATCAGGCACCTAGGTTAAGAAATTGGACCGTAGTAATTCACCATGGCTTATGGCTTGCCAAGAAAGAACACAGTGAAAACCATATTGCGGGGCAGTTGTTATAAAGTGTAAGTATTTTCATCACGGTGAGCATCGCCTGGGAGTGAGAATGTCCTTGGTCAAATAAAAGTACCGGAAGTCCTTATGTTCTCCATGAGATACTGGACTACCTGAGGTGTTTTCAGTTATCCGAATAGTGATTTTTTTTTAAAGGGAAATGCTTTTAATAAGATTTTATAAATTACATTACTTGGTCTTTACAACAAAACAATGCAAACTGAGGTTCGGAGAAGTGGGTTGACCAAAGTCACATAGTCATGGAGTAAACAAGTGACAGGTATGCAAGTCTGTGTTCTTACTCCAAAGCAACATCTACTACTGTCAACTACGTTAAAATACCTCTGTGGATAGGGTAAATCTACCTAAAAATATCTTGGTGTCAGGTGTATCTTTTTTTTTCCCCCTTAGGATTTAAAAAAAACTATTTACTTGAGAGAGAGAGAGACAGGGAGAGCGAGAGAGTAGAAGCAGGGGAGGGGCAGGCAGAGGGAGCGATGAACTTTGCTCCCTCACCACCCCGTCTTGTGTAGCCTTAACGGTTAAGACCTCAGATTCTAGAGTCTGACTCTCTGGATTCAAATCCTAAACCCATGACCAACAGCCTTGTGATCTAGAGCAAGTTGTTCTGTTTCCTAATCCCTCAGATGAGCATAATAGTAGTACCCACCTACCTCAGAGTTGCTGTGGCAATTAAAGGTGTTCATATATGTAAACTGATTAAAACAGTGCCCAGCATATAGTGAGTGCTAGATAAAAATTAGCTGTTTTATTCCTCAACTTTCAAAATCAACATGTAAGGATAGACCTCATTTTTTCATTCTATGTATGTACCACAGTGTGTTTAAGCAGGCTCTTCTTGATAGACATTAAGGCTATTTTGTGAGGTTTTTTTGGACAAAGAATGCTTCTGTGAACATTCTTATAAATACATCTTTGTGCCCTAGTTCAAATGCGTTTATAAAAGTTGTAGACTTCAAGTCGCTCCTTCAAGTTAGATGATGAAGTAGCAAGGAAGCTTTAGGAGGGAACAGGTAGACCTATGTACAGAACACTCTTGTTTCCCTGATCTGTACCAAAGCAGGTCTTCCACCTTTCCAAATTAGAACATATAAAACAATTCATTTGAAGTTCATGGTGATTATTTTTAATATTATAATTTTGGATTTCCTCCTCTTCACCAGTTTTCTGATGATTCTCTTGGTACTAGTGCTTCTAAATACCCCTAGGATAAGTACCAGCTCTGGTTCTTAAATTAACTTCTGAGTCTCTGTTTCCTTGTCTACCTGCATGGGTGGTTATAAAGATGGAAATAAGATCACACATTCAAAGCCTTTGTGTATGCCAAGCACCCTACTCAATGCATGATCATTCTCCTTTTTCCTTCCCTAATATGACCATATTTGTGATCATCATCTAAATTTAAGGAGCGACTTGAAGTCGTCTACAATTTTTATAAATGCATTTTATTTATTCATCTGTCAGAGAGAGAGAGCACAAGCAGGGGGAGAGGCAGGCAGAGGGAGAAGCGGGCTCTCCACTGAGCAAGGAGCCTGATGTAGGCCTTGCTAAGACCCTGAAATCATGACCTGAGCCCAACGCAGATGATTAACTGACTGAGCCACACAGGCGCCCCAGAGCATACAGTTCTTAATCATATCCTCTTAAAAGACATGGAAGGATTGGATTGACTGCAGGGAGGCTATTTTTGAACAAAACTTCCTGCCATTATAATTTATCATGATTTTTCAGTATTTCTGTACATTAGAATATATATATACATATACACATACATACATGTGTATATATATGTGTGTGTGTGTATATATATATTATACATTATACATTTAATGTAAAGCTCTTTCTCCTGGCTAAATTTACAACTCTGGAAAATCCTGAAATCCCCCCATAAGTGAAAATGTCTAGTGGAAAATGGAGCTGAGAATTAAGATGTCTTCTGTATATCCCACAATAGATGCTCAGTAAATATTTATTGAATGAATTAATGAATTTCTGTCCCAGACAGGAACCTTGGGAACTTGCACTGCTTACAGAGACCTGGTACACGAACCTAGCCAACAACAAGTTGCCTTTCTTGGAAGAAATTACATTTGGTAGTCCTTTACACCTCAAAAAAACTAAAACCATTAAGAATGCTCTGCTCCCTTCTGCAGAATGTAAGTTCTTAAGAGCTACTTTAGTAAATAGCAAATTTTATCTGTGTTATTTTGCTTTTTATCAGAGAAATGTTTAAATATACTCATTCACACCCATACCCCTCATCTATGTAGCCCTTCTTGTTTAGTATTGAAGAATGTGAATTTTGCCATGTGACTCAATGTTCATTTTTAACAATATTATGCCTGGTGAAAAAGGTCAGTTGGGTTGTTCCATGTATTTTATTTTCCAGCCATGAAGCTTGAAAGGGAGTATGAAATGAAGCGCTTGAATCACCTGAAATGTCAGGAGAATGCAGCTGAAGAAATTCAGCTTTCCCTAAGGGAAAGGCAAGTTGGTCTGAGAAGACCTCTTCCACCTAAGTGATATCATTTCGTAATTAAATCTGTACGCAGTGCTTTCCACATCCAAAGTCAATGAAGGTCTCCAACCTTTTACTGTGTGAAGTTGGGTGCAGACATACGAATGTCCACTGGTGGATGAGCCAACTCCTGTGGGGTGATGGACAGCTCTGATGGATCTTCTGTGTCCGTGCCACGTACTTCTTCCTTTGTACCACAAGTGACAACACTGTGAGTAGATGAAAAAGTAGCTGGAATTGAGTCATTTATGTGATTATTCATTGTGATTTTTGTAAAATTGCACTGAGGGAAGAGGAAACTCCTTGTCAGAGATATTATTTTGAATTTGCATCTTTGAGACACCAAAAAGAAGGAGAGAGAAAAAGTCTGGTTTTTTTTAAAGATTTTATTTTTTCAGTAATCTTTACATCCAACACGGGGCTTGAACTCACAACCATGAGATCGAGTCACATGCTCCACTGACTGAGCCAGCCAGGCATCCCGAGAAAAATTCTTCTAAATATGGTAGACTGAAAAATTTTATTTGTTTAAGAAAAATTTTAGGTTTCATTTTAGTAACACTTTAGTTTCCAATGTTCAGTGAAACATCATTTACTATTCTCATGCCATACTTTATTTTTATCTATCTATCTATCTATCTATCTATCTATCTATCTATCTATCCATCTATGCTCCATGCTCAGCCTGGAACCCAATGTGGGGCTGAAACTCACAACCCTGAGATCAAGACCTGAGCTAAGATCAAGAGCTGGAGGCTCATCTGACTGAGCCACCCAGGGGCCCCTCTCATGTAGTACTTAAAGCAAGTAGAACTTACTTTCCGCTTGTGTTTTCTTAAAAAATCATCTTTTCCCTTTTGCTTAATTTTGTGTTGTCTCTCTGGGATGTCCTTGGAGCATGCAAAACACACATGCATATGTGAAAATGACATGAAAATGCAAAGACCTTATGTTAAGGAAAATGCTTATTTACAGAGAGGCTAGAGAATGGGGACTTGATAAGCTGAAAAATGTTGGATTAGCATAAACCAATTTTCCTAGATTTTGAATCCAGCACAGCACACTTGGATATGAAAGTTATATTTAAGGGGGGCCTGAGGGGTTCAGTTGCTAAGCGCCCACCTTCGGCTCAGGTCATGATCCCAGAGTCCTGGGATGGAGCCCTGCATTGGGCTCCCTGCTTGGTGGGAAGACTGCTTCTCCTTCTCCCACTCCTGCTTGTGTTCCCGCTCTCTCTGTCCTTCTCTCTGTCAAATAAATAAATAAAATCTTTAAAAAAAAAGTTATATTTGAACACAATTTAGTGTTTGTTAGATGAATCAGTAAGTATTTAGAGTCTTCTGTTATCTTAGCCTCATTCTGAAAGGTCTTGTGGCCTTGTGGTTAAGAGTTCATACTTTAGGGCACCTGGGTGACTCAGTCGTTAAGCGTCTGTCTTCGGCTCAGGTCATGATCCCAGGGTCCTGGGATCGAGGCCCATATCGGGCTCCCTGCTTGGTGGAAAGCCTGCTTCTCCCTCTGCCTGCTGTTCCCCTGCTTGTGTTCTCTCTCACTCTGTGTCTCTCTCTGTCAAGTAAAAATTAAAATCTTTAAAGGAAAAAAAAAAAGTTGATACTTTACACCTGGCTGCTTTCTTTAGCTCTCAGCTTGGCTGCTCATAGTGGTGTGACCTGGGGATAGTTGCTTTATGTCTCTGAGTTTCCGTTTTCTTACATCTGAACCAAGGATGTTACTGGTACCTACTACACAGTTGTCTTGAGGATTAAATGGAAACTGGCCCACAGGGAGAACTACTCCAATAGTTATTCTGGTAATTACTATGAGCATCACTACCTTTTTACTCCTATAATCTCCGGAGCAAAGATGTATTATAGTGGCCTGACTCTGTTGACCTTTGTGGAGACCAAGAGTCTTTAATTTTTAAGAGTTGGGTTTTGTTCTTGTCAATGTATATATATTTGCCAGACCATACATGACCTGATTTTTTAGTTCAAAATCTGGCCACTGTATCTATGGGATCTCCTGATCATTTCTGTTTAAAAACAATAATCTCTGATAATCAGTTTGTCACTTATGTCTTTTTTTTTTTTTTTAAGATTTTATTGATTTATTTGACAGAGGACAAGCAGGGAGAGCAACTGGCAGAGGGAGAAGCAGGCTCCTCACTGAGCAAGGAGCACAATGGGGTGTTCGATCCCAGGATGCTGGGATCACGACCTGAGGTAAAGGCAGACATTTAACCAACTGAGCCACCCAGGCACCCCTATGTTAGTCTTCTTGATGGTACCCCACAAAGGCTCTTAGACTCTTCACTTTTCTTCATTAGCTCTAGTCTATTTATTGATGCCATTCTGGAATGGTATCAAGGGAAAAATCTTCCAAGTCCATATTTTCCAGAGAGTGAAACTTCCAATCTTGCAAGAGGAAATGGAAATAAAGAAGAAAAAGAACACAACTGATTATTGTGTTTTCACGAAAATTTCAAATGTAACAGAAGTAGCAAGGACAAGGAAATGAGCTCCCATGTCTCCATCACTGAACAGCACTTATGAACTCTATAAGCAATTTTATTTCACTTATGCTCACTCACTTTCTACCCCCACTCTTCCAAGTCCCTACCACCAGATTATTTTTTATTGTATTTTATTATAGTTTTTTAATGAGTTAGATATTTTTAAAGATTATTTATTTATTTACTTGAGAGATTGAGAGAGAGAGAGTGAGCATGAGCAGGGAGAGGGGCAGAGGGAGAGGGAGTAGCAGACTTCCTGCTAAGCACGGAGCCTGATGAGGGGCTCTATCCCAGGACGCTGGGATCATGACACGAGCTGAAGTCAGACACCCAACCAACTGAGCCACCCAGGTGCCTCCCACCAGATTATTTTGAAGTAAATTCTAGACATCAAATCAGTTCCTCTGTAGTTACAGAAATGCAAATTTTATAAATGTGAACATTTCCAATTTTATAAGGGATAGACTGATCAAAGCATAACTAGGGGGCCGTAATCTATGCCTGTGGGCCCATAGTTTGACTTTTCACTGGGGAGTTGTATCTGGTGGTGGTTGTTTCAAAATATTTAGAAGCTATTGTCTGAATTATCTTCAGATACTTCTACCTCTGATGTGCTGGCTCACATGGAGGACATTTGCTCTTAGGAATTATTATGTCACTGATGCATTTGATTTTGTGATCCTTAGGCCTGGAAACAGCAGTCAGGAGCACAGAGGGTCTGTATGTAGTCTTGGCTGAATAACTTTGAGAAGGTGGAACTTCCACGTTTCAGTTCAGATTGGCTTTATAAAATTCAAATGCGGGGCGCCTGGGTGGCTCTGTCGTGAAGTGTCTGCCTTGGTGATGATCCCAGGGTCCTGGGCTCCCTGCTCGGCAGGAAGCCTGCTTCTCCTTCTCCCACTCCCCCTGCTTGTGTTCCCTCTCTCTCTGTCTGTCTCTCTCTCTGTTAAATAAATAGAATCTTAAAAAAAAAAAATTCAGATGTGCTTTGTGTAAGCTGCTTATCTGCCTACCAGAGCCAGTCCCAGAGTTTCTTGGTTATGAGTCTGGGATTTTCTCTGTGTTACCCAGTTGTACCGCTTCTTTCCACCTTTTTTACACATTTGTCCTCTCCAGTTATTCTTTCTTCCATTTGACTAGTTTTTTCCCCTCCGTCAATGTTATTATCGTAACTATGACAGCTGGGTTGCTAACTGCTTAAGATATGGGAAAAATACCATTTTATAATTATGCAGCCAAAGACCAGTTTTTAGCAAAAATTCAGTGTGTTTCTATTTCTTTAGACATCAAAACCAATTCACTATTTTCTTTTCTTTCTTTTTTTTTTGGTACTGTTTTCTTTAAAAAATTAATCAAACCCATTTGTACCCACATCTGTTTTGGATGGTAATGGGATTAATTATGTGTTTGTTTTTGTCATTCACATCCCACTGAGTGGCTTGCACTTTTCCCTTTTAGGGTCCCTGTCACTAATTCATCTGGGCTGGAGATAACACCTCCAGTAGTTTCTTGGAAAACTAGAAATATTTTTCAATCTAAAAACTACAAATCTACTGCACAATGTATCTAACATTGTTGCTCTTAGTAAGTTTTAATTTCTTAAAAATCGGATTTATTTAGAGGCACCTGGGTGGCTCAGTTGGTTAAGTGTCTGTCTTTGGCTCAGGTCATGATCTCAGGGTCCTGGGATTGAGTTCTGTGTTGGGTTCCCTGCTCGGCAGGGAGTCTGCTTTTCCCTCTCTTTCTCCTTCTGCCTCCTCCCCTGCCCTGCTCATGCTGTATGTCTCTCACTCAAATCAACAACAACAACAACAAAAATCTAAAAAAAAAAAAAAAAAAACGGATTTATTTAAGACAATAGTGAAAAGAAAACTCTAGGTTTTAATTAATAGATCTGGGTTCTAGTCTCCTCCCCCTCTTTCCCTGATTCACTGGGTATCCTTGAGAACTTATTTTTTAAAAAGATTTTTTATTTATGTATTTGAGAGAGAGCACAAGTTGGAGGCAGGGGCAGAGGGAGAGGGAGAAGCAGGCTGCCTTCTGAGCAGGGAGCCCGATGTGGGGCTCAATCCCAGGACCCTGAGATCATGACCTGAGCTGAAGGCAGACGCTTAACTGACTGAGACACCCAGGCGTCCCACCTTGAGAAAACTTCTTAATTTCAATGGAACTCAGTCTGTTTCTCTTAAACAATTACAGTTATGTATATTTACCCCTATGTTTATAACAACATTAATTACATAGTCACGATATGGAAACAGCCCAAGTATCCATTGATTGTTTAATCGATAAAGAAGATGTGGTATATATATTATGGAATATTTTTCAGCCATAAAAAAGAATTAAATCTTGTCATCCACAATGACATGGATAGAGCTAGAGAGTATAATGCTACGTTAAAGAAGTCAGAGAAGGACAAATAGCATGATTTCACTCGTATGTGGGATTTAAAAAACAAAACAAATGAACAAAGGGGGAAAAAAGGGAGAGACAAATCAAGAAGCAGTCTTAACTGTAGAGAACAAACTGATGGTTACCAGGAAGGAGGTGGGTGGGTGGGGTGGATTAAATAGGTGTTGGGATTAAGGAGTGCACTTGTGATCAGTGCCAGGTGCTATACGGAAGTGTTGAATCACTGTATTGTACACCTGAAACTGATATAACACTGTATGTTAGCTAACTGGAATTAAAATAAAAACTTAAAAATATTATCAGTTATGAATGTATTTTAAAGAGTGAAGTAAAGATTTGTTTTTAGAAACAGTAGCTCTGGGATGCCTGGGTGGCTCAGTCAGTTGGCTGTCTGCTTTCGGCTCGGGTCATGAACCCACGGTACTGGGATCTAGTCCTACATGGGGTTCCTTGTTTGAAGGGGAGCCTGCTTCTCCCTCTCCCTGTTCTGCCTGCCACTTCTGCTGCTGTGCTCTCTCTCTCTCTCTCTCTCTCTCCCCCCCTAACAAATAAATAAAATCTTTAAAAAACAACACCAATAAAACAGTAGCTCTGGGACACGTGGGTGGCTGAGTTGGTTGTGTCTGCCTTTGGCTCAGGTCATGATCTCAGGGTCCTGGGATCCATCCCTACATCGGGATCCCTGCTCAGTGGGGAGTCTGCTTGTCCCTCTCCCTTTGCTCCTCCCCTTGGCTCCTGCTCTCTTTCTCAAATAAATAAATAAAATCTTAAAAAAAAAACCACACACACCAAACACCAAAAACCAGTAGCTCTGTGGATCCTCACCACTCATTTCCACTTCTATGGAGGCAACTAATTTTTATCTCTTTCACTTGTTTTATTATTTACTTTCATGTCTCTAAATAATGCTTTAATTTTGCTACTTCTTGGATTTTCTTTTTTAGGTATTGACTTCCCAGTATAGAAGACAGCATTTTTTTTCTTTTCTTTCCTCCATCCTCAACACAGATACGTACCATTTCTATCTACCTGTAAATATAGGTTATATTACAATTTTGGTTAGATCAGTATTAAATGTTAACGTTATTATGACACTATTATATTAACATTATTATGTATAACTACTTCACAGCTGAGCTATGTAGACTTTTACTACTTTTCCTTTCCTGCCATTCTGTGTGTGTGTGTGTGTGTGTGTGTGTGTGTGTGTAATAGTAATTTAGTAATTAGAGTTAATATTTGCTTGGTTTGTAATGTATTTATCACTAAACCAACCCCAAGCTCTTTGCCAGTTGTCAGTCTTTTCAAAACAATCCTATGTATTCTATCATTTTATCTTCCTGAGAAGTCTTGGCCTGCTTTACCCTGAACTGTTTATTTCCACATGCTTGCATAGCTCTCCCTGGTTTCTGTTATCATCATGGGGATTCATTTCATACTCTTTGACATAGGTGCTACTGTTTCTTCTGTGTCTGACCATCCTCTTTCTCGGTTTATTTATTTATTTTTATTACGGTGGAGCATATCCTCCAGCAGTTACCTGAGACACGGTGCATGGGAGGAAATTTTTTTGAGGTCTTATTGTCCAAAGTCTGTATTATATGCTCAGATTTCATTGATAGGTTGGCTGAGTATAGAATTGTAGGTTGTAAATAATGTTCCTTTAAAATTGTGGAGGGGCCGCCTGGGTGGCTCAGTGGGTTGAGCCTCTGCCTTAGGCTCAGGTCATGATCTCAGGGTCCTGGGATTGAGCCCTGCATTGGACTCTGCTCAGCAGGGAGCCTGCTTCCTCTCTCTCTGCCTGCCTCTCTGCCTACTTGTGATCTCTCTCTCTGTCAAATAAAGAAAATCTTTATAAAAAATAAAATTGTGGGGCGCCTGGGTGGCTCAGTGGGTTAAAGCCTCTGCTTTCGGCTCAGGTCATGATCTCAGGGTCCTGGGATCGAGGCCCGCATCGGGCTCCCTGCTCAGCAGGGAGCCTGCTTCCCCCTCTCTCTCTCTCTGCCTGCCTCTCTGCCTCCTTGTGATCTCTCTCCCTCTGTGAAATAAATAAATAAAATCTTAAAAAAAAAAATAAAATTGTGGAGGATTTGTGTATTTCTTTTTAGTTTTCAATGTTGTTAGTGAGCATTCCAAAATCATTTTTACTTTGGATGCTTTCCTTGAGACCTACTTTTTTCTCTCTGGAAGGTGTGGCATCTTCTCCTAAATCCCACTGTTCTGATAGGAATCATGGTGTAAGACTAATAATCCAATGTAGCACGGTCATGTAGAGCACTGGGCGTAGAGCCTGAGCCACTGGGATTGAATGCTGGTTCCACCACTTATTAAGATGTGTCATCTGGGACAAATTACTTAACTTTCCTGTGCTTTAGTTCCTTCCCCTGTAAAAGTGGGTAGTGATAGGGACATCTGGGTGGCTTAGTTGGTTAAATGTCCAACTCTTGATTTTGGCTAAAGTCATGGTCTTTGGGTCGTGAGATCGAGCCCTGCGTCAGGCTCTGTGCTAGACGAGGAGCCTGCTTAAGATTCTCTCTCTGCCTCCAACCCTCCCCCAACTCATGTGCTCTCTTTCTAAAAAAATTAAAAACTGGGTAGTGATAGTTTGACAAGTAAATGAGTTAAATATGTAAAGCTCCTAGAACAGTGTCTGGCACAGTGTAAGCATTAACACAGATGGCAGTAATTACTCTTACCAGTACCCATTGTGCTTGGTACTACACAGGCCCTTGAAATCTGGAAATTCATTTCCTTCAGGTGTGGGAAATTATATTAAATTTTTGGTAGATATTTCTACCTTTTCATTTTCTCTATACATTCTAAAGGTACTGTTATTCATGTGCTACATCTTCTGTACTGGCCTTCTAATATTTTATCTTTTCTCTCTTGTTTTCCATCCTTTTTTTTTTTTAAAGATTTTATTTATTTATTTGACACAGAGAGAGAGATTACAAGTAGGCAGAGAGGCAGGCAGAGAGAGAGGAGAGAGGAGGAAGCAGGCTCCCTGCCGAGCAGAGAGCCCGATGCGGGCCTCGATCCCAGGACCCTGGGATCATGACCTGAGCCGAAGGCAGAGGCTTTAACCAACTGAGCCACCCAGGCGCCCTTGTTTTCCATCCTTTTGTCTTTTGCTCCAGTTTCTGGAAGAAGCTCTCAGTTTTATCCTCTAACCATTACAAGTTTTTAATTTCTGCTCTCCTATTTTTTTCCTCTGAAGGTTTGCTCCTCTCCTTTTTAAAAAGTAACCTGTTTTATTCATGATTGCCTATCTTCCCTTAGCTCTCTGAGGACATGAAATAGATTCTTCTCCCTGCATTGTATGTGTTTCCTCAACACTGTTTTTCTGTTAATTTTTATTTCTGTCTTTCATGTGAAGAGCTCTCCCAGTAATCCAGGTGTGACCATGCATAACTTAAGGAAGTAGAGGTGGCATGGCTAACATAGGTCTGACTCAGGGGTCATGGAAGAAGTAGAAACCATAAGATAGTGTCATTGATTGGATGTGGTTGAGTGGGATGTGGGTGAATGAAAGGGAGGAATTTAGGATGAATTCCAGATTGTGGGTTTGGGAAAGGAAGATTAATCTTGGGTGTGTGGGAGCTATGTTAATTTTTTTTTTAAAAGATTTTATTTATTTATTTGACACAGAGAGAGAGAGAGATCACAAGTAGGCAGAGAGGAAGGCAGAGAGAGAGAGGAGGAAGCAGGCTCCCTGCTGAGCAGAGAGCCCGATGCGGGCCTTGATCCCAGGACCCTGAGATCATGACCTGAGCCGAAGGCAGAGGCTTTAACCCACTGAGCCACCCAGGCGCCTGGAGCTATGTTAATTTTAGGTATGTTGGTATTGGAAGTTCTTGGTAGACATGAGTGGTGGGCTTTACAGGGGTGCTGGTCAGGAAGGAGGAGAGGGTATAGAGAAGAAAGGTGAAACCATGTGTGTCTTTGAGCTCATCCACGAGGAGTATGAAGAATGAACAAGGAGTGGTAGTGAACGTTCTGAAACTTTGGTTGGCAGTGTAGAGACACATACCTTTAAGGGAAAATGGCTTAAATACCAAAATTCTAGGTGAATTGCATGCTGCATTTTATTTTTAATGAAAAATATTGTGGTATAGAAATTTAATAATAAATAACTGAAATTTTTGGAAAGAATCTTCATTTTTTTCAGTTGAGATAAAAATGTCCTCAATGAAAACATTTTATCAAGGGTCAGAAGAGGGGAAGAGAGAAGGGAAAAGAGAAAAGAAAAAATCTATATAATAAAAACTTAGACGCAGAAACTCTTTAAGTTGCTCTACTTATATCCTGTAGTCCTCGCAACAACCCTGCAAGGAAGAAAGGACAATAACAGAGCAGAGCAGAGTTCTAATATCAGAGGGGGATAGTTTGGGGACAGGGCTGGGCCAGGATCTTGATGAGGCGGAACTTTCACCAGTGTCTGACAGGGCAAGCATAAAGGGGGAAAAAAAGAACTCTCCTTTTGTTCACTGTCTTTAAGCGCTATTTATATCCAGTGTAGAACAGATTTAGAGCATTAGGTGTAAGGCACGGACCACCTGGGATTGAATACCGGTTCCACTACTTAATAGCTGTGTCATTTCAGACAAATTATTGGGCTCTTGCTTTCAGTTGGTTTCTCTAGCCTCTTTTCATTGTGGTCTTAAGAATAGTTATCTTCTTTTTCATTCCAATAAATGATGCTGTTTCCATTCCATTATGTAGGCCAAAAACCTAGGGGTCATCTGTCATTCCTCTGTGTCCCTCACCTCCTCTTTTCTCCCAGTCCAATCCATCAGCAACTCTGGTTGGGTCTACCTTCAGAAAATACTCCGAATGTATCCATTCTTTCTCTACCTCTGTCACACTTATCCACCCTGTCACACCCCTCCACCATCTCTTGTTTGGAACACAGGAAAAGTTCCATAACTGACCTCCTTGCTTTCATCTTTGCCTTTCTTTAGTCTACCCTTGGCAGCCAATAATGATCTTTTAAAAATGGCACTCATGCAGGGGCTTCTGGCTGACTCAGTCGGAAGAACATGCACTCTTGATCTCAGGATCATGACTTTTGAGCCCACCTTGGATGCAGAGATTACTAAAAAAACCCCACAAAACTTAAAAAAGTAGCATTCATATTATTGCCCAAAAGATCACCTCAGTCCCCTGAGTAAAGCCCTTTCCTGTGGCCTACAAGGCCCTATGTTATCTGATACTTGCTTTCCTTTTGGACCTTGTTCCTCCCACTCATCTCTTAGTCCTACTGGGTGCAAACACATTAACCTAATCTGTTATCTGACATATCAGACTTGTTTCTGCGTTGGAACATTTGCACTTGCTGTTTATTTTCCCCAAGGTTGTCTTCCTGCGGACTGTCACAGAGATGTTTCCTAACTCTTCAGGGCTCCACTCAAATGACATCTCTGGAGGGAGGTTTACTGTGACTGCTCCCACAACCCCCCACCCCTGATAAATTGGACTTTCCTTCCACTCAAGTCATTTTCTGTGATGGCACTCTCTTTTAATTCCTTTACAGCACTCATGTAGTTATCTGTAATTATTTATTCGCTTACTTCTCGGTGGTGTCTCTGTTGTCTACAATAGTAACTACCCATAGTAGCCATTATATTGGTATTTCTTCAATGAATGAGTGTATTACCTTAAAAATTGTTGAAAAGGTGCCACTTTTGAAGAGAGTGATCAGATGATTTGATTTCTGCTATTTCCTCCCTGTATATGCCTTTTTTTTTTTTTTTTTAAAAGATTTTATTTATTTATTTCACAGAGGGAGAGAGATCACAAGGAGGCAGAGAGACAGGCACAGAGAGAGGGGGAAGCAGGCTCCCCGCCGAGCAGGGAGCCCGATGTGGGCCTCGATCCCAGGACCCTGAGATCATGACCTGAGCCGAAAGCAGAGGCTTTAACCCACTGAGCCACCCAGGCGCCCGCCTTTTTTTTTTTTTTTAAAGTAATCTCTATGGGCACCTGGGTGGCTCGGTCAGTTAAGCATGTACCTTGGGCTCAGTTCATGATCCCAGGGTCCTGGGATCAAGCCGTATGTCGGGCTCCCTGCTCAGTGGGAGCCTGCTTCTCCTTCTCCCTCTGCCCTTCTCCTCCACTCATGTTGTCTCTTTCTCTCTCTCAAATAAATAAATAAAATCTTAAAAAAAAAAAAAGTAACCTCTACACCCAACGTGGTGCTTGAGCTCACAATCCAGAGATCAAGAGTTACATGCTCTGCTGAATGAGCCAGCCAGGAGCCCCTTCCTATATATGCTTTGACACACAATTTTCCCCCCAGCTTTATTGGGTATGATTGGATATACCATAAACTGTACATATTTGAAGTACAATGTAATGAGTTTTGACACCTGTGGGATCATCATTACGATCAAGATAATGAACATATTCATCTCCTCAAGAGTTTTCTTGTGCCCCTTGTAATCCATCCCTTCTCACTGCTCTTCTCTCTTCACCCACCCACCCCGCATGCC
>LNAC01000229.1:791978-867768 GCA_002007465.1 Ailurus styani | reverse complement strand
AAAAAAAAAAAAAAAAAAAAAAAAGAAGAGTATGCTTGGTCCACCTTTGGCCTGGCTGTCTGTATGGCCTGTTGAGAAAATGAATATTGGAAAATATGGCTGGGATGGGGCAAGTAGGTCCTTTACTAAAATTTGGAATGAGGGATGAATTGAGCTCTGGTTTTCTATGAAGGGTGATTTTTGCCTCTGTCCCCGCTCAGGACATTTGGCGATGTCTGTAACTGTTTTAGGCTATTTTAACTATAAGGTATCGTAAAGGCATCTAATGGGTAAAGTCCAGGGATGCTGCCAAATATCCTACAATATACAACAAAGAGATTTTCATTGATCCCAAATGTCAATGGTATCAAGACTGAAAAACCCTGATTTAGCTGATTGGTTTAAGCTACTCAGGACACATTGCTGAAACAGAAGGTTGGGTCAAACTGCATGGCTGAGAATCCCGAGATGGAGTATTTCCCCAAAAGAAATGCAGCCCATGACAGGAGGAGCAATGCTGCGCAGCAATTAACATGAGCTGGGTGTCTCCAGTTCTCTTTTGGCTACTTACATTCACTCATACTCTTCTTTCCATATTATAAAACCTCAAATTATAAAATTCTCATAATTGTATCCAGTTATTGCAACAGTTCTGAGTCCAAGATTTTAGTTGTCTTGAGTCTGGATCTTGCAACCAATGGCTAAATAATACACCATTACCCCTAACACAATTGATATACCATGGTGGAGAGAAGACAGGATGGATACATATAAAGAAATGGTTTGGCTCTTTAGTCTTACAGGTGGTCATGGGCCACAGACCTGGCATTCCTCCTTCAGTATTTGGGGGAAGGTGGCAGAGGGGTTGTGGAAACTATTCTGACTTCGCTGAGTCATCAATCCACCATCACATCACGGACCTCAAGGTGAAATTCAATTATAATCTTCTTTCACTTCATTTGGGAAACAAAGGGGGAGGAACCAGACAATAGGGGCATTGATAGGGAAGTTTATAGATGTTTTCGTTGTACGTCAGAACTGATATAACCTATGAGAAGAACCTAAAGATCTTGGCTTGCTTTATTTGGAATTATGGGCATAATATAGTAGTCTTAATTGATCCCTAGTGAAGGCAATGTTGCCAACATACCAGGAGTCTCAGGCTCTGTTTTAGAATTTTCTGGTAGGCCTCTACCTTCCATTCATGTCGCCTTTCTGTTTCAGTCCCTTTCCGTCTCTTCAAATTATCCGCCTCCACTCTGAGGACTTGTTTTGCACTGTGCAACTTTCACAGCATTGGAACGTGGATGTCAGTCACCTTCCTGGGCTGCAATTGCAGGTGACATTTTTTTTTTTTTACCTCAAATTAACTTTCTGTCAAGCAAGTCCTTCCCAGTTCCAGAAGCAGACTTCCTCTCTCATTGTTTCAGAGATTGCTCATCAGATGACTATTTACTGTTGGCATTTAGTCTCTTGCTTTCCACCACATATGTAGAACAGGAAAGATAAGCACAACACGAACCCAACATACAACCATTTACTGGGCTACCCTCCCTGCACCGCCTCTTTCTCCAGAAGCTCTGTCCTAACGGAGCTCAGGTGTTCCCAGGAGGCTGACCATGAGAAAGGTAGCAGGGCAGTTTAACAATAGTGAAATTGCTTCACACGAGTGGTGGAAATAGCTGGCCTAATCTCCTTCAAGATAAGAGGAGGGTTATTTCCTAATTTTGGTCTTTTTTTATCATGCAATTACATGACGAGTATATATATATCTTTTGCCTCTCATGGCTCTTCTAGTATTTGAAAGAAAATTTCTAGGCTGTGACAAAAGCTTTTGAAAAACAAATCAGAAAATTGAATGCAGGAGCAAAGTAGAATTTATTTATTTATTTATTTTTTGATACAGACATTGTTATTTTTCTGGGTTAGATGCAACAGATGTTATTGATAATAATAACCAACGCAATAGCTAATATTTATTGAGCACTTCAAATGTTCTAGGCGAAGTAGCTAGAAAATGTCAGATCAAAAAGCTAGAAGTTTGGACCAGATGCTTGCAGTCAAGGCCTGGTTTTCCTGTAAAATGCAGATGCTTGAGCTCAGTGGCAGCCTTTATTTTGATTGATTTTGGGTAGAGTACTAGGTGCATGGCCTCTGGCTTAGCAGTGGAGGGTGGAGAAAAAACACTTCTGAGCCTTTTCAAGCCAAGGCTTGAGGGTTTAACCTCTGTTGAAAGTTTATAAAAGTATATAAAGCATATAAAGAACCTTTTTCAGCATTGTTGAAAGGTGTATGGCTTTCTCTGGTCTTACTCTTCTTTTTGGGGGGTAGTTGGGTTATGTGGTCAAGGATCTATTTTGCTTATGTATTCTTTTAGGGAGGCTGCTATGAAGTAGCTAGCAACCTACAGCAAATACGAGAACATATTCCTTGAATTTAGGATCATGAGTGTTTGTTTGAGTCAGGTAGCTACTTCAGAATAGGAGTTGTTCAGCCATGGGAATTAGGATGTTCCTCTCTTCGGCATGCCGGTTATTCTTTCACAATGTCAGTCAGCACGTTTTCTATGCACCTGCTGCCCCATCTGATAAGGCACGTGAGTTAAGGGTTTAGGAAGGTGAAGAAGAGGGACCAGGATGTGACATATAGTTTGAGTGGCAGGAATAATATTTTATACGAGTGGAACTTGTGAACTCTCATTATATCATCTATTTTTCATGTATAGTATGGGCCCCGGATTTGACTCCTGTGATCTTGCCTTATTTCCTAGCTTAGCCCATAGCAGATTGTTTAAGTTCTGTAAGTTTCTCTGCCCTCTTGAGTAAATTAGGGTAATAGTGGTACCTGAATGACAAGATTGTTGAAAGGATTAACTGAGGTATTTTTTTTCTTCCCCATCTTGGACTCTCCAGCTGGGGCCCTGTAAACTAGACAAAAAGATTAGTGAGGGAAAAAGAAGTTTATTAACACGTGCATTGCAAATACACATGGGAACACTCAGAAATGAGTTACTCAAAGAGGTGTCCGAACTTGGGCTTATATAGCACCTTAAAAGAACAAGAGAGAAGTGACAAGACAAAGAAAAAGGACTTTGAGCCTGTAGGGGTGGCAGATTGTGGGAAGGCAAATATACAGGTGAACTAACGGTAGATAAGGCCTAGTTCTAGCAAGGTTTGTTCTGTAGATTCCTCTGGGATAGATTTCTCTGGGCTGATAGGGTCTAGAGGGGCCTCTTGGGGTGAGCTTCTGTACTTCCTGGTAGAGAGGGAAAGGGAGACACCTTTACAAATTCATGTCCTGTTTTTAGGCATATAGAGGGAGGGCAGGGAGCTGTGCTTGTATCTTTTTCTTAATTGCCTTCTGCTCAAAATAATCCTTATGCTAATGCGGCATATTTTGGGGTGGTGTGTTCTACCACCCTTCACATGTAAGTGACCTATCACAGGACCTGGTACATAGGAAAGACTCAATACATGCTAGTTGGTTTTACTGTTATTATCACAGAAAATCAGTTTCAGTTATTTCTGTAATGGCTGACAAATCCCATTAATCTTATTCATTACAAGATTTTCTTATAATTCTAGGGTTCAAAGAGTCTGGAAAAAAAAGTTTTATTTTATTTTATCTTATTTAAAGATTTTATTTAGGGGTGCCTGGGTGGCTCAGTCATTAAGCGGCTGGCTCCGGCTCAGGTCATGATCCCAGAGTCCTGGGATCGAGTCCTGCATCAGGCTCTCTGCTCAGCAGGGAGCCTGCTTCTCTCTCTGCCTCTGCTGCTCCCCCTGCTTGTGCTCTCTCTCTCTCTCTCTGACAAAATCTTAAAAAAAAAGAAAGCTTTTATTTATTTATTTGACGGAGAGAGAGAGAGAGATAGCGAGAGAGGGAACACAAACAGGGGGAGTGGGAGAGGGAGAAGCAGGCTTCCTGCTGAGTAGGGAGCCTGATAAAGGGCTTGGTCCCAGATCATGACCAGAGCTGAAGGCAGATGCTTACTGACTGAGCCACCCAGGTGCCCCCCAAATTTTTTTTAAAGGTTTTATTTATTTGAGAGAGAGCAAGAGCGAGAGCACGAGGGGGGACCAGCAGAGGCGGAGGGAGAGAGGGTCTGAAGCAGACTCTGCGTTGAGCACAGAGCCCAGGGTGGGGCTCAATCCCAGGACCCCAAAATCATGACCTGAGCCGAAACCAAGAGTTGGATGCTTGGCTGACTGAGCCACCCACGTGCCCCAACAGTCTATGAAAATTTATGGTTATAATATTTTTTTGTTTTTTAATGGCTATAATCTTAATAACATCTGATCTGATGAGCTGAGGCCAGAAAAGGTTGTTGGGAAAAGGACCACAAATACTATTACAAATAGCATGCCGCCTGTGCAGGTAAATACATCTTTCCAGTTGATTCCAGGTGCTTCATTTTCCCTTCCAGTTATTTTATTCTGAAGGTGGAGCAGGTGCTGTTTCAGGATAAACACTTTGTCAGCCCACTTTTCTATGTCCTGACTTGGCCCATCAGTCCTTCTCACGCCCTTACATTCCATTTTCTGCAGGTATCTCTTACCTGGAAGCTTTGGTATTTGTGAGCCTCCCTTATAAAAACCTAAGAACAAAGACGGTGTTTGAGTCATCTCAGCAGTCTGGCTCCTCAGAGTCCTTAGGCTCTTATCACGTTTTAGGAGCTGCTTGAAATAACCACAACTTCGTCTATCTCTGTTCCTTTTTCTTCAGTTCCTTTTTAATTATAAAACAGTAATTCATAGCCATTTCAAAGGTATGACATAGTATAAAAAATATAAAGAAAAAAATCATCCATAATCCTACCTACAGAAGCAATCACTATGAAAATTTTGGAGTCAAATTTGGCCTCTTTATGTTATTATTATTTATTATTTTAAGTTTTTTTTTTATTTACCAAGTAACTCTACATCCAATGTGGGACTTGAATTCACAACCCCAAGATCAAGAGTCCCATGCTTTTCTGACTGAGCCAGCCAGGTGCCCCTGTGTGCTTATTATTTTAACGTGGCTGGGAGCATTCTATCTGTACCTATCTATATCTGTCTATTTTTTTTTTTGCTTCACCTTCTAATATAATCATTTCTCATTGTCAAAATGTTTACATTTTAAATAGCTCCATAGTATCTCATTGTATCATAATTTACTTAAATTAGTCTCACTTTGGGAATTTAAATTCCCACTTTTCTGCATCTATAAATAGTAATGGTAATATAAATAAAAACGTATTTATAAATAACAATCCTGGGTGGCTCAGTTGGTTAAGCATCAGCCTTTGGCTCAGGTCATGATCCCAGGGTCCTGGGCTCGAGCCCCACATCAGGCTCCCTGCTCAGCAGAGAGTCTGCTTCTCTCTTTCCAGCTCTGCCTTGAGTGGGCTGTTACCCATTGCTTCCTTGCCCCTTTTAGTCCAGATCTTTGCATAAAACATGGTGGTGCTGAAGCTTGACCTCTCAAGGTTACTTCTTTTCAGTTTACATTCACATACTCAGTCACTGTGTCCTATATCATCCTGTGACGTCTGTGCTGGGGTGACTCGGTCTGGAGGAAATTGTCATCAGTCCAGATACCCCTTGCTTTTGTGGTGGGTCATTGGACTTTAGTATCTTTTCCTGACAGTGGACCTTAGTTGAAACCATCCTAATTCATTTGAGAAATTCTGATAGCTCTTTATTCCAAAAGGTAAGAGTCCAAGGTCACCTTCCCTTTCAGGAAGCTCCTAACATCTACTATGCAATGCAGCCCCTTTCTCCCCAGCTATCAGAGCTGAGTACCAAGCAAAAGTTCTAATCACATCATCCTTGATGATGAATGTCTTATTAAACTCAAATTTGGATAACTAAGAAAGGCCTTTGAGTGACTTCCAGGAACAAAGAAGGTCTGTCGAAGGCCTTTTGACATTTTCCAGACAGAAATAATATGATACCTTCTTTCTCTAAAGTAAAAAACAAAAAAGTTCTGCTTCACTCAACACAGACAGATATGTGTAAAGGACCTAGCATGCTGTCACCTAGTAGGTGCTTAGAAAATGTTCAGTCTCCCTCCTCCATTCTTCCTTGGCTTGGCCACATATCTGCCCCCTTCAGCTGGAAACACAAAGTTTTCCAAAGACCTAACGCATTCCTAAGTGTCCATTTCTCTGCTTAGCTTTGCATTGATACAGCACAGGTGGTTCTGGGTTGTCTTCTTTTTATTATTTTTTTAAAGATTTTATTTATTTGTTTGTTTATCTGTCTGTCAGAGAGAGAGCACACAAGCAGGGGAAGCAGCAGGCTCCCTACTAAGCAGGGAGCCGGTATGGGACTCCCAGGATCCTGGGATCATGACCTGAGCTGAAGGCAGATGTTTAACTGACTGAGCCACCCAGGAGCCCCCTGGGTTGTCTTCTGACAGGCTCACCAAGCTTGGTGTAAACGTTGGCTTATTCTTGGGCTTGAATCAAGAGTTGGTGGCAGTAGGTCCTCATTCTGACCTCTGGTGGCCTCCAGCATGTTTCTACATTCAGAGCCGCTTTTATAGTGTCTTTGCCTAAGCCAGTTTATACTTTTTTCTTTCTTCAAATAGTCAGATTTTTAAAAAGATTTATTTCTTTATTTTAGTGGGGGAGGGACAGAAGGAGAAGAAGAGAATCTCAAGCAGACTCCCCGCTGAGTGTGAAGCCCCAGGCTCAATCTCACGACCCTGAGATCATGACCTGAGCCAAAACCAAGGTTTGGAAGGTCGACTGACTTAGCCACCCAGGCACCCCTCGAATTGTCAGATTTTATTTCACATTTGTATTTAATTTTTATTTTTTCAAGATTTCATTTATTTATTTGAGAGACAGCGAGAGAAGGAGACAACAAGAAGAGGGAGGGACAGAGGGAGAAGCAGACTCCTCGATGAGCAGGAAGCCTGATGTGGGACTTGATCCCAGGATCATGACCTGAGCTGAAGGCAGACACTTAACCAACTGAGCCACTCAGGCGCTCCTTAATTTGTATTTTTATGTAGCAAACATGCTGAGAGCATTTTGTCATGGAAAATAATTTACTAATCCAAAAGTAAACAGTGCATAGTTAATATCCCTCTTAAGACAGGTAGAGGTGTTTTATAAAGTGTGCCTTGTCACCAACCGTTGCCCTATAAATAAACTTTCTGCTTTCTGTGAGAAAGGGTGTGGCATCTGCTCTTTTGTAGGTTTAGTTTCATGGAACCATATTTTCCTTGTTTGGTTTTCCAATGAAATGTGTGTCTGTGTGGTTAAGACACAGAGAAGGGCCCCTGGGCCATTGTGGTCAGATGTTGGCCTTAGACTGTTGCCAGCCTTCAAGGGAAGCTCTTTATTACATTCTTTTGCAGAATTCCCAGACCTCATCACGAGGCCCAGGGGTGTGGCGTCTCAAAGCTGACCCTGTTTTCCAAAAGAAAGTGACAGCTTCCTTGTATTATTTTGGGCACAGAAATGAGTTTCCATATGTTCGATGAAACAAATCAGGTGCTTAATACCATATTATTCTTACAGGTGTTTAATTATTGGATTCAGATACAAATTGTAGTAGACACAGAAGAAAAACTGAGGGATGCCTGGCTGGTTCAGTCAGTAGAGCATGCGACTCCTGACCTCAGGGTCATGAGTTCAAGTCCCACGTAAGGAACCTACTTAAAAAATAAAAAAAAGAAATCAAGAAATCAAGAAAGAAGAAAAACTGAGACCAATTCTGAAGCACTCCTGAAATGATCCTTGCTCCCTCCCCACATTTTCTTAACTGACCTTTTGCTTTAATATTTTCAACAGAAATGTTTTGCTAATGCGAGGAGGAGTGGCTTTGGCTTAGTGCCTTTGTTTTTTCCATTTAGCCTTCCACAAAACATTGCATCCTGGTTCTTTGAAATCCCCATTGAATTTGGACAAATTATGTCTTGGCACTCAACCTATTTTCCTGGAACACAATGTGATGCTGACGACAGAGCCCAGTCACTCCACTTGACAATAAATTTGCTTGTCTCATTTCACTTGAATATTCAGTGGTGAGTAAGAAGAGAAGTGGAAAGCCTTACTTACTGCAGTTTATTATATGTCTCATGCCCATGATAATTACTTTTATAATGCCATTCATGAATACATTGATCAGATTAGGCTGAATCACCTGGCTGGCCAATAACCATTGGAATGATTCTCCACGCATGACTTGGTTGCATTATTACAAAACGTGGCTGAGAACTGCCCAGCCATCGAGGCAAACGTTCATTTGTGATGCTGCCTTAAGGAGATGAAGAGATGAGAGCCAATTGTTCCCGCAACTCAGCTTGTACTGCTAACAGTTCGGAGGAGGAGCTACCGGTGGGACTGGAGGTACATGGGAACCTCGAACTCGTTTTCACAGTGGTGTCTGCCGTGATGATGGGCCTGCTCATGTTCTCCCTGGGATGCTCTGTGGAGTTCCGGAAGCTTTGGGCGCACATCAGGAGACCCTGGGGCATTGCTGTGGGACTCCTCTGCCAGTTTGGCCTCATGCCTCTCACAGCCTATCTCCTGGCCATTAGTTTCTCTCTGAAGCCCGTCCAAGCTATTGCCGTTCTCGTCATGGGGTGCTGCCCGGGGGGAACCATCTCTAACATTTTCACCTTCTGGGTCGAAGGAGATATGGATCTCAGGTAAGGCACACTAGGGAAGCCTGGAAGTCTCCCCCTAATAGCCCTGACACTTTCCTGTTAAAAGCTCTGCTGATCTTTAGGTAGGGGTTCCAGTGAGCAGCGTTTTACGGAGTCCAGTCCTGGAAGGCCTTTCCTTTCTGAGCTTAAAATATGCTGGGCTGTGATGGTCCTCTGTGTTACGGGCAGCTGCTTCTCCGAGTAGTAGGGCTTGGTTCATGTGTAATAGTGCAGGCAGGTTTCCTCCTCCCCCGATGGCTCATTCTCGCCCACACTGGCAGCCTTAACAGTCCTGGTTCCCAGTTTCCCAGGACGTAGGCTGAGAATCCCAGGAAGCTCATGGCTGGGGTCTGTCTGGTGGTGGTGGGAGTGGTGGTGGCAGAACTGAATGACACCCTCGTAGCTCTAGTCAGCAGGTGTGACCTTTGCATCTATTTTATGAAACAAGTATTTGGGGGCACTGGGTAAAGGAGCTTTTGGGGTATGTGGTAGACATAGCCTGTTTTAAGTGCTGGTGGAGTTGGTTGAGTTGATCTGGGGAGCAACATGAAGACTTTTATGACCAAAAATGTTCTTTCTTGTTGCTTTGCAGACTAAACATTCATCACTAGAATCTCATTCTTTTGGGTTAAGCCGGGGACCTTATTTCCAGTTGTGGTGTAAATAAATGTCCTGCTGGAGACATTAGGCTTTATCATTCATTTACACTTTAAGGAGGATGAATTAATCACATATCTTCGGAAATGATGCTGAAAAAAGGGCATTTGAAGAAAGAACAGGGGGAATGCCTGGGTGGCTCAGTCGGTTAAGCATCTGCCACCTTCAGCTCAGGTCATGATCCTGGGGTCCTGGGATCGAGTCCCGTGTTGGGCTCCTTGCTCAGCGGGGAGTCTGCTACTCCCTCTGCCTGCTGCTCTCCCTGCTTGTGCCGTCTCTCTCTCTCTCTCTCTGACAAACAAACAAATAAATAAAATCTTTTTTTTTTTTTTTTTTTAAGAACAGAGAAGGCACAATTGGAAAAATAAAAGCAAAAAAACAGTGGTCTTTCTAGATTCTTGGTTTACTTATGAACTGTTTCACCTCCTGCCCAAGGGAAGAATGACTTATGAATGTAAATCTTTGCCCGATGTGTATGTCATTTAGTTGAGATTTATTATGTGATACACGAACAAATCCGAGGTGCTGATGGTGCTGGGAGTTGGCATCAATGAAGCAGCTACAGGTCTGGGTTTCTAGTTCCCTGCATGTGCTGAATGCTTGGCAGACAAACATATTTCACCTGTGAATTTTAATGGGCTCATTCCACGCAGATGAATTAATTTTCATATGACAGTGCTTTGAGTTACCCACTTACTGGGGGTTTGAAAAGAATCGCTAATTCAAAACAATGCCTTAATAGTGCTAATTCCAATTACATAAGGTTGATCATTAACATAATAATTGGAAGATGATAAGTATTCTTTACACAGTCTACATATCAGTGATAAGCTGTGGGACCTAAATATTTTTGGAAAGGAAAAGGACATTTTACGAATTGAGTATGTTGTGAGGCATGAGGTAGATGCTTTCGTGTACTCTTTCTCTTCTTTCTCGGTTCTCATAATAACCTTGTAAGTGACCTTTTCTTATCCTGAGTGTTACAGTTGAGAAAATGGTGACTCAGATTGGTTAAGGAGTTTGCCAAATGCTACAGCCAAGTATGGAAGAAGGCAGATGTGGATTCACATCTGTTTCTCATCAGCCTGCAATGTGGGCACTTTCTTCCATGCCATTTATTAACACAACTCAATCTTCTGTTCTGAGTAGGAGCATAAATCTTAAACCGGTGTTCTCAAACACTTCTGCTCTGGGAAAGAGAACATTTATTAACTTCATCTTTTATTAGCCAACATCATAATGAAAGTCCCAGTGAATGGGAAGTCTATAAAAGATAAAGCTCATTTTACTTCCTTTTGCCAACTCTGTCCTTAATTAGCTTCACATTAGTCAAATTATTTAACCTATAAACCTCATCTCCTCATTTGTAAAATGGGTTAAAATTACCTATTCCCCACAAGACTGTATTTTAAGGAGGAAATATACATTCAGGATGCCAGGCTCATGGCAGATATGTAATAAATATTAACTACTTCTCCCTCCTCTTTTTAAATTCTGATTTTGAATATCACAAACAAAACAGAAAATAAGCAAAAAAAAAACCCTGTAAGAAATGAAATTTTAAAATGGTAACTAAATATTAGATTTTCAAAAGCTTATGAATACAAGTAATAAAATCTTAATTCTCAGTAAAAATTGCAACCAGGAGAAAATTCAGTATTCTTGATTGAGACAGTGTCCAAGTTCATTACATTTCTTCCCACTTGATTACCAAGAAAAATAGCTTTTAAGCCAAAAGAAAAAAAAAACAAGGATCATCCTTGGTAGGAATTCTGTTTTCATGCTAGATAAAATTCCTAAAACTTTACAAGAACATCTTTATTTCACAAAAGAAGAAATTGAGGTTTAGCTTTGTGTAGATCGCCCAGACATATTTCTCATGCCTTAATTCTGTACTTCATTCAGTCTACCTGAGTTCTCCAGGTGTTCCCGCCAAGCAGGGCGTTTCAGAATCAACATGTATGAACCAGTTCTGCATACTGCATATGTGATAACACCCATCACTGTCCCAGTCACCCGGGCTCATCACCTAAGCATTCCCCTGTGGCTCCTTTCATTCTTCAACTCATTCACTCCATCTGACGTCTAGACCTGTGGCCCATCCTCTTGCTTGTCACTCACAGCCTGTGCTTCCTCCTTATCTCCACTGCCAGTTCCTTAGGGCAGGCTCTCACAATTTCTTTCTCAGCCAACTGCATCATCTTCACAGTCTTCTCTCCACTTTGGGTCTCTCCACTATGGTTTTATAGTATGTGGATGAGGCAGGCTCTGGGGTTGGACTATCTATATTTAAATCCTGACTTGGGACCTCTTTCCTATAACTGGAAATCATAACACTTCCCGATGGTATTGTAAAGAGAAATGAACATATTCTGCATATAAAGGCTTCTCAACCCCTTCTAACTTGGGTAGGCATTAAGCCAGGTCTAACCTACTTCTCAGGGTTTATTTCCCAATAAGTACAAACTAGTCTATAGTCAAAATGGACTCCTCACTGTTCTCTGAGCATATCCCACACTTTCCCATCTTCCTTTGCCCATGTGGTTCCCACAGCCTGGAATGCCTATTTGGTCCCTTCTTGTCATAATATTATCCTTCATTATAATTTCTGGAAAGCAACTGACTGGTGTATATATGAAGAGCCTAAAAAATTACACTGTTCCTGGACTGAGCTCAGCTAGTCTTGGCTGCGTTCTTTAACATGTTTGGGGACTGGATAAATGTAGATTGGTCTTAGATGACCTCATCTGGGACAGCTGGATTCTCTTCCACATGGTCTCTCATTCTCTAGCAGGCTAGCGTAGACCTGATCATTTGACAGAGGCAGGGTTCTGAAAAAGAGAAAGCATACGAAGTCTCTTGATATCTGGTCTGGAAACCAGTTCATCACTTCCACCACGTTCCACTGGCCAATGCATTTTGGAAGGTCAGCCCAGATTCAAGGAATGTAGAAGTAGTTCCTGCCTCTTGATGGGTGAGCTGCAAAGTCACACTGCAGAGGGAAGAACGAGGTGAAGAATTGGGGATGTTTTTGCAATCTACTGTACTAAAGATGGGCAAAATCCTTGCACTTGAGGGTAGGACATGAAAACTAAGATCTGGCATTATACTCTAGTAGTTAGTGCACCCTGGTGCCAACAAGTAGAGCTGTCACTTACTAACTGGGTTCTTGGCAGATTATATAACTTCTTTATGCTTCAGGGGTGCCTGGGTGGCTCAGTTGGTTAAATGACTGACTTGATTTCAAGTCATCACCTCTGGGTCGTAAGATCGAACCCCACCTTGGGCTCCACGCTGGCCGTGGAGCCTGCTTAAGATTCTCTGTCTCCCTCTGCCCCCTCCTTACTTGTGTGCTCTCTCTCCGAAAAATTAAAAAAAAAAATCTTTATGCTTCAGTTTCCTCACTTCTAAAATAGGGGGAAGCATAATCTACCTCATGGGTTGTTGTGAGGGTTGGTTGAATATATATGAAGTGCTTAGAATCTCAGTTGGCATAAAATGCTATGAGTCTTTATGTGGGTCTGGCAAAAGAGCACTGTGTCACGGTCTGTGTTTTAGTCTCTGCCCAAGAAACTGTGTGACTTTGAGTAATTTACTTCCCTGGACCTCAATTTCCTCTTTTGTAGAATCAATGAGTTAGACTCTCTGAGGTCCTTTTAAAATGTACAAAACATAAAGTCGACCATTTAAATCAGTTCCGAAGGTATACAGTTCGGTGGCATTAGTACACTGACAATGTTGTACAATCACCAGCGGCTGTCTCCTATGTTTCTCATCTCCTCAAACTAAACTCTGTACTCGTTACACAATAACTCCCCTTTCCCTTCAAACCCTGTCAACCACATTCTCCTTTCTGTCTCTTTGAATTGGACTAAATGTCTCATATAAGTGAAATCATACAATATCTGTCTTAATATTTTACTTAACATAGTGTCTCCAGAGTGCATCCATGCTGTATCATGTGTCAGAATATCCTTCCTTTTTAAGGCTGTATATTGTATGTATATATTCCATGTATGCATATGCATGTATATACTGCCAGATCCATCGTTTGGCTTTGTGAAAAATGCTGCTGTGAACGTGAGTGTGCATATCTGTTGGAGTCCCTGCTTTCAGTTCTTTTGGGTATAAAGCAAAGTGGATCTGAGGCCTTTTTAATTTATAAGTATTTGGACACTAGGAAAAGAAATGCAATTTGCAAAGTCTGTGTCCCCCTCTCCCCACTCCAGTTTTCAATATTTTCTCTGAAACTATTTGACAGAGATGCCTCCCCTCTCTGTCCCCACAACTCCAAATATTTACTACTACTACTACTACTACTACTACTACTACTACTACTACTACTACTACTACTACTACTACTACTTCTTCTTCTTCTTCTTCTTCTTCTTCTTCTTCTTCTTCTTCTTCTTCTTCTTCTTCTTCTTCTTCTTCTTCTTCTTCTTTTTTTAAAGATTTTATTTATTTATTTGACAGACACAGTGAGAGAGGGAACACAAGCAGGGGGAGTGGGAGAGGGAGAAGCAGGCTTCCCGCAGAGCAGGAAGCCCGATGTGGGGCTCAATCCCAGGACCCCAGACGTCGAACGACTGAGCCATTCAGGGCCCCCCACATATGTACTGGTTGTCATCTGTAGGAGGGCATGGCAACCCCTGAGCTACTCATCTGCATGACCCACAAGCTCAGCAGGCTCCTGGAGGGCTTGCTCACCTCTGGATGCTCAGTGCCAGCCTGGTGACAGGAGGGGCTCCACAAACGCTGAGCGAATGACCGAAGGAAAGTTTCTGATTGCCTGTGTGTGATATAAAAACCCCTCCGGAAATGCAATCAGTTTATTGGTGCAACTTGGGACAACTCCCACTGTCTTTAGCTTGACAACTTTTCATATTCGAGATCCATTCTTCCCCAAGGATGATAGTTTTGTCCTGGAGCCTGAGGGGTTCAATGGCCAGTTTTGGCCTCTGACCTTTAAAGTAGCTCTTGATCCTTTAGTGGACACCTGAGAAATAGAACTTCAGATTCTTTAGGTCAGGCTGACAGGGCCTGATAGGAAACTGAAGATCATCTTAAGAGACAGAACTTCAGGGCGCCTGGGTGGTTCGGTTGGTTAAGTGTCTGCCTTCGGCTCAGGTCATGATCTCAGCATCCTGGGATCAAGTCCTGCATCCGGCTCCCTGCTCAGCAGAAAACCTGCTTCTCCCTCAGCCTCTGTCTCTGTTCTTCCCCTTGCTTGTGCTCTCTCTCTCTCAAATAAATAAATAAATAGAGACAGAACTTTGATTGAATCCATGTGACTCCATGCAAGTTTCTATAACTATCTGTACCTTCATTACCTTGCCTATAAAATGGAAATAATACCTACACATATGTTGGGGTGCCTAGATGGTGTGGTCAGTTAAGCAGCTGACTCTTGGTTTCGGCTCAGGTCATGATCTTGGGGTCCTGAGATTGAGCCCTACATCAGGCCCCTAGCTTAGCCCAGAGTTGGCTTAAGACTGTCTCTCCCTCCCCCTACCTCTACCTCTACCCCTCCCACCTCTAAAATAAATCTTAAAAAAAATACCTATCATATGGTTATTGTATAGATGAAAAGAGAACATATATCTAAAAGCATGAGGTATAATACTTAGCAGGTAGTGCTCAATAAATGCTAGTTATTGTTATTGAAAGGCAGCAGACCAGAATAACATTTATATTGGGGGATGGAAAGCCTGGCCTTGAACTCTTTTCTAAGGCCAAGTCTGTTGACCTGAGCTGATAGCATACTCCATGTCCCTTTGCCTAGCCAGATGGTTTTTAATTTTTTTCCAGTGGGGAAGCAAGTGTGTACTTTCATAGTTTTGAATGTTAGAATTCCTAATTTTATTAGTTTGATACAAAAACAACATTTGCATAATTTAAATCCAGTTGCAAAATGGTATACTTATAGACGCTGTGTTTTAATATACTGCATATATATGTATGTCATTTCCTTGTTTTAAAAGAGGTGCAGGATTTACCTGTTTGTCCAGACTTGCTGAAGCTGTCTCATTATTCTCTGTAATAGTTTGGGGATGGTGATGCCATTCTTCTCAGCGCAAGTGGAATCTTGTTATATTGAAGTCAGCTTTTGCCAACAATATTCCTGTATGTGAACAGCCAAGAGACCCAGTTAGCCACATCCTCCATTTACACTACACTGGGATTTCATGGCAGTAAAAGAAAAGGTGTGACTTCTACTGTATTCACACACGTTCACTGTGTGCTTTTACAGCTTTGTGGGTATTTCTTTTTTCTCTTTCTTTCTTTCTTTCTTTCTTTTTTTTAAGATTTTAGAGACAGAGAGCACACAAGCAGGGGGAGGGGCAGAGGGAGAGGCAGAAGCAGACTCCCCGCTGAGTTGGGAGCCTGACATGGGGCTTGATCCTACGATCTGGAGATCATGACCTGAGCCCAAGGTGGATGCTTAACCGACTTAGCCACCCAGACAGCCCATTTTTAAAAAAGATTTTACTTATTCATTTGAGAGAGAGAAAGAAAAAACTCGGTGGGTATTTCTAACCATTGGCAGAACACCATTTATCAAGCACCATGGGCTTGAACATTTGTGTAAAGGACAGAAGCAGAAGTCTGCGTAATCAGGGATATAGAGTCAGTCTGACAGAAATCTCACGTTTGCTTTCCACAGTCATGAATCTTACCTCTCTGCCGTTTGTGCCAAAGCAATTCAGTGGGAAAGTGCTATGCAACTTCTCCAGAAGCTCAAGATTAAAGCGATGTAATGTGGAATTTCTTTCAGGACTTAGTAATATGAAGAGCCAAGGAATGTAGCATTATCATAAGCTAAGAATTTGGAAAAGCTTCCTGTATATCCTCTTTGTGGATAGAGTTTTGAGAGCTGTGGCAAACTGCTTTTCTTCCTTTATCTGTTCTCTAGTTAGGAAGAAGTCTGCTCCAAGTTAGCTTTCTTAACAGGATAAAATAATTTTAAACTTCATATAGAACAAAATATATGCAAGAACTGCTAAGGAAAGTTTGAAAAGAAAAATTTAAGTGGAAGAATTTGCTCTATCATATGTGAAAACACACTATGAAAACACTGTAATTAAAAGTCTGGTATTTGCTTAGGAAAAAAACCATTTTGAATACATTCGGATGTTTAACATATAAGGAGGTTGGCAGTTCAATTTAGTGGAAAATTATTTATTTAATGAATAGTATTGACATACTTGCCCCTCAATATAGAAGACAATAGATTAGCCTCAGACCTTCTACCATATAATATATAAATGTTAGATGAGCTAAAAATAAAAATATAAAATATCTACCTATAAAAAAATAAGAAGTGGGGGCAACATTTGAATACCCTTAGAATAGGAGGAAATCTTTACCAAGAGAAACTCAGAAGCCATCAGAAAAATGGACAGAGGGCTCCTGGGTGGCTCAGTCTTTAAGTGTCTGCCTTTGGCTCAGGTCATGATCCCGGGATCCTGGGATCGCGCCCCGCATCGGGAAGTCTGCTTCTTCCTCTCCCACTCCCCCTGCTTGTGTTCCCTCTCTCACTGTTTCTCTCTTTGTCTAATAAATAAAATCTTAAAAAAATATGGACAGATATGAGTATCTCAGTGTATTGCCATGAGTGTAGTAAAAAATATACAATAAGTTTGGAGAAGCTATTTGTATTATACATGATGATACATACTCTAATTTTAAAAGAGCTCCTACAAGTAGAGAAGAAAAAGTCAGACAAACAAAGCTGTTTACAGAGGACATCCAAGAGGTCAGTAAGTATGAAAGAAAGCACACTCTCATAGAGTCAGATGTTTAATAAAATAACAGGTGTATTTTTCTTTTGTCTTTTTTTTTAAGATTTTATTTATTTATTTGAGAGAGAGAGAGAGAGAGAGAGGGAGAGAGAGAGAGAGAGAGAGAGAGAGAAAGCATGAGAGGGGAGAGTCGAAGGGAGAAGCAGACTCCCTGCCAAGCAGGGAGCCTGATGCAGGTCTCCATCCTGGGATCCCAGGATCATGATCTGAGCTGAAGGCAGTCACTTAACCAACTGAGCCACCCAGGCACCCTAACAGGTGTATTTTTCAATGTACTCATGAGAAGTAAAAGGGATTGATCGTATCCAGTAGTGGGCAAGATTGTAAAATATAACAGTCTTTTTGGAAAATAATGTGGTGGTATCTATTAAAATAAAAACAGACCTTTGACATTGCAATTCCATTTGGAGGAATCTATTCTACAGAAATAAAAGAATTATTTCAAGGGAAATACATATAAGAATATTTATCATAACTTCGTTTATAGTGGAAAAACGCTCAAAGCAATTTATTCATTATTAATGAAGTGATTGAAGAAATTATGGCATATTTAGATTATGGTGTACTCTGCATTCTTTAAGCGAAAGAGTTTAAGTTACATGCGCTGCCCTGAAGGGATATCTATGGTTAAGTGGAGGAAAAAAGCAACCAAACTGCAGAGTAAGGTGTATTTGTGTGATTGCTTTAAAAAGAAAAAACAAAGATAGAAAGAAAGAAGAAAGAAAAAGCCTCCATTCATTGAACAAGCAACTATAAAACAGGAGTGCTTAAAAGAAAAACTTAAAGAAGCAAAAAGCTAAAAAGAAAATAGAAGGACTGATTAAAAGAAGTAAGAGAAGGGAAGTATACAATGACTTGTGAATTACCTAAGTCTGGGTTTCTTTTTTTTTTTAATTAATTTTAAGATTTTATTTATTTATTTGACAGAGAGAGAGAGAGAGAGAGAGAGACACAGCAAGAGAGGGAACACTGGCAGGGGGAGTGGGAGAGGGAGAGGGAAAAGCAGGCTTTCCCGCAGAGCAGGGAGCCTGATGTGGGGCTTGATCCCAGGACCCTGGGATCATGACCTGACCCGAAGGGAGATGCTTAACAACTGAGCCACCCGGGTGCCCCTAAAAAAAATTTTTTTTAGAAAGATTTTATTTATTTGAGAGACACAGAGAGAGAAAGAAAGCATGAGCGGGGGGCAGGGAGTGGGTGGTGAGAGGCAGAGGGAGAGGGAGAAACAGTCTCCTGGGCCAGTAGGCAGCCCCAAAGGGGGCTCAATTCCAAGACCTGAGATCACAAACTGACAGAGCCACTGAGGTGCCCCCTAAGTCCGGATTTCTGAAAAGGGTACCAATCAGCTAAATATTTGCTCCTTAAAATTTATTCACATTTGTATCTGAAAAAAAGCATGATTTTGGTTATTTAGTAGAAAATCTCTGCTTTTCCTGGATTACTGTTTGGATGTTTGCCATTGCAATTCAGTGTAAAGGGATCATTTCACTAAAGATCTTCAAGGTTCACTTGCAGATACATAACATATGAGGAAGGCAGAGGGAGCATTGTCCTAGCACCAATGTACTGACACATTGGTTCATTCTTTGATTCATACATTTATTCAGTAATTATTTGATGAGCTCCTCCAATGTGCCATAGCATAAGACTGCCAGGTCCTAGGGATGAAACCAATAAAGTCCTTGCCCTCAACCAACTCACAGTTAGCCAGTCTGCCACACATCGGTAGGTAACAAGCACCGGTGTAGGGTACGGTGTATGAGGTAATGCCAATAAACATGTCTAGAGGGCAATGCCAGCTGTTCCTCCAGGATGAACATTCTAAGTGCAGTGAGCTACACTGCAGGACTGAGGAAGGAAAAGGCCACGGCCCACCAGGTTTGGGCAGAAAATGCTTAGATACCCCCAAGCCATGTATGCCTCATTCTGTATTTACAGCAAAGCCACTCATTGTAACATCTGATAGGGAAAACCGTGACTCTTCAGACTGGGAGTGGTGCTCTACAGTCTCCTGTGGGCTGGTGGGCTGGGAAGTGGTTTGGCTCCCAGTCTCTTGGCCATTTGTGCCACGGATGCAGATGGGGCATATACTATGCGTAAGGCAGTCCGCGATGAGCGCTGAAGCGCTCAAACAATGACTATTCAAAGGTTTTCAGACTCTCTGGACCCGGAGTTGAGGGGGATAGACTCTTGCTCTACCCCTGGCTTGTGTTACGTGATGCTCCATGTGCCTCACCTCATCAAACACAGCAGCATTAACAGTGTCTAGAAACAGTTTGTACGTGATTAGACAGGTTGTATAATTTCCCCCTGCTATTAAAAAATATTTTATTGGCCTGAAGGACATCTGATTTCCATTTACCTACTTACCCTAATTGTCCTGACTACTCATTCACTGGTTCCGTCACCCAGAGGGGGACAAAGGACAGCCCGAGCTTGGGAGTTGGGAGCGGAGGTGAGGGGGGAAAGGATGGTTCTGAGGTGGAGGCACAAAAAACGGGGGGAAGGTTGGATGGCCCTGAATCGACTCCTTGGGTTCTCATCCTTTTTGGTCTTCTGTTGTCACTTAGCCTTCATTTGAGGGCTCTTTTTTTCTCAGCTTTCAAGAAGCATGTTCTCCTAGCTCTCCATCCACTCCTCCGCTCTTTCTCAACACGTGGCTCTCCTCCCTCACCCCTGTCCAGAGCAGGAAAGGTCCTTTCGCAGGTCTTCTCCCTGAGACCCTCTTCTCTCATTACTCATGTTTTCCTCCTTGCACCGAAGCTGTGCATTGTACTGTGTGACTAAGTCCTGTTTTCCAATTAAGAAATGTAAAGACTTAGAAAAATACGGCTTTATATATTTGGAAAAAATAGAAACAACATATTATAAATTCATGATGCAATAGCATTCCGTACGATGCAATAAAAGTATGGTAATCAAGAGTTTCTATGGGTCATGATCTCAGGGTCCTGAGATCGAGCCCCACATGGGCTTGACAGTGGGCATGGAGCCTGCTTAGGATTCTCTCCCTCTCTCTCCCTCTGTCCCTCCCCCTTTCTTAAAAAAAAAGAAAAAGAAAGGAAAAAGATACACAGTCTTTAAAGTCTAAACTGAATGATTTTTTACTCTTATATATTAAGGTACTTACAAATCCTCAAGACTCACAGTACTAAATTTGTTATCCTTTTCACTTGGAGACAATCTCAGTCACGACAAAGAGAAATGAATTGTCTATCAGAAATCATTGCAGCTTTGTTCAACAAAGACCAAAACTCTGTTCTGATTATTGTCATTTGTTTTCCTGGTAAAGCCGTGTGGCGTGGCTATTGTCAGGCTGTTTGGATTTGGTTCATTCAGCTCCTGCATGTACGTTTCACTTCCTAAGAAGGCCAGATTCGTATGTCTAGTGCTGACAGCAGCTGTGGCCCTGAGTTTTTCTTTGCCCACCCAGGATATTTCTGGTGGATGTCCTGTTGTGATCCCTAACTTAACATATCTCCCCCAGATTGATACTAAGTGACCAGTTCTTTTGTAAACTCTAGCACTATTTTGAAGTCCAGAAATCTTACTTTCTATTGTAACTCACCAGTCTACTTCAATTCCTTTTTCTAATCATGGGATTATACAATATCAGAATTCAAAGAGGACTTTTAATTGAGTCTAGCATCCCACATCAATTCTTTCTTGCTATGGTTCTATAACTTCTCTGGCTCTGTCCAGCTTGTTCTGTCTGAGAATCTGTGCTGTGGGGTCCATTCTTTGTTCATGGGAATCATGGTGCATGCGGTGTTTGGATAACTTCTTCTGACAGATATTTACAACATTTCACGCTGGGCAAATGCTTAGCCTTATGACAAATTTGCCCTATTCCCATTTGCTGGTAGCAAAATTAGACAAAGATATTGTGCAAGCAGGAAACTACAGACCAATATTCCTTATGAGTATTTATGCAAACTTTAAAAAATACAAACATCTTTAAAAAAAGGATTTATTTGAGAGAGAGAGAGAACAAGGGAAGCAGGAGGGGGAGAGAATATCCAAGCAGACTGCCGCTGAGTGTGGAGCCTGAGGCGGGGCTTGATCCCAGGACCCATGAGATCATGACCCGAGCTGAAGCCAAGAGTAGGATGCTCAAAAGACTGAGCCACCCAGGCGCCCCTAATGCAAACATTTTTAACAGAACATCTTCATGGATTGATGGCAGGTATGTCAAATGGTGCAGCTGCTTTGGAAATAGCATTTCCTCAGCAAGTTCAGCTGTGATCCAGCAATTCCACTCCTGGTATCCACCTGAGAGGATTGAACTCATATGTCTGCATAAAAATTGTGCACAAATATTTGTAGATCCATTATTCATAATAGCGAAAAACTGGAAACTCCTCAGATGTGTATCAGTTAATGGAAGGGCAGTAATAATGTGGTCTACCCATGCAATGGAATATTACTCAATCATAAAAGAGAATGGTGGGGCGCCTGGGTGGCTCAGTGGGTTAAAGCCTCTGCTTTCGGCTCAGGTCATGATCTCAGCGTCCTGGGATCGAGGCCCGCATCGGGCTCTCTGCTCAGCAGGGAGCCTGCTTCCTCCTCTCTCTCTGTCTGCCTCTCTGCCTACTTGTGATCTGATCTCTCTGTGTCAAGTAAATAAATAAAATCTTTAAAAAAAAAAAATAAAATAAAAGAGAATGGTGTACTAATGCACGCTAAAATGTGGATGAAGCTCGAAAACATTATGCTAAGTGAAAGAAGTCAGACTCACCAAAAAGGCCACATATTGTGTGATGGTATTCATATGAAAGGTCCAGAATGGGAAATCCTTTAAAGGCCGAAAGTGGATTACTGGTTGCCAGGGACTAGGAAAAGAAGAGAATGAGGAGCAACGGCTATTGGGGTGGGGTTTCTTTTTGGGGTGATAAAATTATGGAAATAAAGAATGTTGCATAGTCTTGTGAATATATTTAAAACACTTTAAAATAATGAATTTTATGGTTTATGAATTATAGTGCAATAGAAAAAAACTGTATAAAGAAAAAATAAACCCTTATGTTACCTTCCAGAACATTGAGGACAAGTAGGTTCTCAAAAAGGAGTTAATGGATAAGCATCAAATACTGCTGGAAATCTCTTTCTAGACCACAAATACAGCTGTCATTTGGTGAATCACAAGACAGGAATGAGTTTCAAGTAACTTACCCCCCACATAATCTCTAAGATGTTCCCTGGGCATTGCTTTTGGTCAGGACTTAAATCCATCATTTCAAACTGTTCCTCTTTTTTTTTTTTTTTTTTTAAGTAAGCTCCATGCCCAGTGTGGGGCTTGAACTCACGACCCTGAGATCAAGAGTCGCACGCTCCACTGACTGAGCCAGCCAGGCACCTCTCAAACTTCTCCTCTTAAACATCATTTTAATTTCACTTTCAGCATCACTATGACTACCTGTTCCACAGTGGCTGCTCTGGGAATGATGCCGCTCTGCCTGTATCTCTACACCTTGTCCTGGAATCTTGAGCAGAATCTCACCATCCCGTATCAGAACATAGGTCTGTATTGGGCTGGTGGAATGGAATAGTAATAGTAATAGTTATGGTGATGGGAATGATAAGAGCTGTCACTTGTTATGCGTGTCCTCTAGGTGGGCTTTTAAATAAACACATTCTCCAACACTTCTATATAGATTAAATGACTAGTTCCACTTCCTAGGTTTTTAGGATGATAGAAGTTAAGATGGGATGGGGAAGGAGACAAACCATAAGAGACTCCTGATCTCACAAAACAAACTGAGGGTTACTGGGGGGTGGGAGGGTAGGGATAGGGTGGATGGGTTATGGACATTGGGGAGGGTTTGTGCTTTGGTGAGTGCTGTGAAAGATGTAAGCCTGATGATTCACAGACCTGTACCCCTTGGGCAAAGAATAAAAAAAAAAAAAAGTTAAGTAACCTCACCAAGTTTGTGCTGCTCATCAGTAAAGAACCGGAATTCTGACTCGGGGATCTGATGGCAAAATCCAAGCTTTTAACCTTACAAGAGTTCACATCTGAAAATAAAGAGAAGTTACTTATTAAAAACATGCTTATATAATGCACTACAAAGCCATTGGTCTTGTTATGATCCAAAGGCTAACTGGATCACAGTAGGTCTAATTTGACCTTATTTCCTGAAACTCCACTTTTTTCATGACCTGTGAGCCTTGACATATTTACTGATCCAACATGAATTATTCCTTTTGATTATTAGAGCGTATCCTCATGCCACAACCATACCCATATTTCTTCCATAGCTCCTTTCAAGACCATCATTTCTCATTAAACTCTGCACCCCCCTTTTATTTTCAGATTTTATTTATTTAAATTTGATAGAGAGTGAGAGAGGGAACACAAGCAGGGGAGTGGGAGAGTGAGAAGCAGGCTTCCTGCTGAGCAGGGAGCCCTGTGCGGGGATCTATCCCAGGATCTTGAGATCATGACCTGAGCCGAAGACAGATGCTTAAAGACTGAGCCACCCCAGCGCCCCAAATTCTGCCCTTTTTCTAGAGATCTCAGTCGACTTACTAGGCTTGGAAGAAAACTTTGGTGAAATGATCTGGTTATTCTCCTTTGACTTTGGAGAATTGGCAGAAACTATGATTCTTAAAACTGTCCGTCTGGAGTCTCAATCACTCAGAGAGCTTTACAACCCAGGGCCAATAGTTCAAAAACATAAATAGAGCCATGTTCCCCTAACAGCTGGAGCCCATTGAATTTGTAAAATTTGAGTGAAATCTTGGAAATTCACTTGTGATAATTAAAAGGCATTTTTCCCCACCCACCTTTGGGTTACTTGGGTACACTTGCAGAATATGAGAAATTGCTTTGGTACGTGTAACAGACGCTGTTTTTATATCTACAATGGGTATTCTTTACTTTGTGAAACAGATGACCCACTGGCTTTAAATGGGGAAATAATAGCTATGGTCGTAGATGGGTGACCATGTGCGTAGCAACCAAAGAAGTTTGCCGACTCCTCCTGTTTTCTAATTTCTACATTTCTGGTTGTCTGTAAAATTCCACGTTGTAGTCAGAGGGATTTTGAGAGAGAAATGATGGGACACGAATAGTGACATTCAGTCATAACTTGTACTCTTCAAACACCATCTTCCAGAGATTTTTTTCTTTCTTACATTTGGAGGCGGATGCAGAAATAAAATGCAGCTTTAATTAAAGCCTTTATCTAATGGAAATAGAAATGGTTGAGGACTGGGAAGTCCAGGGGAGAGGGGACACCGTCTGATGGATTTTTCTTCTCCCCAGGAATCACCCTTGTGTGCCTGACCATTCCCGTGGCCTTCGGTATCTATGTGAATTACAGGTGGCCTAAGCAATCCAAAATCATTCTCAAGGTAAGCAGCTTCCCATGGTGGTTAACACATCATTAGACGCAGAGACTGGAAAGATGGATGGAACAGATGGGCCAGTTGGATACAGTCCCCCCTGCCCCCAGCAATTTTCCTTTTGTGTACTGCGTGTTTGGATCTAGCCTTCCTATTTCTTCCGCCCTTGTCAGCCATGCTCTGTCATTCCCTTCGGCCCACACACTGAGGCGTAGGACACACTGGCGAGTGTGGGACTCTTGCTTTAGTGACTGCAAAGCTAAGGGGTGTGTGTGGCCAGAGAGAACCCAGAGTCCATCTCTTGCCCAGGCTCCACACAAGTGCTGTCAGGTGAACGCTGGTCAGGTGTGCAGGGGTGGAGCCCCAGGGTGAAGAGTAGGGGTGTTTGCATGAAAAGGTAGGGTGGTTTTTCAGAAGCATTCCCGAGGAAGGTTCCGAGGTTGTAGTTTGTACCTATGAACAAGGGCTGCTGACCACGTGAACAACTGTCAGAGTGAAATCATGCAGAATGCACTGAGGAGTCAGGCCATGGGATGATGGCAGCTGGAACTTCCTATCTCCTCTTGACTTCCCGGCATCGTCCTCTATCTGCTGGAGGAACAGGCACATGTCCTTGTCTTAAAAAGATCTCTAAAATGACTTTAAAATACCTAAAAATGACTTTTAAAAATAGGGATTTTGACAATCAGAGGACTTCTTTGTGTGTTCTAGCATTTTCTCATTAAGCAGGGGCCCAGTCTGTCTTTGTGTTGAGCAGTAAAAATAATCCTGGAGCAGGTGTCTGGTGCACTGGATTGTTTTGGCTTTTTTCTGTTCCCCGGTGACCACCTTCTTCCACACCTTGAATCATTTCAACCCAGTCGATGCCATACTAGGTGTATACTTTGTTGTTTACATGGTATGAATGGGAGCTTGTCAAAGTCCCTAATTTTCTCCAAATATTCTGGGTCTGGCTTCCTTTCTCTCTGATCTAAAACTCAAACTATTGGAAATTCTTTTTTGTTGATTTCTTGTTTTTGTTGAACAACAAAAGGAAGAACAGTATTCATTTGGGAGAGGGTAGAGGTATCTGTCAGTACTTATGTTACATTAATGTCAGCCCAGATTGTCTAGTAAAGAATGGGTACATTTCCCTCGGAGGAGAGAAGGGCAGGGATCAAAGCAATAAGAAGTCACTGGCAGTCGAGGGGGTGCTCAGAAGAGAGTGTCGGATGGCCAGGCAGGGCAGACCTCAGACAAGAAGTTACCAGTGAAGGATCTAAAAAGTGCCTGTAGGAGTATTGGAGGTTTGTTGTGAGATTTCACTTGTCTCATAAATTTGTCCTATCCATGAAAATCTCCACTACCCATTCCTTCTGGCAAAATCCTCTACTTCAAGGGAAATGATACTGAACACAAAATAAGGCTTAGATTTGTGTTGAGCCTCACCCGTTTCCAGCTTAGCCAAGTCAGTTGACCAATTTGGAACTTGTTTCTTTTCCGTGAAATGAGATTGGATTTGGTGGTAAGTCCCCTCTTTGTTCCAAAAAACCTAGTTCCCAGCTTCTTAGAGCAGTGATGGACTTTTCAAAATAGAACTAAAAGACCACGATGTTTACATGTACTTATTTTATTGGTTTGCTTTAGATTGGGGCCATTGTTGGTGGGGTCCTCCTTTTGGTGGTCGCAGTTGCTGGTGTGGTGTTGGCAAAAGGATCTTGGAATTCAGACATCACTCTTCTGACCATCAGTTTCATCTTTCCTTTGATTGGCCATGTCACGGGCTTTCTGCTGGCACTTCTTACCCACCAATCTTGGCAGAGGTACAGTTCAATGATCCCTGCACTTTTTTGGAGGAGGATAAAGTAAACACTTGGCCACTGGCAGGCTTTGCTGCCTGGCTGTCAGGAGACATGAAGAGCTTTGATTTACAAGGGGGATGGAACAGGACAACTCAACATAGAGAGGGTGAAAGATCATGGTAATTCTTATGTAAATGAGAATAAAGGCCAGATTGATGAGAAGTTGTAATCTGTGAAATTAGGATTGGGGTGTTAACACCACGTGTTGAAATCCAGACACATTTCTCTTCTTATTCTATTAATCAGACAGGGGTGAGATGGTTTCACTAAATCTAGAGATCATTCTAGGACATGAGCAAAATTCAAGAGATGAAGCATTTATCCACGGTTTATGCCAAATTCTGTGAAAGTGCTGATTATAAGGGGCAAGATAAGAAAGGACAAGCTGGAGACGTAAGATAGGAATTTATCTGAAATATAATTATTACAAGTTGCGGCATATAATTTAGAAATTTGTGAAATATTAAAAATGATAATACTCCATGTTGTTATGTCTGTAGATAAGTATTAACATACAACGTTGGAGGGAATATAAATTGGCAAAAACTCACCGGAAGGCAATTTACTCATATCAATAGCCTTATAAATATTTATAGCTGTTCACTCAGTGGTTTTACTTCTAGAAATCTGTCCTGAAGCTAGGACTATGGGATAAGCACACGAATATTGATGTGCAAGGATGTTAATTGCAGTGTTATTTATAAATATAAAAAATAGAAACAATTGAATATCTAACAATAGGAAGATACTTAATTCATGGTATGTCTATGTGATGGAATATGATGCATCAGTTTTAATGCTTTTGGAAAATACTTAAAAGAGAAATTTAAAAGAATAGAAAATGGAATACATTTTGATTCCCATTTTGTGGAAGAAAGCAAAAGAATTTTATGCACAAAATAATATTGGAAGAAATACTGTATGCTAATACTGTTTAATTTTGAGTAGTAGGATTAAGAGTACTTTTAGTTTATTAATGGTTTTGGCATATTTCCCGAGGTTTTCAATGAGTACGCACCACTTCTAAAGTCAAAAAAGAATAATTGAAGAAAAGTGAACTGGGTAGTTGAACTTCAGAGGTGGAGTTTGGGAAATGAAAAAGCTTAAAAGATAGATTTAAATGAAAGAGAACAGAAAGTGGTATGTGTTTTGATTTTTACTTTGTGGAAGAAATCTCTTTTTAGTCTACTTGGGGAACATTTAGGATTACCCCAGGTACTGGGTAAGGCTCTGTCTGTGGTGTCTCATTTACTTTTTATTACAAGTCTGAGAAATAGTTACTATTAGTACCCTCATTCTACAGATGAACACATCCTTCAAGACATTAAATAACATGACCAAGTTCATAGAGCCGGAATGTGGTGGAGTGAGGAATTAAACTGGGGTTTGTTTGCAAAGCCAGTAATTAGGAACACAGACCGTTGAGTGGCTGAAATATAATTGGATCTGGAGAGAAAGTGTTCCTATGGCAAAAGTGGTTAACAGTCTTGTTTTTTTTCATACCTGATGGCTTGAGAAGGATCAGGATTGAGATACTGCATTTGCCTTGTGAATGGTCCAGGTGTGAGGTCCAGCTCTGTAGTAACTGACAGGGGTCTGCAAGGAGAGTGGTCTAAAGAAAGCAAAGCAAGCAAGAGAATAAGCAGAAATTAAAAAAAGAGCTGCAGAACTTGCCCTGTACCATTATTTTCATGCCCACATTATACTTCCCTTGTTACCTCCATATTCCAAACCAACTTGCAGAGAGATGCTGGTTTATATTCTGAAACACCTTTCTTCTCTTCACTTCCATCTATAGAAACCTGAAGACCCCCATTATAAACTGAAGACAGATGAAACTGCTTAACCCAGCCCACAATGTCCTTCTTCTATCTTCCTTTTACTCCTTCCTGATTTTTCTTTTTCAAGTGAGGTTTTTCTCTTCTCTTGTTTTCTTTTCTTTTCTCTTCTTTTCTTTTTTCTTTCTTTCTTTTCTCTTTCTTTCTTTCTTTCTTTTTTGCAATTAGAAAACCAATAAAATACAGGAAAGTAGAAGGTAGGAAAATTGTTTTCCTAAACTCTTTCACCAAAGAGTTTTAGACATTTGGTTTTAGACATTGGTTTTCATTTAGGGTTTTTGTATTTATTTCTACTGTTTCATATTGCTAATTCACCTTTCCATTGTCCTCTCCAGTCTTCACTCCATGCAGATTGGCTCACAGCATATGCACTGCCTCCTGGTAGGCACAGCTCATACCTCTCCCTGGAACTTAAATTGCAGCCACCGTTCCACGTTAAATGCTTCTCCCACCATCACCGTTTCATCTGCCTTTGCCTCTTTAAAGTCTTCTCTAACCATTTATGCCATTTTTCTGAATTTCTATGACATCTCCCTGACCCTCGATCTTATTTTGTCTTGTGCAGTTACTGGACCTTTCCTGTGTGTCTATCGTGTCTTTCCACCCAGATTCCTCGGGCAGGGTTCCTAGCGTCCTGTTCCGAAGTGCCTCTCAGGAGGCCACCTGCAGAGCAAACACACTCAGCAAATAATTATTCAATGAGTGAACATTTTTAGTGGCCTAGATCATAGCTTACATTTGTTGCTATATAGAAGAGAAAAATTTAAGAAGAGTCCTTATTGCTAGTAACTCTTGAAAAATGTTTTCCTTGGTAGGTGCAGGACGATTTCCTTAGAAACTGGAGCTCAGAATATTCAGATGTGTGTCACCATGCTCCAGCTGTCTTTCAACACCAAGCAGTTGGTCCAGATGCTTAGCTTCCCATTGGCCTATGGACTCTTCCAGCTGTTGGATGGATTTCTCATTGTTGCAGGTGAGGAGAGCGCCCATCGAGTAGATTTGATTGAAAATTGTCAACCCAATTTGCAAACTTCTTTTTCAGTCTGCACATGCGTGTGCTCCTCTTGTGGTACGTTGTTAGCCTGTCATTTTGGGGGAAAATAAAGGGCACAGACACATTCCTTTGCTTTCATAGCAAAAATATTTAAAAAATGTGAAAGTAAGCTTATAATTATACACAAACATGCTTCACAAGTCTCCATGAGCAATAATTTATCTTCAAAATGACATTTGTTATGTTTCATCAAGAGCCACGAAATCTTCCAAATGCCAAGTTATTTCACAATGCTTCTGTGACTAAGAGTTGCGCTGAATGGTTGTGAAATATTTTCCAACAATGAATTATGAAACATACAGAGATCTTGAAATACATGTTTGTATATGTATATATCATATATATGGGATATATAACAATCCATACAGCCAAAAATACATCATTTTAGAATCAGTCATTACATGGGTTCACAGAAAGTAAATTAAAAAAGATATCAATAAGGGCACATGGGTAACTCAGTCGGTTAAGCATCTGACTCTTGGTTTCGGCTTAGGTCATGGTCTCAGGGTTGGGGTATTGAGTCCCTTACTGGGCGCTGCACTCAGCAGGGCGTCTGCTTGAAGATTCACTCCTGTGCTCATACTACCTCCCAAGTAAATAAAAAAATCTTTTTCAAAAAAGACGTCAGTACGTATACACACGTATATTTTAATCTTGGGCCATTGTAATTTTCACTGTTATCAGGAGACAGGGTCTGAGTTATACTCAATGAGGATATGACTGATTATATACTGATTGCTGAAAAAACAATCAACATAAGGAATACTTGGGGTTTAATTTTACCACAAAATAAGAGAAATCTTAGCAGAGTAAAACTCCCTGTTCTTAGATCTAAGTTTTAATTTCTTCTCCTTTGTGAGATTGTGAGGGAAGAAACATGTCTGGCTTGTTCCCTGCTCTCTCCCAGCACTCAGGAGGGCACCTGACTCATAGCAACAAGCACTCCACAGGTGTTGCTGGCTGACTGACTGACTGACTGACCGAATGCGTGAGCTGTCAGTGACCTCAATCACAAATGGTCCATTCCAGATAGATAGAGCCATTTTGAGACATTGAGTTATTTTGCTCCATAGCTCCCCCCCCTTTTTAATTGAGGTATAATTGGCGTATAGCATTATATTAGTTTCAGGTGTACAACAAATGATTCATATTTGTGTATATTATGATCACCACAGTAAGTCCAGTTAACATCTACCCCATATGTAGAGGTTTTTTTTTTCATTGTGATGAGAACTTTTAAGATTTGCTCTCTTGGCGACTTTCAACTATATTACACAGTATTGTCATCTACAGTCACCATGCTGTACATTGCATCCCCATGACTTATGTATTTTGTAACTGGAAGTTTGTACCTTTTGACTCCCTTCATTGATACCCCCACCCCCATCCCCCGTCCCCGGGCAACTACCTATCTAGTCTCTCTGTGAGCTTGGTTTTGGTATGTCGTATTTCCATTTTTGTTTGTCTCAGGTGTTTTATTTCACTTCTGATTTCTTTGTTGACCCACTGGTTATTCAATAGCATGTTGCTTTGTCTCCACATATTTGTGAATTTTCAGTTTTCTTGCAATTGATTTCTAGTTTCATACCATTGTGGTGAGAAGAGATGCTAGCTATGATTTTAATCTTCTCAAATTTGTTAAGACTTGTTTTGTGGCCTCACATATGATCTACCCTGGAGACTGTTCCATGAACTGTTGAGAAGAATATGTATTCTGTTGTTTTTGGATGGAATGTTCTGTATATATCTGTTAAGTCCATGTGGTCTAATGTGTCATTCAAGGCCAATGTTTCTTTATTGATTTTCTGTCTGGATATTCTATCCATCGATGTAAGTGGGGTATCAAAGTCCCATATGATTGTTGTATTGCTGATAATTTTTCCCTTTAGGTCTGTTAATATTCGCTTTATATATTTAGGTATTCCTATGTTATGTGCATATATAAGTGCTATATCCTCTTGTTGGAGGGGTCTTGTTGACCCCTTTATCATTAGGTAATGCCTTTGTCTCTCTTTACAGGTTTTGTTTTAAAGTCTGTTTTGTTTGTTATGAGTATAGCTACCCCAGTTTTCTTTTGGTTTCCACTGGCATGAAACATCTTTCTCATCCCTTCACTTTCAGTCTATGTGTGTCCTTACATCTGAAGTGAGTCTCCTGTGGGCAGGATAGAAATGGGTCTTGTTTTTTAATCCATTCAGCCACTCTCTGTCTTTTGTTTGGAGATTTTAGTCCTTTTAAATTTAAAGTAACTATGGATAGGCATGCAGTTACTGACATTGACATTCATTGTTTTCTGGCTCTTTCCTAGTCCTTCTTCTGTTCCTTTCTTCTTCTCTGTTCTCTTCTTCTGTGGTTTGATGACTTTCTTTAGCATTATATTTGGACTCCTTTCTCCTCTTTTGTGTATCTACTATAGATTTCCGCTTGGTGGTTACCATGAGGCTTACATATAACAACTGGTATTTACAATAGTCTATTTTAAGTTGATAACTACCTAAGTTTGAACACATTCTGAAGCCCTACGTTTTTATTCGCCTCCATGTTTTATGTTTTTGAGGTCACATTTTACATCTTTTTATTTTGTGTGTTTCTTAACTAATTACTGTGATTATAATTATTTTTACAACTTTTGTCTTTTAATCTTCATACTAGCTTTATAACTGATTAATTTACCACTTTTCTGTATGTTTATCTTTACCAGTGAGATTTATACTTTCATATGTTTTCTTGTTACTAGTTAGCATCCTTTGTTCTCAGCTTAAGGAAGTCCCTTTAACATTTCTTCTAAGTGTTGATGAACTCCTTTAGCTTTTGCTTGTCTGGAAAACTCTTTATTTCACCTCCACTTCTGAATGATAATTTTGCTGAGTAGAGTGTTCCTAGTTGGAGTTTTTTTCCTTTCAGCACTTTGAATGTATCATGGCACTTCTTCTGTCCTGCAAAGTTTCTGCTGAAAAATCTGCATATAGCCTTATGGAGTTCCCCCTGTATGCAACAAGTTGTTTTTCCCTTGCTGCTTTTATGATTCTTTCTTGTCTTTAACTTTTAACATTTTAATTATAATGTGTCTTGGTATGGCTCTCTTTGAGTTTGTCTTATGGAACTCTCTTCCCGGACCTAGGTGTCTGTTTCTTTTCCTGACCCTCAGTTTGATGCTGTAAAATGAAGAAATGAGTCTCTTCTACTGAAAGTTCTGGGCATTTTTCAAAGGGCTGCCCCTGGGCTGGGCCCTGGGGCAGGTGAGTTGGTTTGCAGTTCCTCCATTCATCATAGATCTGCGGTTCTTATATGTACCAGACCCGTTGGTCTTAAAAGCTAGATGTTTTGGGGGCTTGTCTCTCAGATACCTGTATTAAAAGTTGGGATGCCTATTCTGGGGTATGCTTCGGAGGGAGACGCTCCATGTTTTGAGTTCCCTCCTGATTGTGGGTGGCCCTGTCTGGGGTGAGGCCGATGGTGAGATTTCATCTCAGTTTTTCCTACCACTTCCACGTGGTTTCCCTTCTTTTTGTCTGATGTTATTCTGACAGTTTTTAGGGTTGTTTTCCCCAGAGGAATTTAGTGTGTCTGTGGGAGGAGGCGAGTTTAGGATCTGCTTATGTTGTCTTCTTCCTCTTCTTCTTCTTCTTTTTTTAAAAGATTTTATTTATTTATTTGAGAGAGAGGAGCGAGAGACAGAGACAGAGCATGCAAGCATGAGCAGGGGAGAGAGGCAGAAGCAGAGGGAGAAGCTGGCTCCCCTCTGAGGAGAGAGCCTGATTCAGACTCAGTCCCAGGTGCCTGGGATCATGACCTGAGCCAAAGGCATATACTTAACCAACTGAGCCACTCAGGCGCCCTGCTTATGTTGCCTTTTTGAACCAGAACCCCAGTTTCCATCTCTTTTCCCTCTTCATTTCTCTGTGTTTACACATGTGACCCGAAACAAACAGCCCCAAAGTACATGATGTTACTACATTACAGTCTTTGCTAAAGTGATTTTTCAATACTTGCATGTTTTAACACCCAGCATACAAGATGTACAAGAGGAGACTGAAGAATGAACACAGAAAAAAAGACTCAGGTTGTGCAGAAGGCTGCCATAAAAAGAAATCTGCTTCTCTCAAAGAGACTGGTGCTTTTTTGGAGGTGAATGAAGAAGTTACCATAACTCCTGGGCCATCAGTGCCAATGGATCTCCGCTCAGCTCTTGAGCCAACCAGCCACATCTCTTCTTGTACCGAGTAAGGGTTGCTGGCCTGCGTGGTCTCCGTCTTCCTCAGCGGCCAGTAAAGACAGTGCAGAGCTGACGTGTGCATCTCATTGGCAGGGCCTGTGGGAATATTTGAATATTTATATTTTCATGTGATTTGTGAATTGTCATTGTATCCATTTTTGAGAATGTATTTCACCTACTTCAGGGAGTTTTTTGGGGGGGTTTGCTCAATATATTTACTGGCTGTGTATGTATTCTTGTCTTCCCATGCAGTGAAGAGTAACACCTGTTGCTATGCGAAGTCGTTCTGGATTAGATGTCACCTCCCACTGCATATAGCTCTCATAAAAAAATGTGGTCATTTCTGAAATGATTATTTTTTAAGGGCTTGGAAATCTTTTGGGATTATAGATGGTAATACAAGTGTAGAGGGAGTTAATGACCAATTGAGTTTAAAATGTGAATGCCCCATATTTTCACTCTCTAATGATAGGCACATGTATAGCCTTCTAATTTTTGTTAATATGTTATATCATTTTAAGAAACATTGAGATCATTCCAGATATACTGTTTCATAAGTCACTTAATGACATACTATGGAGAATCTTGGCATGTCGGTTTTTGTTGATCTACCTCATTCTTTAGAACAGTGACTACATAGAAGTATTCCATTGCATAGAAGGACTGTAATTTATTTAACCATTCCTTATTCATGGACACTTAGATAGCTTTGAACTTATTGGTGTTATAATGCTGCTGCAAATACCTGTACTGTTGTGCAAGTATTTTTGGAGGATCACTTCCTACAACTTGAAATGCCAGGCCAACCTCACGTTAAAATGTTGGGCAGCCTGCTGTCCGATGATGTATAACATCGCCCAAGTGGGGCTGGCTTCCCACAGCTGCACCTGTCTAAAGAATGGTCAGTTCTGATTTGTGAAAATATCTCATTTAAGATTGCATTTAAAAAATGATGACTGAAGTAGACTATATTTCATGATCACTTGCCTATTCATGTCCTTTGTTTGCCTTTCTAATGCAGTCATTCCTTTTTGATCGATACATTGTAACACATGATGAATAATGACCCTTTGTTTTGTCAACATTTTACCTATTTTTAATCTTTTCTCTTTTGTTTTTCTATGTCTTTTGCTGTATAGAAGTTTTGTATTTTTTATGTATTCAGCTTTATTAGTCTTTTAAAAAATGCTTTTTGACCTTGCTATCTGTCAAATGTTAGAATATTTATATTTTTGTGTGGGTTATGAATTGTGAGAGTATTTCTTTTTGAGAATATATTTGCAGGAAGTTCTGCTTAGGGATTTGCACAACGTATTTACTCTCTATTGTGTGTACTGTCTGGCAATAGTCAAAACCCATCCCCCTCTCTTCTTACATTATTAAAAGTATTTCCCATATATTTTTCTATGACTTACATGAACTAAGTATGTAAAAGTTTATTCCATTTTGCATTTACATTTTTGTATGGTATGTTAAGAATCTAATTTTTTTATAGTTAATTAATTGATCCAACATCATATATTGAGTCATTCATCTTTCTGGACTTGAAATGCCACCTTTCTCACACAACTTCCTATATAATGTGGGACTCTAGTTTGTTCCATTTTTCTCTGTCTATTCTTATTTGTAAGTTTTGAAATGTGTAAGAAAGTGTATTGTCTGAGATTTAGTGATTTACAATTTTAATTTGTAAGTATTCCCAAGAACCTGTGGGTTAATATGATGATAATGATTATTGTGGCATTTTCACAGCAATTAAGAACGCCTTTGTGGTAGTACAGAAAGAACCCCATTAGGTGTCACAAGTATATTTCTATGGAAATGAACTATGCTGACTGTGACATGTTTGTTAGTTCTCAACTGCTGCTTAATTACTTGAGTATTCCATTTATCTACCTGATGAATATTTATGTGTCAAGAAGCTAGTCTGTGCTGCACACAGGCCCATGATAACATGCAGGAAGGCTTCCTGCTGGCAGGGTCATAGTCTAGTGGGAACAGATCCCTGCAATGAGCAGTCAGTGGAGTTGGGCATTAACAGAAACCCCCAGTTCTTAAATGACCATTAACATGAACTTAAAAGAGTCCATAAAAAATGAATTTCTAAATTGTTTCCCTAAATAGGCACCAAACACAAAGTCATGAAATCCAATGCTCTGTTCTGAAGATATTAAGTACATGGTCATTATCTACCACAGTCAGGACAGATCTGGGGACAAGACCACCAAAAGCCATCCTTTAAGACAGTCACAACACAAATCAAGCTAAGGGGTTTGAAAGTAGTCCTGTCAGAAAATGGTCATCTCTAGAAGTGGTTTGTAAACATGTTACTGAGAACTGGACACAGTCAAGTTGTCCCGGAGGCTACACATTATCTTTAGCATGGAGATGTAGCTGGAAAAGAAAAAAAAACTTACTGAATAAATTATATTCTAACTGATCTAAATAATCATGGGTTCATGGGGGTGCCTGGGTGGCCCAGTTAGTTAAGCATCTGCCTCCAGCCCAGGTTATGACCCGGGGTCCTGGGATCAAGCCCTGCATCAGGTTCTCTGCTCAGCAGGGAGTCTGATTCTCCCTCTGCCTACCCTCCTCCCCTGTCCCATGCTCTCTCTCAAAAAAAAAAACCAAAAAAAAAACTTCAAGCAACAATAAAATAGTCATGGGTTCATGAATGCCAGAACCTAAATGAAGCTCAGAAGTGGGGCCAGAGAAATAATATTAAGAATGAGTTAAAAAAAAAAAAAGAATGAGTTCAGCTCTGTCTGGAAAAGAGCTGCTGGACAGTTGAGGCAGCAGAGCACAGTGGGAAGAACATGGGCTTTGCCAGGGCTACTCATTGTATTCCACTTAAAGAGCCAGGATGCTTTGGGAGTTGTAGTTTGAAGTCAGGCTGACTTCGAATTGAATTCCAGCTCTGTTATTTGGGCAACATGGGGCAAATGATAGTCCCTCTGAACTTCAGTTCCTCTCTTAAAAAGGGTGGTAACATTCAATCCTAAACACCCTGAGAATAGAAAACACTTGGTACAATGCGTGGGAAGTGCTCAGTAAGTGTGAACTGTTCCCTTCCTCCTGCAGCCACAATTTATCCTAGAGTACAAAGGGGAGCTCAGCCTAATCCCCACGGCCAGTTTAATAAATCAATTTTTTAAAAAAGATTTTTATTTATCTGAGAGAAAGAGAGAGAGAGCACATGCGAGCACAAGGTGGGGAGGGACAGAAGCTGGCTCCCCGCTGAGTAGGGAGCCCACCTCAGGGGTTTGATCCCAGGACCCTGAGAACATGACCCGAGGCATGATCATGATCATGACCAGAGGCAGACAGTTAACTGACTGAGCCACCCAGGTGCCCCAGTGAATCATATTTTAGCTACTAAGCAACCTTCTGACCAGCCTTTGTGTGTACTTTGCCCACCTGGAGGGACCCCACCTGAATGATTACTCATTCCGCTGGATAGAGCTAAGCCAAAAACTTGGCAACATAGTTTATTGGTAAGTGTCCGGAGAGTTTGCTTAGCATGACCTCTAGAATATACTTAATTTTGGGTGAATGGATAAAATGGGTAAAAATATGTAGCCTTCTCATGAAGCCGAAGACTACTTTTAAGTACTTCCTGTCTGAATTTTCAAGTTATAAATTCAGATATTTCTCGGGTTAGGAAGATCTTAAAAGATTGAACAATGTTAGTTACTAAGGAATGGTGGAAACTGGCAGAAGTGGAAAGGCACATGCTGCTTGGTGCTACCCTATATTTACTGTCTCCTTTGCCCTTATTAGCAGAACCAAGATTTTGTTCAGGACAGCAGTATGACTAGCTAAAAATAGCTTTGTTGAAGTTAGAGATGGCTATGTGACACAGTTCTTGCTAATAAGATAGAAATGGGGAAGTCTGCTTGTGATTTTGGGAAAATTTTGCTTTCTTGCCCCAGGCACTGATTGACACTTTCTCCTTGTCAATCCTATTTCCTTCCTGGAATGTGGATGTAATAGCTGGAGCTGGAGCAGCCATTTTCAAACAGTGAAGGCAAGGCCAGGATAATTATGTATCTGTTGACATTCTTGAACTGTAGAGCCAACCCCCGCAACTGCCTGCTTTTGAATTTGTTTTCTTAGGGAAAGAAATCTCTGATTTGTAGAAGCCCATTTGGTTAATTGTTGGTAACTTGCAGTCAAATGCAATTCCTAATTAATATATTACAATTTGCATTGGCTTTAAAATAATATGCAGGTTAATGCATAATTTGTTACAATTATCTCCACCATAACAAAGTACCTTGAATATTTCTGAAAGTACGTAAAGGAACACATTCTCTCAATGTCAATGTATCTATCACCAGAGGATAACTTTGGCGAGCTATTCTTTTAACTTCTTGGATCTATCAGATTGCATTTAACTAGTCATTTTAAAAGCAAGAGACCTAGCAGGCAGACCGGAACAGGCTAATAGGAACACCTGATTTTTACTTAACAGCCATTTTTCTCCTTCAACAATGATAATTCAGAAATTTTTTATTAGTGGCACTTACCAAAGTTTTGATTTGGGGACAAATGCTGTTTCTAATCCTGCAGTGCTTAGGACTATACTTAAGATACCATTCTTTTGGGGCTCCTGGGTAGCTCAGTCCACTGGGCTTCTGCCTTTGGCTCGGGTCACGGTCCTGGTCCTGGTATCAAGTCCCACCTCAGGCTCTGCTCAGCAGGGAGCCTGCTTCTCCCTTTCCCCCTGACTCTCCTCCCTGCTTCTGCTCTCCTTCTCTGTCTCAAATAAAGAAATAAAATCTTAAAAAAAAAGATATCATTCTTTTACAACATACAACTTCAGTTTTAGAAATACATTCCATCACAATTTATGCTTCCCCTTCTGTAGCACAGAGTTGTCGTGGGCAAACAGCTGTTCCGGCCAACTTGTTTCCCAGCTTCCTTGCACTCAGGGGCACTGTTTGGCCACTTCTTGCTGATGGAATGAGTGGCAGTGATGTGCTTTGCTTCTAGGCCTGCCCAGCTCATAAAATCCCCCACAGGTTGTCCTCTATGCTCTTTCCCCTTTTTGGCCGGGGAAATGGGGACAATTTCCAGGATGACCTTGGAAGTTGTGTGTTGATTATAGAACCTCCATCAGCCTGGGTTCCTGAAAACTGGAGAACTATCTTGCTGAGCTGTTCACCTGCCCAGAAATGTTAGGTACATGAGAAATAAGCTTCTATTATGTTAGAGCCGTTACATCTTCTGGTGTGTATTTTATAGTACTTAGCTATCTAATGTGTGTTAAGAGCCACACTGTATTTATCCATTCATTTGATACTTGAGTGCCCCCACGTGCCACTCTGGCTCAGGGGCCCTACCATGCAAGTGCCATGCACTTTCTAACCAGAGTGGCCCTAGCCAACGTCTCGTCCCATTCCATGGTAGTAGAGCCAGGTCCCAGATGAGGGCGGTAACGTGTTTGCTATAATGAATTTTCCATTCAGGGGTAGTAAACTGAAACCACATTTTCTTGCCACAGTTTCCATTTCCTAGCTGCATTCTTTCCAGAAAAAGGATCCTTCTTCAGCTTTCCCCTCTCCCTCTCTGTTGTTGACTGCAGATGATAGCTAATCACCTCCAGCTGTACTGCCTCCCAGGGCCCTGCTGGCCTGGTTTCCTGTGCTTATGACAGGAAAACAAGGACTCAGGATTCCAACAGGCTCAGAACATTAGTTTCCAAATATCTTTTAAAGCAACAGAGCCCTTTTTTCAAATGATATGTTCAGCTACAATGCAATCTATAAAAGCTGCTCTGATTGAAGTAGGAATGGAGGTGGTGATGCTTCTCTTGCCAGACTTGTAGATACTTCGGACCAGGCGGGGAGTCAAACATACGGTGGTAGGGTTCTGTGCATTTACTGCTGTCTTCTCCCTCAAACAGCCTCTGATACTCAGGGTTGGGTTCCCGCAAATTGTTGCACTTCAGTAAGATCAGAAATTCAAGTTTATGAGTTCCAACTGGTTAGTCCCATGAGGACGAATCAAGCAGTCTCTCGGGTTGGCAGTGTGATCACTCATTGCTGAGTGGAAGTGTTGGCAGAATTAGGACTGAGGGAAAGGCAGTCAGTGCTGAGAATCAGAAGCAGCCTCTTTGAGGTGGATCACTTTCCCTTCAGGCAGAACCAAATATAACCTCCCAGGAAATGTGATATTGTTTTCTTTTGATTATCCCTTGTCAGCTTAGATATTCTGAGTTTTACTTCAATTAGAACTTGAAAGTATTCTGATTTATGCATCAGGCACAGTAAGCTGGCATCGCTCTCAGGAAGGCAGAAGGCAGAGAGACTGAGAGTCTTAGCTACTGTTGGACAGTACAGGACCCTCATGTCAGATCCTGAAGATCTACCAGGGTTTCCAACAACACTCTTTGTCCCTGTGGCTGGCATGACTGGGACCAAATGGGGAGATGGGAAGTTGTCGTCCAAAAGTTCTTGCTTCGCCAGGAGCCTGGGTGTTGAGAAGTAACACACTGAAGGGAGGAGGGTGAGGCGATGGGGTGACTGGGTGATGGACATTAAGGAGGGCACATGAAGTAATGAGCACTTGGTGTTAAATACAACTGATGAATCACTAAGTCCCACCCCTGAAACTAATAATACAGTATATATTTACTAAATTGAATTTAAATTAAAAAAAAAAAAGAACACACTGACGGGATATCTGGGTGGTTCAGTCGGTTAAGAGTCTGACTCCTGATCTCGGCTTAGGTCTTGATCTCAGGGTTGTGAGTTCAAGCCTGGAGTTGGGCTTCACATGGGGAGTTGAGCCTACTTAAAAAAAAAAGAAAGGACACACTGCTGAAAATGTTTAATTTGTCTGCATACACTTTGGCTTGTTCATATTTTTAAGATGTATTTTTATTTACAAAGTGAGATGATGCATAACAAATATAATGCAGTTACAAATGTATCTGATAACTCCATTTTCATGAAAAAGTATATAAATATATTACAGGAAATTCTATATAGTAAACATTAGAAACTGATACAGTAAACATTTGCTACTTTTTTTCTATGCCAATATTATTGTCGTTTAAAGCTTAAATACTGGTTTCAAGTATCCCCTATAAAATAACTCTATTAAAATACTGGGAAAGAATTTTGCTATAAACAAGATTGGTGGATTAAAAATAGACTCAGTGTGTCCTTGTAATATCAGCTATAGTCAAATGCTGGTGTAATCACCTCTAAGATCTGTACTGTTCGGTTAGTGTTAAAAATTTTTAAATCATTATCACAGGCTAAAGTAGCTGTAAAAATACAGCATTTCAACATTATTTATTGTTGTGAAGAATGCTCCTCTAAGGTAGAGGAGAATAAGCATAATAATATTATATGGACTTGCTGCCCTGTGATCTTTATTTTAAGGAGAGAACAGGAACCAGTTGGGAGTGAGATGAAGAAGTATCCAGAAGACTGTTCTTTGCTTGTTATTTCAGAAGCTATGGCTGTTCTTTTTGCTCTTCTTCAGCTTGAAGACGTGTCAGCACATGAAGGATGACTTGATAGCAGAAAATATATTGATCCTATGGCAAAAAAAAGAGAGAAAGTGAGAGAGAAAACTCTAGATGTATAATATAAAAAATATATACATAATGAGCAATTTTGAAAATATAGAAAACTTTTGTGATAATGTTTAATATAAGAAGCAGGATATAGAATTGTGCATTGTCATAAAAATGATAAGAAACTGAACCAGATTGACAAAATGAGGTGGGGCAAAGCCTTGGGGGTGAGTGAGTAGGCAGGCGGAAATATCCCAGAGTCCTAACTGAAATTGTCTGTGGTAGGACACTTTTATTTCTGTGCTTTTGTCATATTTATGATTTGCTTTTATAACAGAAAAATGAAGTTCCTATAAAATTTCCTCTAGATTTATTGAACTCATGTTGATGTTTTGAAATGTCAAGAAATTAATACCCAAGAAGCTACACAAAATAATACTCTAAATATTTGGAACAAAAGAATATGGAAATCAAAGTTTTGGATAATTAACTCTTTTTTGGTGAAATTACTTTCTGTTAAGTTGACGCTGCAGAGATCTGAGTTTACTTGATATACTTTGCAAGGATTAATGAGTCTGAAGGTAGACAGAAAAAATTCACAATATACTAAATGGAAAGCAATAAAACACTACAGTTGAATCTCATTTAAAATAGCTGGGTGTATGTGAGCATTCATGCCTATTACACATGTGCTTGGCCTAAAGAATGTAAGAATGTTGCTTAAAACATGCACAATTCTGAGGAGTAGGAGTATAAGTAACCCTTTTATTTCTTTTGTGCTCCTCCGTACTTTAACTTTCCCACATTTTCACACAATCATCCTTAACTTTCTCTCAGGCCACCAATAATCCAATAGCAAACCTACTTCACATCATGTCCTCTTCTCCCTATATCCACACCACTCCCATCTGGGCCCACTGCCTGCTGCCAAACTGACCTCCCTGTCTCTAACCCTGTGTCTTCCTCCCCAGGTCCGTCTAGTTTTAACAGTAGCCAGAGAGGACCTTTGCAATGTGAGTCAGATCACGTCAGTCCACACTGATAATCCTGTGCTGTCTCCATTTCCCTCAGAGGAGATCCCAGGCCCTGGCCCTGTCACCTCCCCTTCTCACCTCAGCCACCCCCGCCATGGCCATTCTCAAGCACACCAGACCTGCTCTTGCATCGGAGCAGGTGGCTCAGTCTGCCTGAAATGCTCTTACTCTCGGATAGCCTCATGCACCCCACTGTTCCTCCTTCAAGTCTTTGCTGCAGTGTTGCTTTCTTGGGGCTGCTACCCTATTTAAAATACCTCCCCCAGCCTGCCACCCCTCAACCTCTTTGTCCAACTCTATTTTTTTCTTTTTTCCTCTAAAGCACTTAAAGCTTTCAAAGATCCTATATAGCTTACTCTAGTTAATCTGCTTAATATCTGCCTTCTTCCAAGTACCTATGACAGTGCCTGGTCCATAGCAGGCCCTCAGTAAATAGGTATCTATTGAATGAGTCAATTTCCTGGGTCTAAGGAACTGCTTATACAGATCAGTATGCTTTCTTAACCTAAAAAATGTGCAAATCAGCTTAATATTTAGAAGGTTTAACTTGAATTAGAAATGTATCTGAAGGGTGCCTCAGTCAGTTTAAGTGTCTGCTTTTGACTCAGGTCATAATCCCAGGGTCCTGGGATCAAGTCCCACATCAGGCTCCTTGCTCAGTGGGGAGCCTGCTTCTCCCTCTGCCTCTGCCTGCCGCTCTGCCTGCTTGTGCTCTCTCTCTGTCTGACAAATAAATAAATAAAATCTTTAAAAAAAAAAAAAGAAATGTATTTGAAGCCAAAGTAGGCAAAGTTTAATTTTAAAGATGGTAAACTTGTATATTCTTCAAGAGGTAGAGAAATGTGAATTTACAGATATATGAGAAGAGCTTCCATATCCCTCCTCACAATACAAACAGTAAGGACAGTGGAACCACTGAGAGCAGACAGATACTCTACAAAATGTAGTTCCTGTGAAAGACATGTTTGTAGGTCAGCGTGTGATATAACCCATGGTTTGATTTCAGGTAAGAGAAACGATAAAAATGATCAAAACACAGGATACACAAACCCACAGGTTCACTCTCCCCCACAAGTGCTTTCTCCAAGCTAAGCAAGTCCAGCCTGCCTTCTGGACTTCACATCAATGCTGCTGAATCCATTCCCTCTCAGGGAATTTCTGTGGCAAGAACATTACCTTCGACATCTCTTTAAAGTTGGAAATGGGGAAAGAATGCCTCTAAATTATACGCTATTGTATACCAACCCAAACTCCCCCCTCCCCGCAACATGCTGCCCCTTTCTCTGTATATCGTTAGGTGCAGATACTGCATTTCCTCATTTCCTGCATTCAAATTAAAGGCAAAATATAAAGAGATATCTTTGAAATATTTTAATTTTTTCTGAATTAGTCCTCGTGCTTAAAAAAAAGTCCCTTACTACCATAAATCTTTGGTTTTATGTAATAACGTGGGGACCCTTTAAGAAGAGAAATGGTTTAACCAGAATTTTGAAAACATCAGAATCTTCATGAAAATCCTTGTTAGAAGACAAAGACTCACCAACCAAGACTCACCTCTGTCTGAACCATTCCATGTCTTTGTAGCCTCATGCAGCGCACTAAGTCAGAGATGTCAAACTGCCAAAGAAAACAGGGTCTGTGTGTTAGATAAAAAGGGTTACTAAATTTGAACCCCAAAGATTTCATACCTCTTCCTCCTTTTAGCAGTCTTGGGAAAATGTTCTGGACAAAATAAGTCAGTGAACTGACCCTGTCAACATTTGGCAATTTTATTTACAATCTTTGCAAGAATTAGGGGAAGGGGGCGCCTGGGTGGGTCAGCCGTTAAGCATCTGCCTTCGGCTCAGGTCATGATCCCAGGGTCCTGGGATTGAGCCCCACACTGGGCTTCCTGCTCTGCAGGAAGGCTGCTTCTCCCTCTCCCACTCCCCCTGCTTGTGCTCCCTCTCTTGCTGTGTCTCTCTCTGTCAAATAAATAAATAAAATCTTAAAAAAAAAAAAAGAATTGGGGGAGGTTATTCTATTTGAAAATCCCCAACAAAAAACAAATCCCCAAAAGAAATTCTCTCCCCTCCGGAATTTGACTAATCTCTTTCTTTCTTTCTTTTTTAAAATTTTATTTATTTATTTGTCAGAGAGAGAGAGAGAGACAGAGAGAGCACACAACTAGGGGGAGAGGCAGGCAGAGGGAGGCTGAGGTGGGACTTGATCCCAGGACCCGGGGATCATGACCTGAGTCAAAGGCAGACACTTAACCTGACTGAGCCACCCAGGCATCCCAGGGATTTGACTAATTTCTAATATCAACATTATAAAAAAAGCCAAAAAAACCCCCATTTTTCCTACAGTTTGCTTTTCAGAATGAAATTCCTGATCTTCTTATTTTCACTAATATTACCAGTTTGAAACAAGGGAGAAATAGACTTTGTTTTGTTTCACTTAAATTATTATGGTAGATACAATAGTGTGTGTAGAGCAAGATAGAACTGCTTTTAGCGAAAATTCATTAACAGACCATGATTTTAATTGCTTATGTACAGTAAGATATTTTAACATTTTAAGTAAGGCTTATACTAATTTAGATTTTAAATAAGATTATACTCATTACTTTTGTTTACTCAGTAATATTTTTTAAAGTGGAAGTAATTGTTTAGAGACTAGCATCGATTTGTAGAACCAAAGTATACATTTCCCACTTATAGGTAAACAATAACAAAAATGTCTTTTTATTTCATAAATATACTTTCTTTTGTGCTTCTCTCTCTATATATATTTCTAAAGATTTTTATTTATTCATTTGAGAGAGAGTGAGTGCAAGAGCACACAAGTGAGGGCAGGGGCAGAGGGACAAGCAGACTCCCTGCTGAGCAAGGAGCGCACTTCAGGGCCAGATTCTAGGACCAGGAGATCATGACCTGAGTCACAGTCAGACACGACCAACTGAACCACCCAGGTGCCTATATATATATGTCTAAAATTATTTTTTTTTAAAGTGAGCTCTACACCCAATGTGAGGCTTGCACTCAGGACCCCAAGGTCAAGAGTTGCATGCTCTACTGACTGAACTAGCCAGGCACAGCAGTGCTTCAATATTTCTATCCCTAGGTGTGACAGTGAAACTGACTTTACCTTATAGAAGCCTGTAAAGAGTAAATCCAATACTGCATGAGGAATTTTGAGCACATGGTTAAAACCAGTAAAACAAATATAAAATTGAAGTATTAGTTCTTCTTAATTACGGTCTGAGTAGTTTTGAACATTTACTAAAGTAGAAATTGTTTTTAAAAAAGATTTAATTTGGGGCACCTGGGTGGCCCAGATGGTTGAACGTCGTGATCCCAGGGTTCTACGATTGAGCCCTGCGTCTCCCTCTGCCTGCTGCTCCCCTTGCTTTTGCTCTCTCTCTCTGTCAAATAAATAAAATCTTAAAAAAAAACAACAACAAGAGTGGATTGTCCTTTAAAAAAATATTTATTTGAGAGAGAGAGAGAGAGAGAGAGAGAGATCGTGTGCATGAGTTGGGGGGAGAGGCAGAGGCAGAGGGAGAAGCAGACGTCCCACTGAGCAGGGAGCCCCATGTGGGGCTTGATCCCAGGACACTGAGCCACCCAGGCACCCCTAAAATACAATTTGATATAGTAAGAAAATTAAGGCACTCATAAAAGCTACTAAATAGGGGTCTCTGGCTACCTCAGTTGGTGGAACATGTGACTCTTGATCTTGGGGTTGTTGAGTTCAAGTCCCACATTGGGTATAGAGATTACTTAAAAAAAAAAAAAAACTTAACGATTTTTACTTAAGTAACCCCCACCAAAACCCCTGCTAAATAAAAAAATTCCAAGATCATAATACATTATTAAAAATTAGATTCCAAGTTCAGCCTCTATGTTGTACTCACTTCCAGATCTTGACTGATTAATCCTAAGACCACATCTATGCATATCAGGGTCCCCGAACGTCCGATGCCAGCGCTGCAGTGTGTGATGATTGGGCCAGATCTATGAATGTGTCTCATGTAGGAGATAAAAGTGAGCAAGTCGTCTGGCTGAGAAGGTGTATCATGGTCTGGCCAAGCAGTGAAATTCAGATGAGAAATATGCCGTATCTCTCCTGTCTAAAATTGTACAATACAAGAAATAGATAAATACTGTATTGTTCACACATACGTTTCAGTTCTTAATAATATACTGTCCTTTCAAACTTTGACTTGCCCATTGGATCAAATCAAAGGACAGGTGCAAGAGACAAAAAGATTCCATCAAACAACACATGGAGGGTCTTTTTGAAGGAGGTTACTAAACCCATATTGTAAACACTGGTAAAAACTACTTTTGAAACCCTAAAAGCAGGTTACACTGATATGAGTAACAACCTTTTCTAAATGACTCCACTTCGAACTCACTCTAGATAAAAGCCAACGTCCTTGCAATGGCTTACAAGCCCTGCATAATTTGACCCAGCTACGTCTCAGACCTGACCTGCTCCTCGTGGCCGCTTTCCACCCGCAGGGACCTCTCTGTGGTTCTTTAAAAACACGAGGTACAGTTCAGGTTGGGGCCTTTGCACTTGCTCTTTCTGACTGAAATCCGTCCCTGCCCCCTCATCCCTTGGTTCAATCAACTCCTTTAGGGTTTTTTCCACAGCATCATCAACACTAGTATTTCCTTGTTAATGAGTAAACTCCACGAGGTCAGGGATTTCTTTTTGTCTGTGTTGCTAACTGCTGAATCCCTAGATTCCATAACAGGGCCCAAGCTCTACAAACCATGTATTAATTAAACAAATCATTTAAGGAACATTGAACAACTGCATTAGCATAAGTAATGGGTAGGCTGGTATGAATGATAAGAAGGTATAATCTTTAATTCTTTGTAAAGTCACATCAAAAACCATGAAGGAAGTCATTAGGCTATGTTTACATGTGACCAACAGAATCGAGTCATTGATTCTAGAATCAATAATGATTGATTGTTGATTCAAGAATCAAACCCAAAAGGAAACCCATTACAGTTGACGATCGAACAACACAGGTTTGAAGTGCACAGATCCACTTATACACGGGTTTTTTTTATAGTACAGTACTGTAAATATTTTCTTTTTCTTATGATTCCCTTAAAATTTTCTTTTCTCTAGCTTACTGTGTTGTAAGAATCAGTCTGTAATACATATAATATATAAAATACGTGTTAAATGACTGTTCGTATGACCAGTAAGACTTCCGGTCAACAGTAGGCTATTAGCAGTCAAGTTTATGGAGAGTCCACAGTTAGATGTGGATTTTGGACGGCATGGGAGTTGGCACCCCTAACTCCTGTATCGTCTAAGGGTGAACCACCATACTTACACTTGTGCTAGTATTACTGGGGCGGGGGTGGGAGAGAAGAGTAAAATTCAGGGGGTGTGGAGGTGAGGAAAAGTAGCAGCTTTACTTAAGGGGCATCCACTTATCTAATTCAAGCTAAATTGATTCAATGGTGAGGTGACTATAGAAGGGATTCCCAAATGACAAACATTTATGTCCAAATATGTTGTGTTTATGGGGGAATATTTGTTACTTAGAGATTTTTAAAAAAATAGTTTTTTTCACTTTTCTTAGAGGTTTGACCTTAAAAAAATAAATTTCTAGCACAGAGCTTCTGAGTCATTCTGTTCTATCACAAAGCAAAGGACGATGGATGGTCACCTTAAAAGCATGTATTCTCATTTCATCCTAACACAGTACACACTGGAGGAAACTGGCAGTGAAGAAGGTCACATTTAAGTTTCTATTAGATAAAAAATAATGGGTGACATTCATTCCACTGAAATGAAAAGCCCCAAGTTGCTGGTTTTCATTTAGAAATACACTGATGTGGAAAGCGCCCAGGCCTGTGTTCCAACTAAGAGATAAGCCTTAGGAGATGGAAAGATTTAACTCACTTACCTGAATCTCTTCTAGAGCCATTGCTCTTACTACAAAGCCCTTCAGCTGCTGCATTCTCACAAGAGCCAGCCGAAGCCTGTCACTGACCATTGTTGTTTGGCCTAGGATGTTAGGCCAGTAGCGCTGGCATTTGATTTTTTCCCCTTCTACTTCTTGGGTCATCATGGCTATCACTGTGGATTTTTGTTCCCAAATCATCTGCCAGAAATCTCCAACAGTTGTAGGGAGAGGTCCTTGGCAGGCAATGTAAACGAACTCTTCTTTCCCCACAGGTATCTTAATGAAGCTGGCATTGATATAGCCACCTTCATCTCCAAGAGGCACTCTTGTAGCATCATCTGTGAATTTCCAACCACAAAACAGAGCCATCTATAGCGTGCGTTTTTAAATAAGAGCCTTAGAAACATTATGAGTCAAAAATTATGAGAAATTCCTCAGAACCACAGATGAAATCACAGTTTTTAATACAGGCATATTTTCAAATTACAGTCAAATCATTTTCTATTTACTCATTTTGCTCTTGTTACAAGTATATCTAAGATGTTGACTCAGTGAGTTTCTGACAATTTGACATCATTTACACAGATTTGGTTGAAAAATTAAAATTAATAAATCAATTAATACATTTAGAAATTCTTAATAAGTTCCTAGAGAAACAAACATAATTTTGCTACTTCTTATCCATCCTTATTTTAATGACAATAATGATGAGTTTAATGAATGACAATGCTGGAAGATTATTTCATAAAATAAAAATTAGTATTATAATCAAACTATTAAAGTACTTATTACAAATATAATTGGCATAATTACCTCTTGTTCGTCTAATTAAGTTATATACTTTTAAATCAGCAGCCAAAATAATGAACACAATAAATAAAAAGGTAGCTCACTTTATTCTCCAGGCATATAGGCCCTTGTCTTTGATTGTAACTTCATAGTCAAAATATAAATTTTCAAACCAGTGAAAAGTATACATAAGCCAACTTATCCAAGAGATTTAATCTGTATGTACTTATATATCAAAACTCATTTCTATTTAAAACATTTATAAATTTAACTGGTAATTTCTATGATTATCAAATTATGACTTCAGTAATAGGTTTTAAAATCTTCCGTCAATTACCTTTCAATTACTTGACTTCTACCTCTTTGTCCAAGGAAACAAATCCACTCAGTAGTTTTGAATTTATGACTTATCCCATTTAACTTTGAGATAATAGCCTGGCCATTTTTGGTGGGGGCGGGTGTGCTGAAACAATTCCCACCAACTTCATGCTGAACCATTATTGATTTCATTTTTAAAATGTTAAGATTCACTTTTTACAGGAAGTTTTCCATAATAAATTTAGTGTCTTCCAACTTGGTTGAAAAAAATTAGTTGTATTATTATTTACTGCATGATTTTTCACTACTAGTTCCATTATAGATCTTTGAATTTATGACTTCCTGTCAAAGATAGGATCATTGTATCATACACAGTAGAATCCAGTGTGCTAATATATATAAATATGGCTGATGATTACTATAAGAAGTTGCTAAAAAAAGTTGCTACACATTAATATTTTGTTTATATCCCTATAAAAAAATTACATGTTGATTGGTGAAATTAGTAAAATATGGGTAAAAAGAATTCCCCTTTTCCTCCTAGTATCTGGACAATTCAAACTATAATGCAATTTGGTAGTACCATTGTTGATACCATTGCAGCCATGTGCACACATATAATGTATCAGAGAGATTTCTCTAAAATAGGTGTTGGTGCGACACATGAACTAGGAAACTGTTCATCCTGAAGAGAATTCATGAACGACAATTTTTTTTTTAATTCTAAATTTTATTTTTTTTTAACGTAGGCTCCACACCCAATGTAGGGCTTGAACTCATGACCCTGAAGAGTCACATGGTCTACCAACCAAGCCAACCAGGTTCTCCCTCCTGTAGAAGCTGATTTTTTTTTTCATTTAATTTTAAACTAACAAAGATTTATTGTCTCAGTCTGGGAGGCTAGAAGTCCAAATCACAGTGTCCAAATCACTGCATTCTGATGGCTTTAGGAGAGAATACTTCCTTGCCTCTTCTAGTGTCTGGTTATTTGCCCCCAATCCTTGGTGTTCCTTGTCTTATAGATGCATCACTCCCAGCTGATTCATATTTTTAAGATGACCTTAAAATTGCTGATTTGAGATGCCTGGGTGGCTCAGTCAGTTAAGCATTGGATTCTTGATTTTGGCTCAAGTCATGATTTCAGGGTCAAGAGATGGAGCTTAGGCTCTGCACTCAGTGGGGAGTCTGCTTGAGATTCTCTCCCTCTCCCTATCCTTCTGTCCCTTCCCTCCCCTCACACATGTGTATGTTCTCTTTCTCTCTCAAATAAATAAATAAATCTTTAAAAATAATAAAACTACTGATTTGGCATCACTGATTAATTTCTAGTACTATGCTGCAAAAATCATGAATGTCTAAATAGTTAAGATTCTTCCGATTGATTTTTAGAATACATAGATACTTTAAAATGGAATTAACACTGTATATCTAAATGTACTTGTTACTGATATAACTCCGAATATGTGTTTGTGTGTATGTGTGTGCACACTTGTGTGAGAGGGTAAACTAGCATAAAAGTTTTAAATCAGTTCAAATTATATTAGACATATATTTGCTTTAAAGTCAAATTAAACTTACAGGGAAGTATATTTTTATATCGGTTCTTTCTTCTGTTTTCCTTAGTTTGTCCAATCAGACACTGATCCAAAGGTTTTAATTCTTGAAGATTCTGCAAGAAAAAATGGAAATCAAGTTAAATTTGTTGAAACAAGCAGTAATTCAGTAATAATTGCAAATGCTTTAAATATGCAGGGTGTAAAATTGGCTACTGATCAGGGCAGACTTTGAGTGTTAAGAAATAGGTATGTCCGGTCAAGATAAGCAAGTCTAAAATCCCAATACTAATCTGATATATCAGAAATTGAAATATATTGCTATAAATATCTTTAAGATGCAGTCAACTAAATTTGCAAGGCTTACCTTAATTTTATTTTATTTTATTATTTTTAAAGATTTTATTTATTTATTTGACAGGGAGAGCGAGATTACAAGTAGGTAGAGAGGCAGGCAGAGAGAGAGGAGGAAGCCCGATGCAGGCCTCGATCCCAGGACCCTGAGATCATGACCTGAGCTGAAGGCAGAGGCTTTAACCCACTGAGCCACCCAGGCACCCCTTACCTTAGTTTTAAATTTCAGTTTAAAGAGATCTATAATTATATTTTAGGGAAAAAAATATAAAAACAACTTTGGCTTAAAGTAATGAGCTGGAGCAGAATTTCTTTCCTTTCCTTTTTTTTTTTTTTTTAAGATTTTATTTATTTGTCAGAGAGAGAGAGCAAGAGAGCACAAGCAGGGGGAGCAGCAGAGGCAGAAGGAGAAGCAGGCTCCCCGTCGAGCAGGGAGCCCGATGTGGGACTTGATCCCAGGACCCTGGAGCCATGACCTGGGCCAAAGACATGCTTAACCAGCTGAGCCACAGGCTCCCCTGGAGCAGAATTTCTTGACAATATTGTCTATGGGGTCATAGAATATCCCATGTGGTAGAGTTGTGGTTAGATAGTCCTAGGTTTTTAAAGCCAACTCTCACTTAACATTCACTCATTAATCCACCATTTATCTCTTTATCCATCCATCCATGCAAATATATATTGAAAATGCCTACTAGACACAGGACACTGTAATAAGTGCTGGGAATACAGTGGTGAGAAAGAAGATATGATTCTGGTTCTCCTTGAGCTTATAGACTATTGGGAGAAAGAGTCAGTGAGGAAGTAAACAAATACTGTGATAAATGCTTTGAAGAAATTAACAAGCTGTATGTTAGGAAAAAATAAAGATCTACTTTATAAAGTGTTGTGATGGCAGGTCTTTGGAATGGTGACATTTAAACTTAAGCCTTTAAGAAGAAATCATTGCTATAAAATGGAGAGGAAGAGTGTACTTCAATTATTTTGAACTTGTTTCCAAATATATTAATGCAATTTACATTATTTTGAGTATTAAATACAAAGCATTTATCACATTACAGAAGCTCTCAAAAGAAGTTAGCTCTTTTCACTTCAGTGGCTATGAAAAGCTCAGGAAGTGGGCAAAGTAAGCATATGGTTTGAGGGAGATGAACAAGGTAAACCCCAAAACCACAGTGGTGCTACATTCCTCTTTTGTCTAGTAGTAAATATGGACGTTGCCAGCAAGACCACATGAGCAGGGGCTCTCTGAACCACTGCTGCACTGAACGGAGGGGCATATTTCTGGATCTGTATTAAATTAGAAACTGTTATTAATGAACCATATCTACAGTGTAGTAAATGTAAAGTTTAGTAGTAGATGGTCGGAATTGAACTTGACTTAAAAAAAAGCCTCTCTATCTCTAAAATGAGGCAGGGAATTAATCTTTGGGGAGATTTATCAAACTCCAAAGTGGTTAAAGAGATCTCTTTAAATCAATTAGGATCCTTTTTTTTTTTTCTAAGATCTTATTTATTTGACAGACAGAGAGAGAGAGAGATTACAAGTAGGCAGAGGGGCAGGCAGAGGGAGAGGAGGAAGCAGGCTCCCTGCCGAGCAGAGAGCCCAATTCGGGGCTCGATCCCAGGACCCTGAGATCATGACCTGAGCCGAAGGCAGAGGCTTTAACCCACTGAGCCACCCAGGTCCCCCTACTATTAGGATCCTAATTGGGAAAATTAATTTCCTGCTGGATAGAACGAGATGGTGCTTTTAGTTGGAAGTAAAGTTGCAAAATAATGGACATTTTCAAAATTTCTCCTAACTTTGCATAAAACTTTGGGAAAGAATCATTGGTAGAAGCCACTTACCTCCAGCTCCTTAGAAGGAATTCCTTGATCTAATAAACCTCGCAATGTTCGAATAACTGATTTCAACTTGGTACCAGTGTATTTACCAGAGGGAAGCACTTTGACGATGGGGAGTGCAGCAAGCTCCTCATTTGTCAGAAAGGGATGATCTAACAAGAAGACAGCAGTTGATTTTTTTTTTTAAGATTTTATTTATTTATTTAGAGAGAAAGCACAAGGATGGGGGGTGGGGTGGGGCAGTGCAAGAAGGAGAAGCAGACTCCCAGCTGAGCAGGGAGCCCAATGTGGGGCTTAATCCCAGGACCCTGAGATCATGACCTGAAGGCAGACACTTAATTGACTTGAGCCACCCAGGTGCACCAACAGCAGTTCATTTAAAAAAAAAAAAAATTCCCCCCAAAGTGACTTAGCCAATAAGGGAACTGATTTGAGCCTATTCTTTTTACAAAAGCAAGAGTCTTCAGAATTAATAAGGCAGGAGAACAGGTAGGCAGACATCTACAATCAATATAAGAAAATCTTGGCCATAGCAAGTCCCTTGTACCCAACTTTTAAGGAAACACCTCAAATTCTTAAGGCTCTTGGCTCTCATGTACTTACAGTTTCTGGAAGAGTTTAAACTTTTTATTTTTTGCTTCTCTTGATTCAAATGACACTATTTTCTTGATGAAAATGTATCTAGTCCTGGTATTGCTTTGCACTTAAATTAGCTTCCAAGCACATTGGGGAAAAGATGAAGGGAAATGCTTCAGAAATTCCTTACAATGGGACATTGCACTAGAAACATGGATGCCTCCTCTCTCTACCCCATCTTGGTACTCAGTGCCAGTATCCTGGGCATTTGAAAGCTTTCTCAATACAAATTAAAGCTGAAGGGGTCTCCAGGAGCTTATCAAATGAGTGGTATCAGTGTTTTAGAAGAGGTATGTATCTAATTTAGGACCTGCTCTATGGAAACTGCTTATACCAAAAGGCAACTATTATCCTGGAAAAAAGTAGGAGAGAGTTCTTGCTACAGTCTTGCAGCTACAAGTAGGGCTGATTAAAGCCTTCTGATGATGCAGGTACTATGCAGCCAACAATAATGCTAGGCTCTGTGGGGTATAGAGAGCTGTACAAGATACTTCAAGAAGCTGAACATCTGGTGGGGTGAAGGCTAGCTATAAATGCAGAATCCACTTATAAAAATAACTCTAAACTTTTACAGAACTTAGTGTAAAGGCAACAGGAGCTCAAAGACTGGAGATGAGCATGGACTACAGGATTTGACAAGAGCACCATCACCGATACCAACTATTTACCTAAATCGAAAAAGTGTTAATTCAACTTTTTAAATTTCCTTTAACAGCTAAGACTTCATATTGAGAAACCCTGTCTTTCATTGCATTAGTATAACACTACCTTTATAAAAAAAGAGAAATGATACACTAGATAGAGCCTCATTTCTCCACTGGCTCAGTTATAAAATAAAAGAGGCAGTACTAGGACAGAGCAATTGACTCTTATTTTTAAAAAATGAAGTTGAGAGGTAAGGGTATTAATTTCCTATCTTTGAGCTGTTCCACCTATTTTATTATAAATAAAATGTGTTCCTCAGCTCTTGTCTGGAATGGCAAAATTGTGACTTTGTGTTTCTAATTAAAGTATTTACACATTTATTTGTGTGTTTTACTTTAAGCCACTGAGAATTTTAGCCTACACCTATGCAAATATCTAGTTATAAAACTGAATGTTGATGTTTGTCTATGTGATTTTGCTTTACGTATAGGACCAAATAGTGTACATATACAGTGAAACAACACATCCATCTATTCTGAAAACTGTAATTTTCAAACACTTATTTTTTTATTATTTTTGATGAAAAAATTGCTCATAAAATTCTTGCCTTTATCAGAATCTTCATGGTTTGTTGTTTCTATTGGCAACTCATCGCTTCCCCATGTTATCTCATCGTCATCATCAGGCTTCCTTTCTTGTGACTTTTGAATCAAGCTATGACAACAAGACACAGTGGTAATATTTTATTCAGTTTTGTCCCTGAAATAAATTTAAATATCATGTCCTCAATCCCCTTGTTTCCTCTACAATTTCACAATATTTAAAAATAGATCATCTGATTAGAAAAACCCAAGTCCACAATTCCTAAAATTCATTGGTAGATGGAAATTAAACTGAAGTACAGAATTGCTTAATATAGTCTAAAATTTATCCTCAAACAAATCCTGTCTTTGAAACTTAGATTGAAGGAGTCCTCTCAGGGACACAGAAAGTGGTGGTTTGTTTCTGCCCTTCAGCATGGGTAACCCATTACAATTGTGTGACAATAACTCTTGTCTTTTTTTTCTTTTTCTTTTAAAGTAAGCTCAATGCCCAGTGTGGACCCCAACGTGGGGCTTGAACTCACAACCCTGAGATCAAGACCTGAGCTGAGATCAAGAGTTGGACGCTTAACTGACTGAGCCACCCAGGCACTTGTCTTTTTAACAGCTCCCTACTATTGTACTGTATGGATGTATCTTAATTTATTTATAGAAGTCCCTATGGATGGACATCCATCTTTTGCTACAGTGGGGAGCTAAAAGGACACTTCTGTATCAGGGCACTCACTTAATGTGATAAAGCACAGTACAAGTTCTCATTATTCTAGGGGTACACAGTAGATGCCATCTCCCTAGTAAGGTGGATGGCTAGGGAAGAGAATCTAGGCAGGAGAAATGATTAGTGATGAGGTAAAAAAGGATAATGTAAAAGGTTGAACACATTTTTTCATTTTCTGATATTCAGGGGGAACAAGGCAGTACATCTGTCTAATGATATTAGTACACACCCACTGAAGCAAGACATGCACAATGCTCCCCAGATGTCAATAACAGGGCTGCAATTATGCTGCTTTGATGGTGGATGTTTTCCTCTACTCCAGCTAATTGTGGGTTATAATTAACATTTAATTTGCAAGCTCTGCATCTATGAGGTTGCTTTTTGTCTGCAAGGATATAGTTCGGAGATCCTTTCATCAGGCATTCCCTTCTTTCTCATTCTTTTGATTAGCTGCTTTACTATTTCATGGGTGCTTGTGTGAGTATATCTTAATTTAGTTTGTGCATATTATGTTTTTATAGAAGTATAAATGGTGTTGCAATTAAATTTTTGTAGAAATGTCTTTGCACACATGTGGTAGTGGGAGCAATTCTTAGAAGTAAAATTACTAGATTGAAGGTTATGTACTATAGTTCTTTGAATCTATGACACCCATCACTGCAAGGTACACTATTGTTTACATTAAGAAACAATATCGATGATTGTATATGATTTCAGAGAACTTAAAATTAAAAAGAGTACCCAAGAATTAGTGTCATGCAGATAAAATTTATATGTTAATAGTGTTTCTAATTGCCACCCAAATAAATTACATATACTTATCCACCCTTCCTTCCTCTGCTTCCCCTGCTTAGCAGAGTAGAGCCTGTATCTTTACAATTATTGGCCGCTGGCCCAGATATTTGCTAATCTTTTTCATCTATCTATCTATCTATCTATCTATCTATCTATCTATCTATCTATCTATGAGCTTATTTATTTGACAGAGAGAGACAGGGAGAGAGGGAACACAAGCAGGAGGAGTGTGAAAGGCCTCCTGCGGAGCAGGGAGCCTGAGGTGGGGCTGGATCTCAGGACCCTGGGATCATGACCTGAGCCAAAGGCAGACATTTAAGGACTAAGCCAACCCAGGTGCCCCTGATCGTTTAAATTTAAATTGTATGCATTTCTACATTAATAATATGTACCTCCTTGTCTAATTTTACTTAGTCAAAAATTCACTGTCAATTTGCTTTTCTAGGAAAATGCAAGTAGCTCCCTTTGATTGTTAGGTTATCATCGGATATGGAGCAAAATTTATTTATGTGCAATCACTTTGTTGGCCAACTTAAATGTATAACTTTTTAAAAACACTAAACAACGTATTGGGACAAATCTTCTTTTGTATTAGAAACTGTTTTCAAAAAGAAACAAAATTGTGGGATTTTAAAATGTTTCTTATCTTCTTTGGCTTTATTTTACTCCTACTAGAAGATAATCACTATCATCATTGTTGGCATATTCCCTTTTAGACCTTTCTTTCATTTATCCCGTGGTCAAGGATACACTTATTTTTTGGAGGAATGTTTTACCAAACATATTGTCACATGTCAGTAGAACCTCCTTGTAATTGTATTTAAAAAATAATCAATATTCAAGCATAAGTTCATAATTTAGTCAAATATTCTCCTTTTATTGGAAAAGAATAAATTAATCTCAAAAGCAACATCTAAATGAAAATCTTCAGAGCACTTTTAAAAAGGAAGGGGATTCTTATACTTTAAAAGATTATTTTCTTACCTTTCACTTTTTACTTTTTCTTCACAATATTCTTCACAGCCATTCATTTTGACAGACTAAAATAAAGAGAAATAAAAAATAACATTAGCCCATTGTTAAAAAAAATCAATCTCATAATGTTCAATTTTTTCCTGTTAATTATTTCCTATATTTACTGTTATGTCCATCCTCCTGTAACAAAGATACATATGATATTCAATTAATGTCAAACTGTGGCTAAGGCATCTCTAGTGACCCAAGAGTTTTTGCTGGTTCCCCTTATTCACCTTCACACTCATCTTGGCTTTTCATTTCTTACGTAAGGATATTAATAGAGAGGTAAGGAAAAAGCAAGATGAAGAGCTAAAGTATGATTATGTAGATATGCATATTTGGTTTATGCTTTTACACTATTTCATTTAAAAAAAGATTTTATTTATTTGAGAGAGAGAGAGAGAGAATGAGTGGTGGGGAGGGGGGGAGGGAGAGATCGAGAGAGAGAGAGAGAGAGAGAGAGAGAGAGAGACTCAGACTCCCTGCTGAGGAGGGAGCCCGATGTGGGACTCAATCCCAGGACCCTGAGATCATGACCTGAACTGAAGGCAGATGCTTAACCGACTGAGCCACCCAGACACCCTACACTATTTCAACATTAAAATCTGAAAATGGGCTTTTCAGAAATATCTTAGCAATTTTCAACGTGTTAAATTATTTTTCCCTTTTATTATTAAAATGAGAAGTCTCTCCATGGAGAACATTGATCTATCAGCTCAAACTGTAATGGAGTATGGTGTTTCAGAGACCCAAATACTGCAGGAGCAGTTTGCTACAATTAGAAGAATATGCCAATTTTCTTTCTTACATGGTTAATAAATCTTACGTTTCAATCCTTATTAGCACAAATTATCTTAACAAATGGGAAATTCCTTCAATTTTAAGACCTGAATTACCTGGCTTCTGTCTACCTCTATAATCCATCTGGTTTTTCAAGATACTATGTGACACCCTACCGGCAAAGATTCAGTGCCATGATAGTCCCAGGCTGATCCCAACCTTCATGTCTTTGCTAAGCAACTCCTCAGTATGGAATGCTCTTTCCCATAGCATCTCACCTATCAAAATTAAAAGGTTAATTCTCTAAGAAGCTTTAATGCTCATCTGCCCCTGTATGGTCCCTATTATTCCCTTGTTCTTTAAAACACTCTGTGAATCCTATATAAACATTTATCAAGACATGTTTTTATTATAGTTTTCTAAAAAAATTACACTTACTTATTTACATGTATACAACTCCCAAATTGACTACTAGAATATACAAACAAATTTAGGATGGAAGCCCTGACATACCATCTTACCCTGTTACCCCAGCTTATTCAGAGTCAAACGAGTTCAGTAATAGCTAAACGAATAGTTATGAAAGTTTACTTGATGGTTTATACTATGTATATGACTGATATTCATTCCTTCATTCATAAATAAGACTCAGACATTGGACTTGAGTATTTCATTAAGAGGTAGTCAAGTATAGAGTGACAAATTACAGTACAGTGACAATTGACTGTGCATTATACTATACTCTTTATAATACAATGATCAGTAGCTTAACTTTTGGCCCATAAGGTTAAAACCCTAAAACTTTCTGGATTTTACATAGAATCCATTTATTTCACTATTGGGTATTTACTTAAGAAAATGAAAACATGAATTTGAAAAGAATTACCCCTATGTTTATTGCAACATTTTTTTTTTTTAGTAACCTTTACAGCCAAAATGGGGCTTGAACTCACAATCCTAAGATCAAGAGTCGCATGCCCTACCATTTTGAGCCAGCCAGTTGTGCCCCTATTGCAGTATTATACACAATAGCCAAGATATGGAAGCAACCCAAGTATCCATTAATAAAGGAATAAAAAAGATGTAGTACAATGGAATATTACTCAGCCATTAAAAAAGAATGAGAACTTGGCATTTATGACAACACAGATAAACCAACAGGGTATCATGCTAACTGAAATAAGACAAAGACAAAGACCATATGATTTCACTGAGATGTGGAATCTAAAAAATAAATGAACAAACAATCAACAGAAATAGACTCATAAATACACAGAGAAGAAACTGGTGGTTGCCAGAGGGGACAGGAGTGGGAGAATGGGCAAAACAGGACAGGGGATTAAGAGGTACAAACTTCCAGTTATAAAATAAACAAGTCATGAAGATGAAAAGTACAGCACTGAAAATAGAGTCAGTAATATTGTAATAACTTTGTATGGTGACAGGTGATAAATTACACTTAATGTGGTAAGCATTGCATAATGTATACAATTGTTAAATAACTATGTTGTATAACTGAAATGAATATAACATTGTATTTCAACTATATTTCAATAATAAAAGTTAAAAAAACACTCCATAAAACTTCCAGGGTTGTAGAATACATTGTTAAGAACTGATTCAGTAAATAATCTATAATTCGTTTACAGTGATCCCAAAGAGATGGACTTATGAAAAACAATATTTTCAGAAGTTGTAAGAAACTTAAAATTACACAAATATAGGCAATATTTCAGAAATATAAGATGAAACAGAAAACTCTTCAGAATATCGGCTTAGTCTTCCTTTCAGCTATGGTGATTAGTCATATTTATCTTTTTTGAATTTGTCTGCTTATGAATATAATTTCCATAGTGATTTTAACACATTTAGAGTTTGGTACAAATGAAACTTCATGTTTTTATCTCAGTACTTTGTTTCCTCCTTTCCTGAATTTATTTTTTTACTTTCTTTGTTTCACTTACTCTTAGTTAAAATCTCTTCTGAAGCAGAAGTTCCATATATTCAAGAGTCAGCTTATTAATTTTAAGGATGGACAGGTCCAAAATGTTTGGTTTTAAACATCTTGAATTCTCAAGATTCAAATCTGTACTTTGGTGGTAGAACAACTTATATAATATGAACTTTAATTAATTAATTAATTAAAGTTTTATTTATTTGAGAGAGAGCATGAGCTCTCTCATGGTGGGGAGGAACATGGTGGGGAGGAACAGAGGGAGAGAGAGAAGCAGACTCCCTACTGAACAAGGAGCCCAATGTGGGGCTCAATCCCAGGAGCCTGGGATCATGACCTGAGCTGAAGGCAGATGTTTAATTGCATGAGCCACCCAGATGCCCTGGAACCTTAATATTTAGATTTGTACTGGACAGTTTTACATCCTAATTTTTTCCATGTGAAATTTAGTATCATTTTACCAAAGTCATTCTGCTTCTCATTAAAAAAAAAAAAGTTGAGATATTTTATGGGACAATATTTAATTTATGGATAAATCTAGGGAGAATTTAAGTTTTAGGTAAAAAGAATAGAAATATTTAATATTTCTTTTGCTTTTTTGTAGAGCTTTAAAGTTTTCATAATATAGGTACTACACATTTTGGATTGAACTTATGCCTATAGCTTTTATTTGTTTTTAACTATTGTGAATAAAATTTTACTTAATTACATATTTTATAACTGGTTAAAGCAAAGACTTTGTTATGGTCTGAATTGTGATTCCCCCCGAATTCACAGGTTGAAGCATTAATTGCCAATGTGACAATGTTTGGAGATAGGGTCTTTATGGAGGTAATTAAAGCTAAATGAGGTCATAAGGACGGGGCTCTAATCCAACAGGACTGGTGTCCTTATAAGAAAAGGAAGAAATACCAGAAGTGCACAAACACAGAGGAATGGCCGTATGAGGACACAATGAAAAGCTGGCCATCTGCAAGCCAAGGAAAGAGGTCTCATCAGAAACCAACCCTGTTGGCATAGTGATCTGGACGTCCAGTCTCCAAAGTCGTGAGAAAATGAATTTCTTTACTTTAAGCCACCCAGTTGGTGGTATTTTGTGATGGCAGTCCAAGCACACTACGACAGGCTGCAAACTCAAATGCCTAAGGGAAGCAGACAGATAAAGATAAACCTGTGAATGCCAGGGTCAGGCAGGGGGTGAGCAGAGCTGGGAAATCGGAAATGGTGGAGGCAGGGGAGGCAGAGGGAACGCCTCAGCAGAGAGAGCAAGCGTTCAGTAAGGAGATACATAATTTTAACAAGATATAGCATCCTAGCTTGTTTATCTGGACATTATCTTTACCTCTGTAAAATCTTCAGGTAACGGTGAACCATCACAGTCTGTATCTTCTGCTCTCTCTTCAGATAACTTCCCATTGGTTTTCAATGAACCTGGGAGAGAAATAAATGGGCCGAAAGGAATTAAAATGCTCCCCAGAGGCATTTTTGTACTCCTTAGTGTACCAACTTCTTCCCTGTGGTTTATCTACCTGGAACAGAGGCATCTCCTGCTGCGTTATTTTGGTTTAAAAGATTCTGGGCCTCCTCATCCACAACATCCAGCAGAGACTGAATGACTTCAGCTTCTTGAGGATCATCATAGATATCATCTTCTGGTACATTAGATTCTTGGAAAACAGGAATTTACATGAGATTTTACTATAAAAATATTGACATGAGAAAGAGACACTGTGTCAGACTGAAGACAGCAGGTCTTTCAGATTGTAAGCATCTCCTTTGAAAAGCAGCCAGGACCGGAAAAGCAGTTTACACTCGTGGAACACAGCCATTTCTAGTTCCATCATGACTCTGGAGGTCATGACAAAAGACCACACAAATACAACTTAAAAAGAATAAGCCAAAATCTATGTCTGTGAAGCTGTCACTTAATGGTGATTTTCCTAAATTAATCCCAAATTATTAATTCATGAAAGAAACTCAACTAAAGAAGTTATATTACAAAGATTAAGGATATACGGGGGCACCTGGATGGGTCAGTTGGTTAAGGGTCCAACTCTTGGTTTTCAGCTCAGGTCAGGATATCAGGGTCATGAGATCGAGCCCCCACATCTCACACTGCGTTAGGTGTGGAGCCTGCTTAAGATTCTCTCTCTGCCTCTTTCTCTGCCTACGTACCCCCACTGTCATGTGTGCTCTTGCATACATGCTCTCTCTTAAAAAAAAAAAAAAAAGGAAATAAAATTTACAAAGATTAAGGTTATAATAAGGGCAGCCTAAACAGCCTCAGGAAACATTTTCTAAATTATTAGGTGAATTGCTGCTTCAAAGAATATAAGCCACATTATCAAACAAAAACAGCTATCTTTTCTATCATTTAAAAATATTGTTAATATTAGAGATGAGAATGAATACAGGACATTTGTACAGTAGTGCAGCTAACAATCATTAATTTTACATTGTTCTTTTATTTCTTTGAACAACAGTCCTTCCTTTTTACACTCTAGAAACATGTAAACCCAATACCTAATATTTCTTTATTACCTGAATTATTAGGGCATTTAGAGTAACGGGATGATTGATGTGGAAAACTACCTTTGGAGAGAATCAGGTTTGCTGACCCTTTCATCTGATAAGTAGAGCATTTTCCTTCAGGGTACAAAACTTCAATTATTTCTTCCCCATTAACCTAAAGTATGAAATCAGAGCAATCATTAGTTTGCTATTTTACTAACTTCCAAGATTAGGGAGGGACTGTAGATTACCTCACCATGTCCTTCTCTTCCTCTTTCTTAGTATAAAATCCATTTTATATCTACCCATAATAGATCAATGTTTCTAGGAAACATCAGTACAATGGAATGTACAAAGAGGATGGGACTTTCCATCATCAAAAACCTCTGGAAACAGATTATACATAACATCAAATCATTATTTTTATTCCAAGAATTCTCATAACGTTCACTATTATAACTTTTGAGTTGCCAAAGAAAACTATTATGTTGTATTTCTTTTTTTTTTTTTTTTTTAAAGATTTTATTTATTCATTTGACAGAGAGAGAGAGCGATCACAAGTAGGCAGAGAGGCAGGCAGAGAGAGAGGAGAGAGGAGGAAGCAGGCTCCCTGCCGAGCAGAGAGCCCGATGTGGGCCTCGATCCCAGGACCCTGGGATCATGACCCGAGCCGAAGGCAGCGGCTTTAACCCACTGAGCCACCCAGGCGCCCTGTATTTCTGAAATCTGTTTGCAGAAATCTCTTTTTTGAAGCATATTTTATGGGACTTATTTTCATAAAACTTTTTAGGAAAGTTTTATAGGATCACTAAACTTAGAAGTTGAGGGAAAGGGAAAAAAAATCATCTTTTAAGTATTTCTGAATCTGTGAGTTGGATAGAGACTCCAGTTTAGCATTCTGGTCAATTGCTGGATATAAAGATTTTCAAATCTAGTCTAAATCTCATCTCAACTTAAGAAAAGTAACAATGGGTGCATAATTATAAATTAATTTTTGAATAGAATGTAACTTTCTAATTCAATGGTAAATTGTGAACACTTCATGGTACATGGCCTATTGAAAGAAAACTGAGTGGAGCAAAATTCAAAATTAAATGACTAGATTAAATGAAAATAATTATATACAAATAAAAGATGGTTTGCTCTGAAGAGCTTACTCTTTTCATCAAGACAAAAAGTAGAAATGATAGATGCAATAGAATTATTTCTTTATAACTAATGGTTACATAATGTCAAGTTTTATTGGATTGTGAAACTCTAATCTTTACAAGAAATTCATAGTACAGACATTAACATCAAGGACAGAATATTGTTTGAAGGACTTCCTGGAAGATTTGAACTCTAACGAAAAATGTTTGCAACCATGAGTAACAAAGGTCCTAGTTTCTAAGGGTTTTTATATTAATATAAACAGAAATTCTCCCCATCTCCCTTTCAACAACATGTTAATATTTAAAAAGAAAATGAACACCATACAGCATGACTAACACTAGAAATAGACAAAAATTCAGGTGTTCCAGCTTTGTGTAATTGCAGTCCACATGAATAAACAGAGAATAGTGGGTTTTGCTCTATCTCAATTATTTTTGTGTCCCAATCATTTCTGCCAAATAATTCTTCTACTACAATATCTTTTCAGGATTTGCTGGACCAGTGAGCTGAAAGACATAGAATTTTGACCTTCTGGTCACCAAATTTTCCTTCTATGCTAAATCTAGCTCTTATCCAGAAATCTTGTTGAGATGATAGGATTTTCAGAGTCCTAGGAGACCAATGCCTCAGCTCTGGATCTTACATGGAAAGACTTTCAAATAGTGGGGTTCAGAACAGACTGTATGGGATGTACGTGGGATTAAACAATTCCACAAAATGAAGATCCAGCTGGGATCATTTTAGAATGTACATTACATGCCAAAAGAAAATCATAAAAAGAAATGCTAACCAAACAAACGGGCATACTTAAGGCCTTAAAGAGAAAGCTCGGAGTGGAATTTAGTTATGTATTAAAGTAGGTTTGTTAAACCACCTCCAGATTTTTCTATGCTAATCTTAAATGATTAAGTTCTTACATTTGATTATGTGGTAAAGCATTTTCCATGTCTTTTAAAAAGCAAATAAGCCTATATCTTTTGTCAGTACCATCTGTACTAGCAGTATAGAACTGTCATTTGAGAGTCACTGCTGGTCAACATTAACCCAAAGGACCAGTTCTACTCTTAATTATGTATGTTCTTCTCTCCTGGGGAGTAAGATACAACCAAAAGAACTGGGCACATTAATAAAAAAGAAAATCCCAGCACTAACGCTATCTATACAAGTAATTAGCTTATATAAGAGCTAAATATGTGCCAAATAATGGAGGGTTGCTTGTCTGGGGGCTGTTCACTGTGTGTTTTACTTAGCAAGGCCATGAGTTTACTACAATAGATTTCTACTACCACTACGTATATCTAAAAAAAGCAAATATTCAAATGTGAAATCAGTTTGGTTAAAGACAACAAGCTGGGGCGCCTGGGTGGCTCAGTGGGTTAAAGCCGCTGCCTTCGGCTCAGGTCATGATCCCAGGGTCCTGGGATCGAGGCCCACATCGGGCTNTCTCTGCCTGCCTCTCTGCCTACTTGTGATCTGATCTCTCTCTCTCTCTGTGTCAAATAAATAAATTAAAAAAAAAATCTTAAAAAAAAAAAAAAAAGACAGACAAGCTGGTTATACAGCTAAGAGGGTAGGATACGAAGAAGGTAGCTTTTTCCTTACCTTGGAGAATGAATTACTAGGAGTGAGGGCAGGCTTGCAGCAAGGCTCCACGGGGTGATGACCTGAAAGGGACAACACAGAAAGTCAGGGAAGAGCTGCTGGAACCACAACAGGGACATCAAAATAGTGAAAGAAAACCCACATTTCTATGCATATTCTTATTTTTATTAGTACACCAGAAGAGGTCATATTACAAAGTGATTTAAAACCAACTAGAAGGAATAAAATATTACAAAAGGGTTTATCCCAAGGAAAAAGCTAATTTCTTGAAAGAGAATACTGTAGTTTGCACGAGAGCTCAGTTTGGGCTGAATGGCTTTTGGGGGAGACACTGAATATAAATTATTCCGACTGAATGGGAGAGGTATCACAGGTGCTGACATACGCTCACTTTACTACTTACAGGAAGGTAACAAGCCATATATATCATTTCATAAAGGCTATCAAATTAACACAGTAAAAGAAGTTATGGATACAACTAAAAAGAACTTTTAATATATGCCTAAACCAAATGTTAATTTTAGATCCTAGCCATCAGTACGAAGGTTCAATACATATACTAAAATGAAATTATCTCTCTTACAGTTAAAAAGTCATATTTAAAAGTCATTTGCTTCATTAAATTATATTTTTAAGAGATTTTGAAAGATATAGTAGAGTTTGGAAAAGTTAAAAAGGAAAAAATAGAAAAGAAAAAAATTTCCACCTAGAAAGATGAAGGTTGATAGGAGATTTGCAGGGATGAATTTCTGTAATTATGTGGATGATGTTACAAAGAGCCAAGAATGCCTTTTAATTATTTCCAGGAGATATAATACATTATTAAACTTCCAGGAAAAATACTGAACAAATACACCAATAATAAACTACTGGTTCTAAAAATCATCCTGGAATAGTACAGAACACAATAGTTTATTATTTGTAATCTCTTCCTCCTGTTCCCCTAACTGCCCCTCACCATTTTTGTCTCCAAGCAACCACTAATCTGCTTTTTGTCACTATAATTTGTGTTTCCTATAATTTTGAATAAATAAAATAATATAGTATCAACTCTTTTCTGTCCGGCTTCTTTCACTCCAGTCTTATTTTGAGGTTATTTTGATTATATTGCTATATGTCTCAACAGGACATTTTTATTACTAAGTAGTATTCTATTGTTTGGATATAGTGGTTAATTCATTCAATAGTTTTTGGACATTTGAGTGGTTTGTGATTTTGATTTTTACAAAGGAAGCTGTTAAAACATTCATGTATAGGTTTTTGTGTCTGGATATATGCTTTCTTTTCTCTTGAGTAAACAGGAGTGAGTGGAATGGCTGGATCATATGGGAGGCATATGTTTAAATTTTTAAGAAATTGTCTGTTTTTTAAAATGGCTATACCATTTTATATTCTTATCACTATAAGAGTTCCTATTATTGATAACTATATGATTTTCAGAACGCATAAAGAAATCAGTTTTGTGGGAGTCAAATTACAGAATCCCATAAAGACAGATCACTGCGCAATCTCTACAAGGGGGCAGCGCACAGCTCTCTTTAGCTCTGAAAGTTACAGATGATGCAGTGGTTACTAGTCTATTCTGTGAGAGAGTCCGACTCTAATGTGAACTGGAACTATGAGAGAGTAGCAAGGATCCCTAAGGCATTCAAGATAACAGAGGTGAAGGCAAAGAGATGTGCTTTAGTATTTAGCAGATAAATCACAACTGCAGTAGTGAGACTCCTTTGGGATTTAGATACTATTGCCTGATAACCTAAAAGTTAAGTTATGTATGAAGTACTGAATTCACATTTCAAATACCTAAATTTCACATTCCCCTGTGTCTATCATTCTTCTTATTATATTAACACTAGCATTTAAAAGCTACACTTACTGAGTCCAGGTGTGTAAATGAGAGCATGGAATCAGATACCCCAGGTTTGAATTCTGGCTTTACCATTTATTAACTCTGTGAGCTTGGGCGAGTTGTCAAACTTCTCTGTCTCAGTTTCCCCTTCTATAAATGGAGGATTATAATAACACTATTCTCACAGAGTTGTTGTGAGGACTAAAGCAATTAAAAGAATTCTTAGTCCAGGATAAACATTAAATTTGTTAGCGACTGCCACAACTACTAACACAACAATTTTTATCATTATGCTAAAATGTAAGGCAGATACTTTGTATATTCACTGCCATATTCACAATGTCCAGACCAATGCCCGGCACAATGAAGAAATTTGATAACTATCTGAATAAATTATTATGTGACAATCATTATGATAAGCATTTCACATATTTATTATTCTATTTATGCTTCATTATAAACTTGTAAGATACTACTAATATTCTTATTTTACTGATAGGAAAAAGAGGCTTAGAAATGGATCAAGTAACTTGCTAAGGTCACATAGAACTTACAAAGTCAGGTCTATTTTGGCTATAAATCCCATGGTCCATGCTGCTCTACTATTTCCTATTACACTCTGAATTTTAGAGATGGCTTTTATTTTATTCCAATTTTTTGCACTTAGAGAGATCCTGAAAAACACTCTACTCTGGAAGGACAATAAAAACATTGTAGTGATAGTCTCCAAACTCGCTTTTGGGAAAAAAAAATTTATCTCTACATAACTACTTGTGTCATAAAATGAGTATATCCTTACCATTGGCTTTGGTTGACTGAGTTGAAACAGCAGACCTCTTAGAACTTGGGACAACTGGATGACCATCTCTGTGTTATTAGAAGAAAGAAAGAAAGAAAGGCAATTCCAAATTAATATGTTTATTTAAATACCCTTTGAACCATCTGCTAACTATTGAGCCTCAGGAATTTTATTTTAGATGGGCTTCAGGAGGGGACTAGGCACCCCTGAAGCTGTAGACAAAATTTTTATCATTTTCATCTACGTATTCTCTGAAGAGAGATATTCTTGACTGAAAAACAACTAAGAATCACTTCTTCACATCATCTTTCTCTGGGTTTCAGTTTAACACATTACCACATTCCCCTTCTCATTAAAATACTGGTACTAGTCATGATCTAATTACTTAGCTTACTGTCACTCAGGTGATAGTTCAAAGATAACTTAGGAATTATGTATCACTATGTTCTGTATATCTGAAGCCCTTGATACTTTTTAAAAAAAGTATTATTTAAAAAAATAATTTTTAAAAATTATTTAAATTACATTTTTAAATTATTTAATTATTAAAATATTTAATAATTTAAATCAACTTTAAATTATTTAAATTCTTTAAATCATTTTAAATTATTTAATAATCACTTAATTATTTAAAAAGTTTAAAATCAAATTATTTTAAATGATTTAAATAATTAAATTATTTAATTTATAAATTAAATATTTTAAAATTATTTAAATAAATTTATTAATTTATTTTAAATTTTTAATTATTTCAATTATTTAATTATTTAAATAATCTAAATTAATCTAGACAAAACATATGTGTTCAAAGGGTTATAAGAAGGATAGTATCACCCAATGTGAAAAACTGTCAAAAAGACAGCACCTTGGAAGCAGAGGACCAGTATGCAATCTTTTCATTGCTAGTACTTGAGAGAAAAGGGAATCGGCCTAAAGTATACAGTGCTAGAGAAGCAATTTCAGTTCTGTATGTTCTTCCTGGGTACCTCAGGAGTGCAAGGCCCTGACTGTTTTTTATCTGGGCCAATTCTCAAGGCTATGCTTGTGGTAAAAAAGCTTGAGGGATGAGGCAGCCTCTCTTTCCAAATAAAAAGCAGGTTTTCTTACACGCTACCCTAAAGGGGCGGATTCCTCTTCTCATGGTATTCCTCTCCTATAATACAACCCACTGCATGTTCAGGAATCCACTAGGCCCACATGTATCATCTTCAGGAGACTTAGAAAATGAGTGGAATTGACACCAATACCATGCCCATGTTGCTTGTGGTGGTTACTCAAAAAATATTTTGTCTCTGATCCAGGAGTTTCATACCTTCTACCAGCACCCAAGAAACAGTAACTGGGTGGTTTATTAGCTTGCAAGTCAGGTAAGACAACAGACCTTGTACCCCTGTACAGTTCTTGACATACAGACAAATCTCTATCCCTCCATTATGGCTACCCTTTGACTTTAAAGAGGACAGATATGTATATAGTAGTGGAGAAAGCTGAAGGAAGAAAGAAGGGGAAAGTAATTGTGACTAGCACCACTATAACTATAGTGACTACAGTGAAGATCAAAGATCAGAAAGGCAAAAGAAAGTGATTTTAGGGCTGGGGTAAAGGGTACTCTACGGCTTTTGAGGCAAAAATAATTCAGCTAGATCTATGGTTAGAGGAGATGTTAATTTTCATAAAAATATTTTCCAGCTTGTTTGAATACTTTCCTTCTCCACTAACACTCAGCTACATCTATGAAAATCAATGTATGCCAATCAAATTTTTAGAAATATAGGAGGGAAAGAGATCGGGGATTACATTTAAAGAAGAAAAGTACACAATCTAATTTAAATGTTTAGAAGGAACAAATGTTTATGATCAAATGATTTAATTACAGTTCCTATATTTTGAAACACATACGATGTAAAACTCACCATGTATCACAGATACAAATGTGACATAAATCTGTAATCTAGAAAGCCTGGCTGTATGTACGTTGTGGTAGGCAGGATAATAGCCCCACAAAGGTGTCTACACTCTAATCCTCCAAACCCATGAAAATGTTACCTTACATGGTAAAAGGGATTTTACAGATGTAAGTTAAGGATCTAAAGATGGGGAGATTATCTTGTACTATCTGGGTGGGCCTAATATAATCACATGGGTCCTTATATGTGAAAGAACAAGGCAGAGGGGCGCCTGGATGGCTTAGTTGTTAAGTATCTGCCTTTGGCTCAGGTTGTGGTCCTGGGGTCCTGGGATCGAGCCCCGTGTCGGGCTCCCTACTCAGCGGGAAGCCTGGTTCTCCCTCTTCTACTCCCCCTGCTTGTGTTCCCTTTCTCACTGTCTCTGTCTCTCTCAAATAAATAGATAAAAACAAAACAAAACACAACAGCAACAAAAAAACAAAACCAAGGCAGAAAAGGCAGAATCAGAGAAAGAGATGTGAAAACAGAAGTAGAGTATTGTGACTGTTCACTGTGGAGATGGAAGGGGGCCATGAGCCAAGGGATACGGGGAATCTCTAGAAGGTAGAAAAGGCAAAGAAATGGATTTTCTTCTAGAGCCTACAGAAGGAATGCGGCCCTGATAGCATCGTGACTTCAGCCCAGTGAAACCCACTTTGTATTTCTGACTTCCAGAACTATTAAGATAATAAACTTGTATCATTTAAGCCACTATATTTGTAGGAATTTGAAACTAATACATACATTTTCCCCCCAATTTATTTCTATTATTAAGTGAAAGAAAAGTGCCCATTAGCACTTCTTATAATGTGAAATTGTTATAAGGTGTAGTGAAAGTGATAATTCTATGCCTCAATGGATGTAGACATGAGGTTTGGGTAGGATTGACTTTGCCCCAGCCCCAGGAATGGGCCAGGACTGGCCTAGGCCAATCAGTGTATTCTTATCCCCTTCCCTTAATTCAGGGACTGGCCTTAACTTAGGTCTACGGCAATCAGAAGACAGTCCTTGTTTTACCATGGTTACTGGGGAGACCTGTCAGAAGACTGTTCTGGCTAATGCAGTATATAGGTGTGAGACATGAAACTGACACAGACATTTAACAATCATGAAGGAAACACAGAGAAGGGAGACTAACTGAAAACAGCAAAAAATGGAGCCAGAGTCCTGATCAAATTTTACCTGATGACCAGCTCAACTTCGGACTTTTAAAATCATATAAACCCTTTATTGTTTAAACCAAGCTGAGTTGTGTTTTTCTTTCTGTTCCTTACAACTGAAAACATCCTGACAACTGTGGTAACCACCCTATTAACAACTGCAAACACGTATCCAAACACTAATCCACTTAATGTGCTCTTGGAATCTCCTATCAATAAGTCTATTCTGGGGGTGCCTGGCTGGCTCAGCTGGAAGAGCATGTGACTCTTGATCTTGGGGTTGTGAGTTTGAGCCCCATGTTGGGTGCAGAGATTACTTAAATAAATAAAAAATGTTAAAAAAAAAGTCTGTTCTAACTTTATTAATTCTTGCCAGTTTAGCTGTGAGTTACTAATTTGGGAATAGCTTTTTAAGATAGCATAAGTATAATCAACAGCCTGACGCTTGTGCAAACACACAAAACCCACAAGTAATTGCACAGTACCTTGTTGCTTTCAGCACCACCGAAGGAAGAGACATGTCTAATGCTCTCTCAGTTTCTTCCAAGGTCATTCCTTGTGTGCTGACTCCATTCACATAGTGGATGATGTCCAGTAGCTGGAGATTACCTTCAATGGCTGCAACTGACCTTGGATTGATATCACTAATATATATCACTTGATGAAGGCTGTCATGACCTCCAGATAAGGAAAAACCTTCAGGGAATAGAAAATATTGGTTTCCTTACTCTTAAGAATACTTACTTTAACCTAGCCAAGAAAATCACACTGCACAAAGCTTGAATGTGCATTACCCAAGTCCTCCTTGTTGCATGTTAATGTAATGTCAGGTAGCAAATGAGGCAGCACTGGCATCCTGGGTAATTCTAGAACTCGTCCTAGAACTAATCTGACTGTCTTGGGTGCAGCTCGGAGAAGATTCACTGCATCTGTGTGTGTCATGTTTGTAACATCTGTATCATTAACCTACAAAAATAAGAAATAGGCAAAACAGGATTAGAAGTTGCTGCGAAAATATAGTAATCTCCCTAGCTGTATATTAGTCAGTAAGAGAGTGGTCTCTAATTTATTGCTAATTTCCTTTATTGTGGAAGTCATAAGTACAATGATCAAGTAATTATATGCAAAGTAATAATGTAAAATACAAATGCATCATTATTTTGCTAATATAGGAAATTTATCCTCATAGTAATTTAAGAAACTTTCTGTCCCTGATACCCAAGATAGCCTATTTAATGCTTTAACTGAGATTAGAGGGACTTCCTAATTAAAAAGGAACTGTAAGCATTCCCTAAACTGTTAACTATATAAAGGCCTTTATCATTAAGAAGTGGAGATGGGAAATACAAACCAAACAGTAAATGGAGTGTTACATTAACTCAACCTTCTTGTTCTTCCTTCTCCAGCCCTGGCTTAGTTTTTGGCTACATTTGTACAAATCCATTCTGGTAATGTCTCACCTTTATAAGCCGGTCCCCGGGTCTTAGCCTTCCATCACTTTTGGCTGGATCCTGAATGACATCATGAACATAACAACCAATACTCTGATTGCCTTTAGTTACTGTAAAACCCAGGCTTCCTTTTTCTGATTTAATTAGGGTAATGAGGAGTTCTACTTCCTAAGGGAAGAAAACAGTGACTCTTTAGGTTGTCTATTTTTGCCGATCGACACACAGAGAGGACTAAAAACCGTAAAAGGTTACTGTTTTAACTAAGTGAAGAAGCTAGGTCTATCTGATTCTAGATAGAATATACCCCCATTTAAAAGTTGGGTTTAGATACGATACTATGTGTTTCTCTAAAGACAGCTGAGACAAAACTTACTTATGCTTCAATTTTTGCATTTTCAGGATAACAAGGACTCATACTCATTAGTGGTTATACTTTGATGATCAAAGAATACATGTTCCGTGGAAGTTTCAGAAAAATTTTTCACGTAATTCTACACAGTTAAGATAGATGCCAAGAGCCATAAAAAAAAAGGTTTTCTTATAAAAGGTTTTCTTATAAAAACACAAAGCCTTTGGGTGACTAAATATTACAGCTTCATTTAATTGCATAAACATTTTTTAAAAAAAGATTTTGAATGAAATATGAAGGTTGCTTGTAACTTAGAGGGTGCTGACACACTTCTAAAGGAAATCATTCAAAAATTTTCTTCTCTCTGAGAAAAGATTATTTTCTACAGCTGAGAATGAAACTGAAGATGTAGATGTTACACACACATGCACATGCTTCTAGGCAAACCAAGTATCTGGAGAGATTAACTCCAAAATATTTATGATTTTTAGTGGTAAGATTATCAGTGGTTTTAATATTTTTTCTTTGTTTTTTAATTTTCCTACAATAAGTATTTATTACCTGGATAACAAAAATAATATTGAAAAAGGCTGATTTCAATCAAGGTAAAGGATATTATTCTTGGAAATTTGGCTTCCAAACTGAATGTAAAGGTTAGAAGTCCTAGGGCTATTAGTGCAATGTAAAGGATTCCATTTGGGCACAGACAAAAAAGGGTGGAGGAGAAAAAATTACATTCAAAGTTGATTAAAAATTAAATAGGCAACTCATCAGAATTTGGGAAATAGATACCGTCTTAGGTGCTCTACATATATTTCATTTAATCCTTACTTACTTGAGAAAATATGGAATTTTCTTAATACAGAGGAAACGACTCACCGGCTCAAAGTCTTCAAGGTGGTTTTCCAAGTCATTTTTCAAAGATGTCAAGCTTTCTTGTCTAGCTGGTTCAGAAATGTGATATATATGATATTTACCCATTGAATTAGTGGAAGCAGATTCGGCTTGGGGTTGATAGCTCTGTCCAAGAGTAATGTCCGATGGTAGAGGGGAAGGAGGATTGCTACACAGACAAAGAAGCAAGACTATTTTCAAATACATTTCAATCCAATATAGTAAATTTGTGCCACAAACAGAAAATGCTTAACAAGTATTCATGTCGGGTGCCTGGGTGGCTCAGTGGGTTAAAGCCTCTGCCTTCGGCTCAGGTCGTGATCTCAGGGTCCTGGGATCGAGGCCCGCATCGGGCTCCCTGCTCGGCGGGGAGCCTGCTTCCTCCTCTCTCTCTCTGCCTACTTGTGATCTCTCTCTCTCTGTCAAGTAAATAAATAAAATCTTAAAAAAAAAACCAAAAAAACCAAAACCAAAAACAAATATTCATGTCTGGTTTTGGTTGTGATCCTGACTCTGGACTATGAATTTATTTCATATCTGTTATATGCTAACATTACCAATTTTTACTCTCTGTCCAGGTTTTATTATGAAGCTCTTTAAGCTACATAAATTAGTAAGACAGGTTAAGTAAATATACTTTTGATTCCTAGTTCTTAATTCAAGGTTGAAGCTAATGTTATCAGAAGCCTAATGTGTGTTTCAACGGAATAAGAAAAAAAAAGAAGAAAAGAATATAAGTCTTATTTCGGTGGTTATTTTTGATGATACAATGGGGAAAAAAAAACAAAACCAAAACACCCAAGAATTTGAACAAATATGGTTGCATCTGGATATATACAAAGATGTAACCAAACAAAATGTATGAATAACTGTCAGAGGTATAAATGTAGTCTTTCTTTTTGCCTTTATGCTTCCAATCATCCTTCCCCATTTTCTGCAGTTTTATATCTTACCTTTTTAAACTCTCTGTCTCCTCCCTCCCAACCACTTCCGTTTATATTTGTACTCCCTACTCTCTTGCCCATCACTATCAAAATAGGTCTTTTCTCTTTAAGTAATATGAATGATGATGACATCTNACTCTCTTGCCCATCACTATCAAAATAGGTCTTTTCTCTTTAAGTAATATGAATGATGATGACATCTTGCAAACAACTTCCCCAATTTTGACTATATATGCTCAAGAGATCAGCAGGTCTCAGGTCAAAAGGCTAGAGAGCTTACTGGCTTGCTAACTAACACTGTCAGGCACAATAACTAGATACCTAATTGTGTCATCATCTGCCTGATCGCTGTGAAGTTCATTCACATATAGACGTATTTCATCCTTTAGAGAAAGGCAAGTTGCTGCTCCCATTACTCACAATAACCAGTTGCTTTGAGTGTTACATACAGTATTGACAATACCTGTCCTCAAGTTCTGGTTTACAGGGTGTTTTCTGAGGATAGTAAAACATGGTACAAATGGTATCTTCCTGACTCTTAGATGCGTCATGTTGACTTTGTGCCTGGGATACCATGTTGTTTAGAGTCTGATGCAAAGATGAACTCCAGTTCATATTTGGTATTTTTGCTGGAGCTTTCACCAAGTCTTCTTCTTCTCCACTCCCACTACTGTCACTATAACTGTCTCTCCTGGATGGGGATGTGCATTGTTTCTTGCTTTTGTCATACATTTCATTTTCATCTGAGCTGGTGCCTTGCTCCACACATGCTGGTTGAGAAGAGTCTTTACTGTTGTTTGGAAATACTTGCGCTGGAGAGTGCAGTGGGGTCTGTAAAGCACACATTGAAAAAGAAAGAGTGTGACAACTTATATTAACTTTAGAACACTTAATTGAGGGGCGCTTGGGTGGCTCAGTTGGTTAAGTATCTGACTTTTTGGGTTGTGATCTCGCAGTCCAGGGATCAAGATCTGAGTTGGGCTCCTGGCTCAGAGAGGAATCTGCTTCTGCCCCTCCCTCTGTTTGTGTGCTCTCTCTCTCACCCAAATAAATAATTAAAATCTTAAAAAAAAAAAAGAACACTTAATTGAAAAGGAACATGTTGAACAATAGCACTTTCTATTAAAATACTCAATTATATTTTGATAATAAAGGTAATCACGCTCATTAGAGAGAAAAACCATATATAAATATGATATATAAAAAGAACTGTTAATATTATATGACTTATACTATATAGTGTAATTTGTATC
>LNAC01000229.1:680115-791145 GCA_002007465.1 Ailurus styani | reverse complement strand
CACATAGGATGTTCTTAAAAGCCTTGTTAAGTATTTCCAGATTGCTTTCCGGAAGGATTGTATCAATTTACATACTCATTAAGACAGTTCCACTCAGTTCTTCCTATCTGGTGCCCAAAATCAATGTATTCTTATAAAATGCTGTTTATAATACACCTTCAGAAATAATGCTTTCCTAATAATGTCCTAACACTACCCCCCACCTTGATATAAAAGCCAAGGTTTCAGGGGCTAGACATTCCTGCCTTTCATACCCGGGGGTCATGTTTATTTTTAATGGAATTCCCTTTTATGTAGACAAGACAAAAGCTGTCTTTCTTCAATTATTCTATTATTCATCTAAGTATGAATTCCTACCTATCAGCATAATATTTATAAATAACCACTGGAATAGATTTTGGATCCTTTAACTGTTTCCTTGACATAAGAAAGGGAAATGGACAAACATATCGCTTACTCTGTAATTTCCGTAATTAAAAATAAAGGCAGAAATTCTTAAATAATTTTCATTTTTATCTAATCTAGCTCAGAATGAGAATTATGCTTTCCAGTTTGGTTCATGAAGAAATGGACAAAAGGGTTTTGCAACCATTGTTTTCTATCTTTTCCTAATTATGCTTAGAACACAAACACCTACAATTCTAGAATTCTAGAAGTAGAAAGGGGAGAAAGGAAAGTGAATTGAGTTACTTTATATTACAAATGTAGAATAACTCAGAGGCTACATGACCCCCACAAGATACTCCTAGGTACAGAATAAAGTAGGATGAAACCCAGGACATCAATCAGTGAAACCACTGCAGCTGAATTAATCACTCAACTGCTATTCTATAAAAATATAGACTTTATACAGGTCTCACCAAAAGAGCAGGGTCAATTTCCGGTAGCACACCAGGAGAAGGTCTACAGAGCAGCAAGGATACTTCTGGAGATGTTCCCCTGAGAGCAGATATGACTTCCTAGGGGTACCATGAATGACAAACGAAGATACAGTTCAGCCAGAATTATGAAATCATTGAGAGGCCAATCCATCTCATTATTAAAAGTGCTACATTTAACACCTGGGGGGGGGCTCACCTGCTGAGAGAGTCCTTTCAAAGAGGCTCCATTCACTTTCAAGATAACATCTCCTACATCAATTTTTCCACTTTCTGCTGCTGGCTGTCCGGGGAAGAGCTTTTTAACCCTTACTATGCTGGCATTCATTTGTTCAGGAATCAGACCGTCTTCTCGAGAAAAACTGAATCCTAGACCTGAGCTATTTTTAAACAATTTTACTTCAAACGTATTCTCTGGAGAGAGAAAAAAAGAGATATAAAACACTTAAATATTCTTAACATGCTATCTTGAGATGAACATGTGAACATACAAACATATATACTTTAAGACACATCTTAAAAAGCCCATTTTCTCAGAAAATTTATAGCTCATAGGCACTTAATGTACTTTTATTCTATACTCAAATCCTACCTCACACTCTTTGTCATTAAGAAAACTTAATAAACGAAGCTGCATGAACTAAGGTACTTGAACAGGAGAGGGTTTTGATATTAAGATTCTGAAAATAAAATTATGCTTTAATCCCATGTATTTAAAAGCCTGTAGAATGACATAAAAAAAGAGAGGAAAATCTGGGAAAGGAGAAGAATGAGGGGAATTTGGGTACACAGTGGGAGAGAGATGGTAAGAAGAGCAAAACAAATGTTAGAGAAGGGTAGAGGAAAGTAAGTGGACATCCTAATATTTTAGTGAGGCATACTTTACTCCAGTAAAGTGCAATGGCATTTTGAAGAAATTCTCATCAACAAAAGAAACTGAAAGAGTAATAACCAGAAAAGAATGAAAAAACACATTTAAAGAAGGAATGATGGAAACAATAAAAAATACCAGGTAGTGAGATAAAGTGAGTATGCTAATTTTGTTTTCATAATGAGATAAAAAAATACAGGCTGGGCTATTTTTTCTCCTTATTTTTGTGACTAATTCAGAGGTACTAACATTTGACAATCAAATAAGGATTTAAAATAAAAGATAAGACAATGACTATGTACCACCACCATCATTTATAAAGTAAAGGACATCTATGCACCTAAAAATGGGATAAATGGAATCTCAGAATTAAGGGTACTTTTGTATTATGAACACTTTTAGCCTTATGAAAAACTCAGTACTACGTCATCCTTAATTTTCTTATTTTCCTACCAAATAGTGGTATGTCCAAAGGGCTTGCAAAATTTTTAAGAAAGATCACTATTTGGGAATTATGAGGTGAATTTCTGCCTAGGATTAGGTTGACAAACCCATAAAATTAAACCAAAATATAGAAAATGTTGAGTCATGGTTTCATATGGATTTAAAACCATTCTCAGCAATTATTTATATTTATTTTTTCCTTTGAAAATTTCATTTGAATTTTACATGATTTAAAGCACTTTTAGGTGGCCATAATTTGTTTTATGCATGACTTCATTAACCAAGGTCTTTCAAACTCTAAGAGGTACAAATATGTGTCCTAAAAAAAAAAGTTGGTACAGTGCTTCATCAGATTATTTGCAGTTGACAAGAGTAATTAGAGAAACTCAGGCATGAATTATGATCCAATATGCAAAAATTAAATTTTCAGCAAATCGGTAAGAAGTTAAAGTTAGGATGACAGTCGCTCAAGGCCTGACCTTCAGTGACAAAGCTGTAGTCTTTGACATGAGTCATTTTCTTCATTTTTTCTGGGGCTTGACCTTGGGCATCTGGATCTGGAAGGGTGCACTGTGTAGTCATGGGGACACGTTCTTTGGATGCTGGAGACTGCCCCTTTTCTAATAACAGATGAACCACCTGGACAAATGGAATAGCACTTCATTAACTAAGAAGAATTATACAAAAGTAGATAAATTTTTTGTATAGTTGATGGTATAAAATCATTTACAGTAACTACTTGGTCCACCAAAATATAGGTAGAAGAAGAAAAAAAATAAAGAAACAAAGCAAGGGACTGAAAATTTTAAAATCAAGGTTTTCTTTCCCTCTCTCCCTCTGCCCCTCCCTTGCTTTCTTTCTCTTAAAACAAAATTTCTCTTCTAGAATTAACATAAACATGTTATAGGAAATTTGGGCACTAGAATAAAATTGCCACTATAATATGCAGACTATTACAAATAATTTGGTAAACGTCAGAAAATAATTTAGCCTTTGGGCTGAAAAATGACTAGAAGCGAAAATCACTAGGTATTTGTAGATGTTTATGAAAAATTTAAAAAATGCAATCCCCACCCTTTCTCCTGTCAGATCTGGTAATAGTAGGGCTAAATGTAATATAGAAAGCCAAGTTTCCTCAGTGAAAAACCTCTGTATAATACTTGCTTCCCAATTTGAAGGAAAAGAAAATACCAGAACATTTACGGGAATCAGGCTTGGTTTCTTGACTAACAAATTTGGAGACTTCAGTGAGACAGATATTATTCACACATTATTATGTTCCTCTAACATATCTTAAAAGGTTGGTATAATGAGCTATTATTACCTGTCCTGTATTTCTCAGTGTTTCCACAGCTTGCTTGTGGGTAGCTCCTTCCAGACTAACTCCATTGACGGCAAGGACACGATCACCTATAAATTAGGCAGTAATTTTGAAAAGAGCAAATGATAAGATAAAGATACTATATGCTTTTTAATTTCTTGTTCTATTGTTTTATGTTACTTTATTTGAGGAGAGACTCAGAAAAATTCTGGACAAACTCATGTCACAGAGTTTCTTTAATATGTATCTACTTTCTTTCCAAATTCCATGACTATTCTTAAATACAATTTTGAACAAGATATTGTATGTATTATAGAATCAACTTAAATCATGGAAAAAGATAAACTGACTATAAATGTAGATAGATTGGAGGGAACTAACCTAGCTAGTTTTTATTAAAAATGTAGATGTCAGTGTTTTTACAAGGGCACTATTTCTTTCCCATTTTCTGGCAATTTGCTTCTGAGAAAGAACAAAACACAAAATAAAACACTATCAAGATATTTTCTGATACTAGAGCATATGCTGGAAAGAATAGTTTTCAGAATGACAACAGGGTTTTTTTTAATGCTTTAGTCTTAAAACAATTGCATATGTTTTTATTTTATATTATGAATATTTGAGGTCTCTATCAATTTTCTAATTTCTTATTTATTTGTTGAAGTGATAATCCTATGTATAATTCCTGTACACACACAAACACTCTACCTTTGTGAATTCTACCATCGGACTCCGCTGCTCCCTTGGGAATAACAGCTTTCACATAAATGCCACCATGTCTGACACTGGTATTCACACCTCCCTAAGTGGAAAAAGACAAATAAAATAACATTTTGTCATATGGACAAATTCACACTCCATCTTTCAAATCTGAGACCTTTAGAAAGCATTCAGTTCTTCAGCCAAAGCAGCAGCATATCAGCACATGCAATTAATTCAAAACCCAAGAATATTTCTAGCCAAGTTTTTCCAAATGTAAAGCAGTTACTCTTTAGAAAAACTCTTTACTCAGAAAACAACGTGCCAGGTCTTGACTGTATGAATTGCTCTCCCTTTGTAAGTCTACATCATGCATTTTGAGCAAGCAGAAAGCAAAATCCATCTATGCAAAATTAGTATGAGAACATGACTGTCAGAAAAAAACAGCATATAGAAGAATTTACTTCAGATCATATTTGCTAAACTGCAACTTGCAAATCTATAAGTCAAGGAACTTTTTTTTTCATTTTAAAAGGCTTAAGTAGGTTAGTTTCGTTATACTGTAAATGAGATTTAATGAGTAGATTCTCTGTCACTTGTGGATGCGCAACTTTTATCTGTCTTCACAATAGGCAGATAATAAAATTCTAAAGAAGTCAAGGGCAAGAGGTAAAGAGTTACAATATTTTAAAAAGCACTTGAAAATTAGGTTTTCTTTTTGACCTCTATATGTTATTAGTGCTATGTCTACCATGTTTTGAAATGGCTTTTCCTAACTAACAATATCCTTCAAATGTCATAAATGATAATGTTATAATTTAGAATTAATAGACTAGAATTCTAAAGTATTTTCATCAAGTAGCCTGTGCTCATATTTAAATACTGTAAAAGTACATATGCTCCTTGGGAACCTCTAATTTTAATATACTAGTCATGTTTATAATTAGTATATATTATGGGGAGAAAGGGCATGTAAATACACATTAGAATTTATTTATGATGTAGGTTAAAGTGTATTACCCGATGCTCACACAGAAGTGTCAAATATATGCAAAACATACTTATTAATTTTATATTTTCTTAGTCTTGTATTCAGATTAAGCATTATGAAATCTATATAGTTAATGTAAGTAGCATTTGTCTAATTTCTTTTAAACCACAGAAAAAAGTCACTAGCACACAAGTTTTTAAAAAAACTTTTAAGATACAATTTCAATTTTTTAATTTGGGAAATATTTGACAGGTTTCCCTTCTGAAGCAAAATAACTAAATTAATAAATTGGCATACAATAGGCTGCTGGAAATGGAGAAGAGAAAACATTTGAAAACCTTGTCAAACAGTACCGTGACACTTATCCCCAAGCTGTTATCATTTTTAGCCAGTTCAACCTCAAAGATATCTCCAGGTTTAGGAAGTGATGAAGGAAAAGTTTTAAAATTCATTTTGTTGGATGTATTCATTGAGGAGGAAGATTCCTTAACAAAGAAAAACAAACAAAAGGATTTCTTGTTAGAGTCAAAATGAATTACTACTGGAAGATCAATCTGTGTTTTTTTGGAAAAATTAAGGAAAGCAAGATGTTAAGGGATAGAGTAAATTAAAAAATCATAAGGGCTGGAAGCCATTTCAGAGATCATCTAATCCAATGCCTTTATATTTTATGGTTGAGGAAATTGAGGTCTAGAGATTAAAGGGCTTGCTTCAGGTCAAACAGCTAGATAAGGCAGAGTGAAGCCCAGAACCCAGTTCAAACCTGGCTTTTACATAATCCTTGTCCAATGTTTTTTATGCTCTCACATGTAGAAAGTATTTCTGTTTCCTTTAAAAATCAATACATATCAAGCAGCAGCTTTCAAATGGGACCTCTAAGATGAATAGCCTTCACGTTTACTTTGGTTATATTTACAAATCCAATATAAACATAGGCACAATAGCTAAGCCCCATTTGTAAGGGCATAACTCTTTTATGAGGAATGTTGTTTCCTCCGAGAATAAAGAGCTTAACTTTCTTTTCTGAATCCGCATGTGAATGTGAGTTTACATTTATATCATTTCTAGGAAATGAGCAATTTTGTATGTTGTTGTTCTTACTATTTTCATATGCTCTGAACTTCAGAAGAATTTAGGCTATCAACAGTAAAGTCAACTGCCCATTATACGAACTATTTAGGAATAACTTTTTCAGATATTAAATTCTTATTAATATAAACATTAAGTATGCAAGAGACAAACAACTTGTAGAAAATAATCGTAACCTGATTATTCATTCCTTTCTGTTATCAGGTTGCAAGTTTCCAATATCATAGCCATTTTAGAGTTAGTATTCAAAGCTGCTAATTTGTCTGAAAGTTAGCATCAAATGCAGTAGCAGTTAGTAACACAGTACATAAACTCTTCCTCCTTTCCAGAATAAGGTAAGCAGTTTATAGATTATTCTTCTCTGTAATATATTTGCTGTTTTTTTTTTCTTTTAATAAAGCAAACAAGAAAGAAAACCAAACCCCAGAGATTCAAATTAAACTATGCCTTTTTTGGTGTTTGATGATCCTGACTGCTCGAATAAGTAGCTTCATCCATGTCTGAATCTCCACGGTCAGAGTAATCTGTTGCATCAGAAATGCCTGGTTTTTTAGTTTTGCTTCGATTACTGTCAGTAGAAGTCGTCTTTTTCTCAGTGGTTTTGGATATCACAGAAGGGGAAGGGCTGCCATGCTGTGATTCCTGCCAGGTTCGGTCACCTACAGGGCTGGCAAAGAAACCATTGACCTGGCTCTGGGACAAGCTGGCACTTTCAGTCCTGGAATCCTGAGAACTCAGGCTTCCTTCCCGCAGGCCCCCAGACAGCCCAAAAGAGCTCTCTGAGATGTGCCTTGGGGTACCGTGTGGCCAGCGGTGATCCTCAGAAGAATCTATAGCACTGTCTTGCATGTAGGAAGGTTTCTTCAGGTAGTTTTTCATGCCATTGGCAATGTGAACAGGAGTAGAAGGCACTAGAAGTCAAAATCCATCAAGGAGAATAACAGGTTAGTGACACACATGACTGCACTTACATACTTGCACAGTGTTTCCGTGAAAGGATTTTATAGAGGGTAACATATTAATAACACCTGATCTGGGGCCTGGAGCCAAAATGAGGACCTGACAAATGTGGCAGTGCTTTCTGTTTCCTTTGTCCCCTCTTCTGGTCATTCCTGTTGCATCTTCTATAAAAGTACATACCCCCCTTGCCTTAACTCCCCCTTTCCATTCTATAATACCTATTTCAAGGTATTAGAAGCTAGTCTCCTCTGTGAAGACTTTGATTCCCTAACTAGAAATCATTTGAGTCATTGAAATGCCTTGATCCTTATTTAATGGTTATTTATTCACTTATTATATATTGTCCTTCTAGACTGTGTTTTTTAGACTCCAAATATTTATCAAGGGAACTCCAAATTCCTTATATATACAGTTCTTATCAAGAGCCGCTTAAAGATTTCCTAAGTAAGACACAAATCCAAGATTTCAGTAAAAAAAATTACAGTTATAAATTTTTTTTTAAATTTTTTAAAAAAATTATTTATTTATTTATTTGACAGAGAGAGAGATTACAAGTAGGCAGAGAGGCAGATAGAGAGACAGGGAGAGGAGGAAGCAGGCTCCCTGCCGAGCAGAGAGCCCGATGCGGGCCTCGATCCCAGGATGCTGAGATCATGACCTGAGCCGAAGGCAGAGGCTTTAACCCACTGAGCCACCCAGGCGCCCTACAGTTATAAATTTATAAAAAAATTTAAAGTTTTATGTGGGCAAGTGAAATCAAGGGAAATTTATTTATTTATTTTTTAATAAAGATTTTATTTATTTATTTCACAGAGGNGAGAGAGATCAGATCACAAGTAGGCAGAGAGGCAGGCAGAGAGAGAGGAGGAAGCAGGCTCCCTGCCAAGCAGAGAGCCCGATGTGGGCCTCGATCCCAGGACCCTGAGATCATGACCTGAGCCGAAAGCAGAGGCTTTAACCCACTGAGCTACCCAGGCACCCTGAAATCAAGGGAAATTTAAAAGAGGAATGAGCAACTGGAGAGAAAATATTTGCAAAAATAACAAAAAATAACCAAAGAGTTAATATCCCTAACAAAGAGTTTTTAAAAGTAAGAAAGAGATTTAAAACTCCTGTACAACAAGGGTATGATAATGTAGACTGGAAATTCAGAGTGAAATACAAATAATAAATATATGAAAAGACATTCTCATGTTGCTCAGGGATGTGCATTTTATTTTTATTTATTTATTTTTTATTTGACAGAGAGAGAGAGAGATCACAAGTAGGCTGAGAAGCAGGCAGAGAGAGAGGGGGAAGCAGGCTCCCCGCTGAGCAGAGAGCCTGATGCGGGCCTCGATCCCAGGACCCTGAGATCATGACCTGAGCCGAAGGCAGAGGCTTTAACCCACTGAGCCACCCAGGTGCCCGGGATGTGCAGTTTAATGGAGCTTTCTACCTCCGTGGCTGACAAAACTGAGAATGATAATTTCTCGTATCACTGCTGGTGTGAGGGGAGCACTGTCACATCTACATGGCTGACTAAACATTAATAAAACTTGGCCAAATAGAGCACTTGTCAAAAATTTAAATGTGCATATGCAATCTACTTCTACGTATCTAACCTCTAGGAATATGTACATTTTCCAATGGCACATACACAAGTGTATATACACATTTATAAAAGAATTATAGCTAACCTGGATATACAATAAAAGAAAAACATTAAATTTTGATACACCCATGACATGAAATATAGTGCCACATGAAAAAAGTGTATATTCATGGATATTCATAATATACAGTATGCAACTTACAAACTGATATCTAGATTATAAAAAATAATTGTAATTTTAGTTTAAAAAAGGTGTATGTGTGTGCGTGTGTGTGTGTGTGTATACACCAATACAGGCAGTATTTTTTTTTCCCAAAAATTTATCTCTAATATACAGAAAGTGACATAGACATCAAAGAGTTTCCCTAGAGAATGGGGTAAGGGAACTTTTACTTTTTACTTCATTGATTTCTGTATAAACTGGATTTATTCTAAGTAACTAGTATGTATTCTATAACTTTAAAAACATTAGTAAACATAAAGAAAAAGAAAAACCTTCCTCTTTGGTGGTTGATACATGAGAGGGACTGCCTAAATATATACTGGTAATTTTTTAGGTTCTTTGAGTTTTATTTCAAGTTACACTACAGTATAGCTAAACATATGGTAAGATTAATCTAGCTTTCTGAAGAAACAGTTTCACAGAACTATACTTTAACATTATGCTTTTAACTTTTATTGAGAAAGAATGGTAAAAAATAAAATAACCACATCAAAGTCTGCTGAAAAGAAAAGCTTTATGCATCCCTACACTAGGTAAAGTTTCTCTGCTAATTGCTCTCAGTACCTTGGACTTCTTCTTAACATTTGTCATAGTTACAATGAAACATTTGTTTAGTTAGTTGTTCAATATTTATTTTCCCTGATAAAGTGTAAGTCCCATGAAGGTAGAGTTTCTGTGTCCTGCACATCATAGGCATTCAGTAAATATTTGTTGAACAAATGAATGCATTTTCTTTAAAATATCTATTGAAAAGAAAATCAAGATGGGAGTCCCTGAGAGCTTTATTTAGACAGAAAATGAGTTTCTTCTGAATTCATATGCTTCTTTTGCTAAGAAAGGGTGAATAAAAGCTCCCCATTTTTTTTTTTTTTTTGGTTTTGGCTGCTTGAAGAGAAGTATGCTACATTTTCAAATGTAATCATCTTTCTTTGCCTAAGATGATTGGACTACAATTAGATTATAAGGCTGTTTGGGCAGTGATGGGGTTTTCTATTTGTTGTGTGTGTTTAAGTAACAAGTACTGAAAATATTATTTATTTATTTTTTTTTTTAAATTTTTTTTTTAAGATTTTTAAANGGGGTTTTCTATTTGTTGTGTGTGTTTAAGTAACAAGTACTGAAAATATTATTTATTTATTTATTTATTTATTTATTTAAATTTTTTTTTTTAAGATTTTTTTTAATTTATTTATTTGACAGAGAGAGAGAGAGAGAGATCAGATCACAAGTAGGCAGAGAGGCAGGCAGAGAGAGAGGAGGAAGCAGGCTCCCTGCCAAGCAGAGAGCCCGATGTGGGCCTCGATCCCAGGACCCTGGGATCATGACCTGAGCCGAAGGCAGCGGCTTTAACCCACTGAGCCACCCAGGCGCCCGAAAATATTATTTAAATATGTACATATTTTGTGTATACACACACACTATATATATAAAATATTTAGTGAATAAAAGAAAGTGCAGTCAAAATAACTCATCTGTATATAACCTAAGAAAGTTTTATGTCACAAGATATTGTATACATTGTTTGCTTTTTGTTTCTATTGTATCACAATTGTCTGAAATTATGCCAACAATCCACTATCTAACTTGTTTTACAGGTAATATTGAACTATTCTTTTACATATTTCTCAGTATCTTTGGGATGAAGGTAACTTGCACATAATTAGCACTACAATGTTTTTGAAAAATACTGTCAAAAATGACAACTAAAACTCACATTTAAGTGCTTACTAGGTACCAGGCAATGTGCTAATTCTTTACATGTATTATCTCATTTAATTTTCAAAACCTATAAGATAAGCACTTCTGTATTCACCATTTGATATATGAGTGGATCGAGGCTTAGCAAATTCAAGTGATTTGCTCAGGGTATACAGTGTTAAGCAGTGGAGATAGAATCTGACCCTAGACTTTGGAGCCCTTCCAAGTGCACGCGCTGTGTGTCCTTCTTTCGCAAACACTGCCTCACTACCTGAGCCCCTGAACAACTCTGTGCAAGGTATACAAGGCAGAGCCAAGATCACTGTCTTGTCCATAATGAAAATCAACCATGGCTCAAACTCAAGTCATCTCCTCTTGGTCATTGTCTTTTCTCCCACAACATACTAATGGCAGGAATTATGAGACAAAATTATGTGGTCTTGTTTTAAAATTTCTGATGTTTTTATCCTTTTACTTTTTACAATCTTGTTCAGGATAAGACTTCGTAGATAACTATTGCATAATTATATTAATTAGATAAGGGTAAAAGTTTTATTTCTGATTAGGCCAATGAAGTAAGAGAATGCACCAAGTACTCAAAATTTACTTAAGTGACATCAATTTGGCACAACAAATCCATTTTTATGCATATAGTACTGAAGACGAATAAGATAGAAAATCTTGGAAGTGATGAATGAAAAGTTACACTAATGTATAATATTTTTTTTAAAGATTTTATTTATTTATTTGACAGAGAGAGATCACAAGTAGGCAGAGAGGCAGGCAGAGAGAGAGAGGAGGAAGCAGGCTCCCTGCTGAGCAGAGAGCCCGATGCGGGCCTCGATCCCAGGACCCTGAGATCATGACCTGAGCCAAAAGCAGAGGCTTTAACCCACTGAGCCACCCAGGCGCCCCACACTAATGTATAATATTAAACAGAGCTCCATATATTAAATTTTCAGAAAGGAAATAAGGAGCTTAAATCCAATTTAAGCTTTAATCCAACTGGAGCTTTAATCCAATCCATTATATTGAAGTTCTTGTGAAAAGTGAAACAGAATGCACAGCTAAGAAAAAAACCAAAACATTACCTTTGGATATCTTCTCTTTTGGCTGAGAGATAACAAGTGTCACATCTTCAGGTGCTTTTTGCAAAATTTCAATGGCAGCATGGTGGCTGACCCCCTCGAGACTCACACTGTTTACAGATATCAAACGATCTCCTGTAAAAACAGACAATCCAGTATTTTCAAAAACAAAGAGAAATTCATGCTAAGTCTTAGAAATGTCACTGCTGACATTATTTTTCATTATTTTTGTTTTCCCTGAGTTCTACTTTTGCTATCTGTGCAAATTCATGCCTGTCAGTTAAGTACTTAGGAAATCACCTAAATGTAAAGTACCTGGCTTTAAGCATCCATCCAAGTCAGCTGGTCCTCCAGGGGTAATTGAACTAATAAATACACCTAGATCCAGTCTTCCCATCTTCTCCCCACCAATAATTTGAAATCCTGTGAAACAACACATTTAAGAGAGATCTTCATGACACTGGTGCTTTCAATGACTAATGAGCAGTCTGTCTGATGCATAGAAGTGTAGAGATTCTCAGATCAGATATGATCAGTAGGGAACACATGTGAAATGGGACTGTTGAATTTGGTAGAAGTTTTGCTTGTAAGCATTTCATCTCTCACATTTCCTGCCTGGGTGGGTGGGGTGAAGGGGCTGTGGGTAGGCAACCAGTATCTTGATCTGTAGTGGGCTGGTGCCTCAATGCCAGTGTTATACTACAGACTTTTTTTCTTTGAATTCTTACATCCCTTGAAGAATCTCAGTGACTTACCACACTTGATCTTAGCCAAAAGGCCGAGAAGCGATCTCAGTGACTTACCTAAGCCATACTTTGCATCTTTTTTCAGGTTCACCAAGGTGATCTCCCTTTCTGGTGAAGATACTATGCTCCATCTTTTGTGTAGCACATCTATTGGAAAAGTATAATGTTAAGATAAAAGAAACATAACATGCTCAGGCATTAAGACCGTCTGCTTGTCCCAATTTAAATGTTAACAAAATTCATTAATAGATTACTTGGTCACTTTTCAAATTCTCTTTCAGGTGATATTATGCCATCATCTTATATGTTGCTGGTGATTTATAGTCCACAAAAGGACTGGTTATCATCACATGGTTCAATATGTAATTATCATACCACTGTTATTATTAATTCCTCATAAATGATTCCCTGTGAAATAAGTATATTTCAGGTACAAATGAGTAAATAACTCTCAAGAGTTTAAATGATTTGAGCAGATTTACTCAACTAGTACAGGCAAGAGCCGAACTTTAAACTTAAGTTTTCTGACACTGTTTTTCTGTTACATCACAGCTGACTTCCTGAATTTGACAATGCTCACTATATTAAGAAATTTCCACATGTGTGGTTCACATTTTTACTTATAATGAATAAAATTTTCATGGTAAGTTGTATGGCAAAGCAGCAACAAGAAGAAAATGGATTTTCAAAAATCCCGTTAATAATAAGTTGGCTTAGCACATTTATGTTCTCAAAGGACTTTCAACTACTTCTTATTTGTGGACAATCTTATGAGTTAAGTAGAGATTTTAAATCAGAACTTTGCAGATGAGGAATAATAGTTCATGACTTCTTCAACAGCTAGCGTCACTTCCAGCAAAATGCCTTTCGTCAGGCTTTCTCTTTTTCACCACCATCCTGCTGTGTGTGGCTATTTCTCGTCATGTCTTCTCACAAGACTTTCAGAATCAAGCAATTCCCAGCCAAGAAACAAAAGCAGAATCGTCCCATTCCCCAATGGATTCGGACGAAAACTGGTAATAAAATGAGGTACAACTCCAAGAGGAGGCACTGGAGAAGAACCAGGCTGGGTCTAGAAGGTGTCACACATTATGAGATGACACACCTGACTGGCACACATATTTAATTAAGTTGTGTGAAGATCATGTGTTCTATCCTGTCACTCTGTAAACGTCCTTCCTACCTGGCCAATAGACACATTTTATCAGAGAATAAATGTGAGACCTTTTGGCTCTAAGAAAAAAAAAAAAAGCCTTTAGTCAGTACTAAATGCTAGTTAAATAAATTGAGGGAATGTTAATATCAGAACTAGAATTTACTTTTTCTTATTTCCACTGAGGGCTTTTTTTTTTTTTTGAGTAGGTTGATCATTCACAAATATCACCTAAATTAAACCAATAAATATGCTACTTAAGTGTCATGTTAATAAAATTACTTCATTTACTTAGCAATCTGAGCAATGTGAACACACACACACACACACACACACACACACACTTTCTCTCATCTCTTCCTGTTAGGGGCTGACTTGTGTCCCTTTATCCCCACCCCCAAATTTATATGTTGAACCCCTAACTCCCAGTACCTCAGAACTTAACTGTATTTGGAGATAGGTTAAGAAATAATTAACATGAGTTCTTTAGGGCAAATCCTAATCCAGCAGCACTGGTGTCCTTATAAGAGGGAATTTGATTACTGACGTGAACATGCATGCCTGTGGGCACACAGAGGAAAGACTATGTGAAGGCAGAGGGAGAAGTCTGCCATCTACAAGCTAAGGAGAGAGGCCACAGTAGAAATCAATGCTGCCAACATCTTGACCTCAGACTTTTGGCCTCCAGAACTGTGAGAAAATAAACTTCTGTTGTTTAAGTCACCCAGTTTGTGGGACCTTGTCCTAGCAGCTCTAACAAATTAATATACTTACTAATATCAATTATAATTTGATACTTCAAACTGGTTTGTGTGAGAGTGGTGGTAGTGATGGTAGATGAATGCAACACACTAGGAAAGATAATTTTCATAAATGAAACTTTCAAATTAATCTCTCCACAGTTCTTAAGCCTACTGAAGCTTTCTGAAAATTACAGATTGGCAACATATGACTGTGGATTTAAAATTGTATGAATATGTTATAAAATAAGTAGTGATTTTGTTATATAACATGTATTAATGCTTAAATGATGCAAATGTCATACTTGATATTCTAGAAATAAACCACTTTAATATCAGAAAAAGTAACAGCAATCATTTGCTCTCTCTAGTAAATTAACTTTATCCCTCAAACACTAAGCATGAATGCGAGTTGGATAGCTCTCTGTAGCATACAAGTCCCTATTTCATTGTTCCCTTTTAACCAAAACTTAGTTATGAACTTATTTACAATCAATAAGAGTAGTAGTAATTTAGTATTTCTAATTATAAGATTCCAAAAAGAAAAAGAATCATTGGACAATGGTGTGAAGAACCTTATATATTGGGTATATATATATATGTGTATACATCCATACATATACATATAAGGATAAAGTCCAGGAAATTAGTTAACACCTAGCTTAATATTATCATCTAAGCATCCAAAATACTTTTATCTTAAAATAGACAAGGATCTCTAATTTTCAGCTAGAATCAACAGGATACAACAGGACAAACCCATAAAATAAAGTGAAACAAATAAGAGGATAAGGTTAGGTTAAGTATTAAATGTATACTTTTATCACCATTGTGAAGACAAACTCCCTTTGCTTTATGCAAAGTGTTTTTACCCTCAATTATAAAACTGGTCAATACTCTTTTTTTTTAAGATTTTTTATTTATTTGAGAGAGAGAGAGAGAGAGAGAGAGAGAGAGAGAGAACATGAGAGGGGAGAAGGTCAGAGGGAGAAGCAGACTCCCCATGGAGCTAGGAACCTGATGTGGGACTCGATCCCAGAACCCTGGGATCATGACCTAAGCCGAAGGCAGTCGCTTAACCAACTGAGCCACCCAGAGGCCCCCAAACTGGTCAGTATTCTTAATGTGCCTAAGGAGTATCTGTTGCAAGTCAAAGATATTGATTCAAAGAATAAAATGCCATTTTCTTTTCCAATGTATGTACTAACAAGATTGGTTATTTATATTACTTATTTGGCTAATGTGTGTGTGTGTGTGTGTGTGTGTGTGTGTGTGTGTGTGTGTGTATAAAAAGATATTACCCAGGTAAACATTATTAGAATATGTATATAAAATGCACACACACACTATAAATGTGCAGTATTTTTTATGTATTTATGTCCAGAAGCAACAGATTCAGCTCTCTATATTCAAGGACTCACCAGTAGGATTTGAGTAATCATTCAGTTGATTACCCTTTCATTCTTCAAATGTTGACTAAACAACTTTCTTGTCAAAGTCCCTCACTAGGCAATTTGGGAAATAAAATGAGATAATATACATATGACAGCTGGTGCATAGTAAATGTGAGCTGAATCAGTTAGGCTACAAGAGCAAAGACCTAGCCTGAGTAATAGAAGTGTTAACACACTCAATGAAATAGCTGTATTACGAAGGCATGATTCAGGCCAGTAAAAGAAGAGAGGCTTCTTCTTGCCAGAAATAAAGACTTCAAGGAAACGGGGTAAGATTTTAATAAGTGGTTGATGGAGCTGGTTATACAGCAATACAAGGCATTAGTGAAAGCTGAAACGGAAAGAAGGCAGAAAGGGTCCTGGAGAAATGTCACAGATCAGTTTGGCTAGAGTATAGGACTTGAGTAGGGCGGAGATAAATACTCTTTTGGAAAGGAAGCTGTGTGCACCCTCTCTTTTTAACAGGGATGTCCCCCACTGCACCCCCACCGACATACAATAAGTTGCTAATGTGAGCACAGAAAGAAGGCAGGATGGTTTGCAGCTGTGTTACTCCACAGTACTGTGCACGTGCCCAGTTTTTATTTGTATTCTATATGTATTCTCCTCATGTAGATATTCAAAATACTTTTCCCTTGGTTAAAAAAAAAGAGGAGGAAGTATCTGAGGTAAATAGTACAAGACAACTCAAGTAAATTGAAAGATATGAATAGAATTTATGAATCTGAAAGTAAGGCAGCCAGATATTTCGAGAACCAAGACATTTTTGAGTTATTTGTATTATTATATAAAAACAAGCTTTAATATTAAAGGAGTACATATTTTAAAATCCTAAAGAAGATTTTCTTTTCCCATCAGTATACTCTAGGAACACAGCAAATTCTATGAATATTTTAAAGTGAAAAAGAGCTTCAACTTGAAATTTCCACTTTAAGTAACATATGCTGGTGTCATTCCCAATAATATTTACCTGGGAAATATCTTTAGAGTAATTGCTGAATGTAAAATTTAGAAAAAAAAAAAGGTAAACCCTCTCTACATTAGATACATTAGTTTCACTGTTGCTTTCCTCATCTCTGTTAAGGTTCATGTGGACATATATAGTCACCGACTAAAATAACTGTACATACTAATGATAGATATATCTACGATTAAACTAAATTTCCTACTAAGACCATATTTCTGATAAGGCCAAAGTCATATAGTCAATCTGAGTATGAGTCAATAATTTTTTTTGGCAAGAAAAACTGATTTTGTTGGTTATAGATAAAGCTCTTTTTCAAGTATCAGGCAGCTCCATGCCACCCAATCTATGAGGAACTGGACTATAGGTGGAGGAGACTCTGGATAAATCCATCAGTCATTCCAGGGAAAAAGACCCACTTCAAATCTTGGAGATGATGGGTCAGCAGCACCATATTGACATAAAAACAAAGATAGGTATTTTTCATTATTATACTACCTAATATACTAACTGCTCCAATGGTAGGGGAAGGTGGATAATCATGGAAACTTCAGTGTTTTATTTCTGTGCCAGCACTAATTAGCTGAATAAATTGGGGCCACATAACATCTCTGGGTCTTATGACCCATAGAATGTAAAGGCTTGAATATACTTTAAAGTTCCTTTCAGTCTCAATTTAGTTGACTCTATTTTTGCTTCTGGTCAATTCCTGTATCTGTTGAATCCTTTTGTGAGCACTTTGGACTTCAATTTTTACTATAATTTTCAACTTTGTATGTATTCTAATTAAGACTTACGTGGAAAAATCTAGCATTAACATTGCACTTGTCTTTGACATTTGACTAAACAAAGCATTTTAAAATCTGTTTATGTAACATTTTATTACTTGGAATTGAGGTTGTTCACAAGGACAATAATCAGTCTTAATATTGGGGAAAAAAGCTTATTTCAGGGTCTATACCAGGTTATTCTGCACTTGAATAACCTACTTTACATGTTTTTGTTTATGCATCTCTCTCTCTTTTTTTTTAAAGAATGACTACAGGACAAATTCTTTTGTCATTTCCAAAAAGACAGATGACCAACACACAGGAAAAGATAACTGATCAACATCACTAATTTTCAGAGAAATGGAGACCTGAAAAATAGAAAAAAAAATTTTTGAAGATTAGAATACACTGAATGTCTTTGCATACAAATATAAGGAGAGATCTTCCTTATGGGTTGAAAGTCCAATGCATGAAATATTCTAATCTGCAAAATGACTTAGGATTCATAAAGTAATTGTATTCACTTACTAAAGAATAGTGCACCTCATTTTTGTTTTCTTTTTAGTGCATCTAAGAGTCCAGTGTTTGATCCTATTTTTGTGGTTTGGATAGGAAGGATGGTGACAAATTTAGCTAAGTTACTTTTCAATTATATGGCAATCCTGATTATAGTAAAATAAAAAAAAAACACTGAAAACCAGTTTTATATAATTGTTGCATCAGTTCTACATTTCCTTTTTTTGGTTTTTACTGTCTTGGGAAGAAGTATTATATGAAGTGTGTGTGTGTGTGTGTGTGTGTGTGTGTGTCTTTAAAGATTAAGGAACTTTTTTTTTGAAATCACAATCAGAGGTTTGTAATCCTTCCCACATCTCTGTTTTATTAGAAGATTCATGCCTTTTTTTCTTTCACCTTCTTTGTCAAGTTTCACATTCTTTAAGGTCACAAAGTTCCTGAAACTCACAAAAAATTCTGAAAGTCACAAAAGTTTAAGATTGAATTCTATTAGTTGGTTCTTGTATTAAATGATGAATAATTCAGTATTAACTGATGCTAAATTCTAATTGTCTTCTAATAATCCTGACCAGCAAGGAAGAACACTAAAAAATTAGATAAGAAGTCCTATATTTGATTCATGGGCAAGTAATTTAATTTTTGGATACTCAGCTATGTTATTTGGAAAAATGTGTTTGCCATGTTTTTTTGTATAAATCTTAGACTTGATTCTCCACAGAGCACTAAGTCAGGATTTCGTGGGCAGATTCCAAGAGAATTTTGAAGAAAACAAACTTGTCTGTAAGCCAATTGGGGGACACCTCCACAAGAAGGTAGGTCTTCAGCTGGCGACACCAACATCAGAAGATGAGGTTTCTGAAGGTTTAAACAGAGCAACTACCCTGCACATGTTGCTTATTTGGTGGTGTCTACAGCAAATTCTTATTCTTTTCCATCAGAACCTAGGATTAAACACATTTCAGGTTCTGATCTTTTAACAGATTATTATCCAGCTTCTTTCAAAAGATAAGCTTGGAGAAACAATACCTACAAATGACTAGGCATTATTATGCTAGGACACAGTCTAAAGAGTAGAGTATGGGCTCTGGAAACACAGGTCATGTGTTCAAAGCATGGCTCCAGCACTTGCCAGCTCCATGAACTTCTGCACAACTCAATCTCTCTATGCTTTGGTTTCTCATTTGTGAAAAGAAAGTAACATTAGCACCTGCCTCATAGGATTATTGTGGGAATTAAATGAGAGATTAAACATAAAGTGCTTACAACAGTGTTTGGCACATGGAAGCACTCAATAACAATTAGTCAAAATTTTTACCATTATGGACTTGTTAAAATTAAGCTATTTTAGGCACAGAGGTATTCTAAATTCAGACCATGCAAGACATTTGGTCATCATAATGCTATATATGACGGTCTTAGTAACTTTTTTTTAAGATTTATTTATTTGAGAGAGAGAGAGAGAGAGCATAAGTAGGCAGAGTGGCAGGGGGGGGGAAAGGGAGAGGGAGGCTCCCCATTGAGCAGAGAGCCTGATGTGGGGCTAAATCCCAGGACCCTGGGATCATTACCTGAGCCAAAGGCAGATGCTTAACCAACTGAGACATCTAGGCACCCACAAATTCTTTTTTTAAAAAAGATTTGAGAGTGAGCACCCATGCACAAGTGGGGGGGAGGGGCAAAGGGAAAGGGAGAGAATCTCAAGAAGACTCTCCATTGAGCATGGAGCTGCATGTGGGCTTGATCCCCAAACCCATGAGATCATGACCTGAGCTGAAACCAAGAGTTGGATGTTCAACCGACTGAGCCAGTTAGCCACCCCTTCAAATTCTTTCCATAATAATTAGGGTAAGACTTGGAGCTAGTCCCTATTTAGTTCTTGAGCATCACTCTGGCCCCACTGTCTCCATACTGAGACTCTTGCAGTTCCCTGAATCTGTTATCCTCTCACTTGTATCCCTGTATGATCACACTATGACCTTGGTCTGGAATGCATATCCATAACATTCTGTCTGAATTTCCTCCTTTTACCTCAAGATCCAGCTCAAGCATCCTCAGTTAAAATAACTGCCTCAGTTAAAACTCTTAAGTCAAGATTATCTTCCACCTGAACTATCTTATTAGCTTTCCAGATGTCCTTATTTATAATTCATCATTTCTCTAGTTCATCATCCAGTCTATATGACAGATCCCATCACATCACCATGGTACTGAAAATTACAACTGTCCTTTGACTCCAGTGTAAGACCTAAAATCCTTAGAATGGAATTGAAGACTCTTCAATATTATGTCCAAGACTATCTCATAAGGTACAAGAGAAAAGATATGATGGAAATGAGGGGAAAAACATTTTGTAAACCTACCATTTTCTTTTAAGGGTACTTGGGATGAAGAATTTCCAGAACTATGCAAAGTCATTCCTGTGGTATAAATTAAATTATTAGACAGTTTATAAAATGGTCAGATACTATAGTAGTAATTTCTGTTAAATTCATAAAAATCAATAAAACATTAAGGCAGCAACATTTTTTTTAAATTTACACTCAGAAAAATGTCTTCCCACAATGGACTTATTTACTATTTTTAATGTCCAAGTTAAGCATATCAGCTTGTTTTGCAGAATAAATTTAAACACAAATGTATTGTTTCTGGCAATGACATTTTGATATGTCAAATATGAAATGATGAAACTGGAATGAGTTTTAAAAGCATTTGTTCAAATGTTAAAAGAAAATTGAATATTCAGTAAGAATGAATAATCTTAATCAAAAAACAAATGCAGAAAATAAATTTTCTTTCATGAGTGAGATTTATTCTGTGTTTTTCAATAAAATATTTACTATTCCACATCTGATATGTGATGGATTTTTATGTAGATGAAAGCATTTCTAATGAAAATAGCTTAGAATCTATAAGGAATCCCATTATATTTGAATACATTTTGAAAAGTATTTTCTAAAATATTGGACTAGTGTCTTCTTAGGCTATTTTCAACACATAGTGTATTGACCTATAGGGTGAAATCTTGCCTTTTATCTCTTTAAAGTTTTTCACCAATTCAATTTAAATTGATGCTAGTATCATCTCTGAAAGCTGTGGAAACCTACATTAATAATGTTGCTTTCTGTAAATATCTACCAACTATAGAGTTCTATTTTAACTTCATTTACTGCGCAGACCTCCAATCCAACTACAGATAAAAAAAAATATTTTTTAACTTTACTTTGTGTAATTAGGGTTAAACGATCAAATGTTGGTCTAAGTGAGAGTTAACAAGTATTAGTTAGTAAAACAGCAGCAGAAGAGGGTGTTCTTGTTTCTCTTTTGTCTCCCCACCTGTCTCCTATTCTGAGCAGTTGTTCACACCTCTGTGCTTAAATATCCACTCCACTGAAAGACTCCAGTTGCATTTCCCTTTTAAGATGCATTAAGCAACAGGAAACCTGAACTATTTATCTTTTTAGATAGTACGTGCTTATAAACTTCTATACTTAAATACTTAATATGCCTCAGCTAGATGGGAGAATTGGAAAAAAACTTACATCAACTAAGAATTTCCACCTACCAACCATAGCACATTACATAAAATTATCTGATCTGAGAGAGAATTGCACTCATGCTAAGCTGAAAGTACCCTAAATAAGTCTTTTGGAGCCCACTCCCACAAGCTTGTATAGCAAATCCAGAGGAAGGCTGTCCAAAGCCATGGTACCAGACTGTCTGGGTTCTCTCAGAATGACTGTCACAGCTTTTAACTGTGACCAAGAGAAAACGAAGTAACGGTCTATGCCCTAAAGTAATCACCTGTTAAATCAGCTTTTGATTTGACTTGGTGCATTTTAAGTAGCCTAGAATTTCATATTCATAAGCAGTTTTGGCAATTAGGACATCAAAGCAAAAATAATATATTGGTCACTAACATTATTTCGTTCATTTCACTATAAGCATGAGGTATGGGAGAAAGAAGGTAAGCTTGTTTGTGCTGACCTATAACATATGCTTGACCAGGGTCTTCAAAGGATGAGGAGTCTGATTCCTGTTTCCTCCTTTCAGGACTTCTATTTAAACTTGCAACAGACTTTGAACTAAAGAAGGAAAAGGAAGGTAGGAGGGGGATGTGTCAATGTAAAAAAATATGGTGAAAATAATAAAACGTCAAAACAGAAACAAATGTATGAAATGTAGAATTTACAAATATGTAGTTGGGTAATTATGTTCTTACTTATTAAGTTTTGTGAATCCTGCCACAGATTCTGTATCAGATCTTGCCATCTGGTGTAATGGTTTTCCTAGCAACTCCGCAATGCTCTGTGGTGGGGATTCCATGTTAACAGTGACATTTTTCCGATGAGGGTAGAGTGAGGCCTGACTGAGATCGTGGTATGATTTACTCATCCCTCTAGGCTTTTCCTCCCATGAAGCTTTGTCACTCTTCTCTTTTGCATTGTTTTGCAATGGCTGGTAAAGCGACAGCTCTGAGCAGGAGAGCCTCTTCAGAATCTCAGCTTGAACTGACAGAGGTCGAACGGCAAGTTTGTTCAGGGTGCTGCTGGCCAGACTGCCAGTGCTGATTGCTCGTCCCATATTAAATCCTCTAACGGACTCTGCTTGGAGATTCAGGCTCCTAAACGAAGCTCTCTCTACAAGGAAATAGGATGGCTTTACATGATGGAAACACCGCAGTACCTTTATGAGAAGAGTTAGTTCAATAAATAAAATACAGCATGCAGTTTTTAATTCTTTTGATTGCCAACTGAAGTAGCAGCTTTCCAAGTGTGGCAATCAAGGATCAGAAAAAGGAGTTGGATTTTCAAACCATCTCTCCATCCTTGTAGCTTTCTTACAGTCAGGGCCTGGTCAGCATTTCCTACCTCATCTAATGAATCCTGAGCATCTAATAATGTTTGGGCTTCAGGCTTGCTGACTCCAAATTCCCAATTATGGGTTTCAGTTAAAAATGAAAACAACATTTGACACAGAAATTTCAACCCCAGTGGTGTCTCTGCTAAAACACCTGCAAGCTAAGGATGGGGAGAGGGAGAGATGGAGCCTGGACAGGCTGACATGAAAAAGAAGCGCTATGCAGAGGAGAATCTTGCCCAGAGAAAAAGTTCTTGAGTATTATTATATTTTTAAAGCTCATGGCAGATTGTGACGTTTGTGCAACTCTGTGAATATACTGAAAACCACTGAACTGTATACTTTCAGTGTGTGAACTGTAGAGCATGGGAATTATGTCTCAATAAAACTGTTAGCAAAAAGGAAGAAAAAAAGCTTTTATAGAAAATTCTCTCTTTTGTTATTTCATTACTATGCCAATCTCACTTTCCCACTTGGGTGACTTTCCATGATTTAACTGAGGCACAGGAGCCATAGGAGAATCGGGTATTACGTGCCTTCTTTCATTTTGTTGGTTTCTGTTAATAAACATGATCAAGGAGCTGGGATTCTTATTATGCTTAAATTCCTTTCACTCCTAAATACACATCCAAAGTCTTTTAGAGGCTCAATTTAGAGATACTCTAGGACAAATGGTTGGCTTCCTCTATTTTGTGAGAGCCAATGTCATGGCAGTATTTGAGGCTGTTAGCAAAAGCACAGTATCACAGAATTTTAGCATCAAAATCTTTTCAAGTAAATAAAGGGCTAGGAGAACAAAATTTCAAATGATTTAGTTCATGTGTTGGTAATCCACATTCCAAGGCACCCCTCCCCCCCGTTTGGTGCCTCCATGGAAAGTACCAACTCTATGTTGTACAATATAAGGAATACAGCTTGAACACTATGTAAACAGCTGCAAAAACTTCTTTTTAAAAAGAAAATGTCAAATGTTGCTGACTTAGATCTTTAGAGTCTGTTTCATTTACCTTCTAATTCCCAGGAAGATTAATAATTAATAGTTCAGCTCAGGCATAAAGAGATAGAAAAACACTGAAGATTTTTAAAATGCATCAGAATGAAGTTTCAATAAACATGTTTCATTGTCAACAGGAAAATTCAGTGTCCTTTCGCTGAATTGGAAGTGGACACCAAATTAAAACATTTTAGAATAAAAAAAAGATAATGGTTTAAAAATTCCCAGAATGATCTTTAGCTTAAAACACAGTTTTATTAGAGCAGATAACATGATTTTTATTTTCTTTTGCTTTCAGAGCAGACTATAATCAAAGATGCAAAACAGAGTCTTACACAGATTCAACTACCAGGAAATGCCTTATACCCAACAGGTTTCTTCACTCTTGAGGAAGATATAGACCACACTTTGGCAGAAAAAGGGACAGACTGTTTTGTAAACATACCCAAGATTATGCTAGTCAAATCCATTCATAGCCTAGTCCTGGGTAAGACTTAAAATGCTGCATATTTTCATTGGATAGGACCATAAACCATCCATTTGTCTGATCTATCCTTCATCCCTTTCACCTGGAAAGAACTCCAATATGGACTGCCAGGAATGGGAAAGGACATTAGAACCAGACTACATCCTAATACCAATGTTTCAGATTTGAACGCAAAGGTTGGCTATTCCACACGCAATCTGCCATCCACTCTACCTAATCTCTGCTTGTGCTGTTGTTCAGTCCCTTGTACTGTTTGGTATTTCCTTCTATCATCAACTTAACTGTATGCTGTTTTGAGGACGGTGACTTTGCTGATTTCTTTTATTCATAGCACCCAGCATCATCTCTTCCAAGTAGTAAGTGTTCAATACATGATTATAAATCTTAATTTCATTCCATGCAAATTAATTTTTTGAAAACTCATCAAACAGAAGTTAAGAGATCAGGGTTCCAACCTCATTTGACCTCTATGAGGTTAGGTGAGACACTATGCTCTGAACCTACTTCCTCATCAGTAAAATTTGGGACTAAAAGACCTCTAGGGTTCTAGCACCAACATTCTATGATGCTAAAAAAGTAACATACATTTGTTAACCCATCCATCTCCTACAAGACAACACCAGTTATTTTCACTTGTCTAGTACAGATAATTAAGTAGGCAGGTAGTTACTTCTAAGCCATTAGAAGCAAAAAAAAAAATCCCTTTGAAGGTGTAACAAAATCTGGGAAAAGATGTAGATAATACCGTCTTAAAGGGCTTTCATGTATGAGTTCAAGGATACACAGCTGTTGTGTTCCTTGGTGCAGACCTGTGAGATACATAGGGTATTCCCACTTCCTAGATGAGGAAAATGAGACTCCTAGAAGTCAGTTATTTTCCTATGGGGTCATTATACTACTACTACTACTATTTCTATTAGTGGTGGTAGCGGTTAAACAATGTTGATGATGGTGATGATAACAATAATGAATATTTATTCAATACTTACTCTGGGCCAGGTACCTTTAAGGGGCCTATATGTATGAATTCATTTCATCTTCACAACAACCTCATGATGTCAGTATTATCATTATGATAATCATTTTACAGATGGGGAACTAAGGCAGAGTTTAAGGGCCTGCCCAAGGTTTCAGAGCTTATAAGTAATAGGGCAAGGTTTAGATCCTGGCAATCAGGTTCCAGAGTTCATGCCATTAACTAACTACTTCAGTATAAAAAATGTTGAGGATGAAAGGCTGGCTTTGTAGTTTTGTCTTCTGATTTTTTTCACATTATACCACATCTGTAATGATGCAGCCTTCAATTGTTCAATTTTGTTATTGACTAGAGTATTAGTCCAAGTAGGAATACTGACAGCTCTAATAAGTTTGATATTTCACTGCACTTTTAAAATATGTAAGATCATACACAATTTTTTTAGCAGAGCAAAGTAGTAAAGAAAAGGAATAATGAGATTACTTTACAGCAGTAGCTACCATATTCTAGAATGCATAAAAATCATTACTAAAGAAAGCCTGTTAAAGTGCAGATTCCAGGGACCCAATACCCAAAGATGGTGATTCACCAAGTTTCAGATAGGTTTCTGGAATCTTCATTTTTAATAAGCATACACCCCTACCGTCTGGACTCTGAAAGTCTAAGAAACATCTAGTCATAGGCTATCATCACCCTAGTCTGATCCTACAGGTAATATATTTTTTTGTAAGATTTCAGGATGCGAGGAAGTTTGGATACAGAATTCATAGGACTCTGCTGCACAAGGTCATCAGTGCTACTCCATTAAATTTAAAAATCTAATTCTCCAGAGTATTTCACAGAAGTCTGTAAGAATTTACTATGCAGAACTAGATTTTGTATAACTTTAATCTCTACATGTGGTCTTGGAGGGTAAGCTTTAAATATTTCAGTTCTGATGGAGATATTTTTTTCAGAGCTGAATCAGTTTCTTCCACTGGTTCCTTTTCAAGAGGAACTGAAACCAGTCTCCTGAGCATTTATACTGGGTATGGGGGTTACTGATCTCAGTCTCTGAAGAGGGACACACTCAAGTAAAACTAACAGATGGGAAATCTGCCCCCCGCCCCACAATTTTATAGCTTGTAACTTCACTGTCCTGGGTGCACACTCTCCTTGCTCCCTGCCTTGCTTTTCATGTTTTTTTTACCCTCACCTGGAAAGCCTTTCCATTTGTCTTCAACCTACTTAGTTATTTTTGGCCTTCAAATTCCAGTTCAAGTGTCACCACTGGAGTATTCTGGCCTCTGATCTCCCTCTCTTCTTACTGCAGATGATATAGTCTGTATGATCTAATCCATTATTAAAACTGGGAATGTGTATTATTGTTTCATGTACTTTGGTCTTATCTTCCCAAATAGTATGTAAATTTACTATGGGTGGAGACTATGACCCAAATGTTATATTTACATCAGTTAGCCTCATGATTAGCACAAAATAGACATTTCAACAGGTACTCCCTGACTGATCTGGGGTATTGTTTTCCAAATGAACGTGAAGTTGAAATCCTGGCTTCATGTGCGGCATCTTTAAAAAGCTGACTTAGTCATTTAACATCTATATACCTTGTAACTTTCATTCTAGACATGGAATTTCTTTTAAAATTTGTGGCAAAAACCAAGCTTGCACCCTGGTCATCTGACACAATTTGTTTCTCCTTACCAATATCTTGGGCATCTTGGTTGCTCTGTCTTGCTCTCATCTGCAGCTGGAACTTATGCTGGGAAGAGCAGAGGTGTAGAAGGTACTGGCAAACCTTACTGTTGTCTGTCTGGAAGGCATGTTTTATTCCATCTGATGTATTTTGCAATGTGATTTTCTTTTTCTATAATATTAATCAGGGGTGTTAATAATTAGGATGTTTTTCCTACCACATGACTGAATTCTCTAAACAATAATTAGTTAGTACAGAGATTATTTTTATTTTTCAATTAACACTCATTAGGCAGTGTTCCCTGACTTGCATCTAATATAAATACAGAAAAATAGAATGCTGTTATTAGATTCAGCAAATAAATCAAATTAATATCACTTGTCACTTTCAAATATTATAGTCTAAATCAGACAATATATCAGCTACCAGTAAGGGACACATTTCTTTTAATGAGATTATTGATATTTTGAGCATACTGCAATGTTTACAAATACCATAACTGTTTGAAAAAGACATTACAAAAATATGTTCTTCTTGGGTAAGAAAATGAAATTCAACAAAAATTGATTTATTGATATATAAGAGCTGTGATTCTGCCAAAAAGAATCTTAGTGGCCTGAAGGCTGGGATGGAAATTGTGAAAAGTTAAAAGAAAATGTGAGAATAGAAAGGCACCGGGTGACATGGCTGCTGGGATGAGAGAAAAAACACATCAATATTTAGAGAAAGAATGATTCTTGCATTCAAACTCAGGGGAAACAGGAGAACCACCAATTAGTGTTATCTCTTCTATGTTTCTTGAAAAATAAATGTCTTGTGTAAGAGGGCATCCCAAAATGTTGCAACCTCTGGGGTGAGGCTTGCAGATGGTCGGTATGTCTTAAAAGACTAGCATTCGGCATTCCAGGAATCTAAGACTAAAGTCTCTGGAGAATTGCTTAAGTCCAGTTAGATTTTACTCTAGCTCTTGGCTGGTTCTACTGTGCAAATTACTCTCTCTACTCATGTCTCTTGTCTTCAAATGCAGAAATAGGCACAGAGAAGTCAAATTTGGTGAGGCTCACAAATGACATAATAACAGAGTATTACTCAAACTTCAATCATGCAGGTGCCTTCTTCATAATTTCTGGTCTTGTTAATTTATAAAATTTTAAATTGATTTTGCTTATATAAATTCACTTAAACTTTATATCAAAGCTATAAATTGAAAGCCAGTACCACTTGCCAGAAATAGAATACAGCTACTAAAAATATGGAATCAGGGCCCAGTTGGTTAAGCACCTCCTTTAGCTCAAGTCATGATCCCAGGATTCTGGGATCAAGCCTCGCATGGGGCTCCCTGCTCAGCAGGGTGTCTGCTTCTCTCTCTCCTCCCTCTGCCCCTGCCCCGGCTCTTGCTCTTTCTCTCTCTCTCTAGCTCAAATAAATAAATAAATACATAAAATCTTATGTAATCAATGCAATAAAAGCAAAATAAGGTTATTAAATTCTAGCTGGAATGGGCCACTCTTCATGATGCCAGTGCAGTTATTTTTGCCCATGAGTCCTGTCCCCATGCTTTAATAAAACCACCTTTTTGCACACACACACAAAAAAATTCTAGCAGATATGTTGGCAATAAAATCTCTGAGACCCTGTTCTCTCTTTCTTAAAAAAGGAAATCAGCAAGTATTAAAAAGGAGTTAAAGACTCAGTAGCACCAAACTAATATCTTGACTGGAAGTGACGATTCCAATAGTTGGGGAATTTTTTTCCAAACACATATAACCACTGTCAAGTAATTCCCTAGGATATTGTTCTCCAAAGTTGTAAAGCTGTATAGGTTTGAAACAAATTAAAAGAATATTCTAAGTAAGGGGTGTCTGGGTGGCTCAGTGGGTTAAGCCTCTGCCTTCGGCTCAGGTCATGATCTCCGGGTCCTGGGATCGAGCCCCATATTGGGCTCTCTGCTCAGCAGGGAGCCTGCTTCCCCCCTCTTTCTGCCTGTCTCTCTGCCTATTTGTGATCTCTCTCTCTGTCAAATAAATAAATAAAATCTTAAAAAAATAATATTTTAAGTGTATACTGATAAACTGGACAAGAAATGTGTCCAAGGGAATTCAGTTGTAAGAGGTGAGAAAAGGCGAAGGAGGGTGACATTTCCATCTCCCCAGAGGCTAGCAGGGGGGAAAAAAAAAGGGAGGGTTAAAAAGGGCTCTGTGTTGGAGAAGGAAGTTTGGGATAAACAAGTTTTGTTAAACACAAGAACAGTCTGCATGGGAATGTGGTCTCTCCTCTATTACTGGAGATCTTTAAAATGAGATAATCACAGCTGGTTCTATATATGGCAGGGCTGGTGTGATAGCTTGGCAAACAACAGAGAGCTGAATGCTAGATAATTTATTTCATTTGTTGCCTTTTCTAAATTGGTCCAAATTAGATTTGTATTTAATTAATCTAAGGTTTCCTTCAGATATTTGCTCTGCCAGCATTTCCACTGGGGAAGGTTAAGTTATACCAGGGCATTTTCTGGTCATGTTAGTGGGACCTCTGGGTTTCACAGGAAACCAACCAACTAACCATCAAGTCTAGAACTGATTTCAAAGGTCTCTATTGAAAATTAACCAGAGTAAGTTGGGACCTTGAGATTGGTATCCTTATAAACAGTGTTCTAGTGGGACCATATTTCAGCCCAAATATGAACTAGAGATCTCAGTCATCCTTGAGTACCATTAGGAATACAAATAAATACCTTAACATATTTTTTTATTCACCTCTTGGGCTTCCCAATTGCATTTCAGTGTTTAGAACTCCAACCACTTCCAAAATCAAAATATGCCTTTACGGCTTACTGTCTTTCATAAACATGATATTCTAAAACTTTATCTCCACATGGTGTATACACTAAAACTTAAAACTGCAGAAAGTTCTGGGACATTAAAAATTTTTTTAAGTTCATAAAATCCAATAAATCTCCAGACTGCTAAAATTCAAACATAGTTGCCGTGAGGTCCCCATTATTTGGTAGACAAAATTTACTAGGGTTAAAATAATTATTTTTTAAAATATATTAGAGAGATTTCTCCATGTGAGTAGTATCCCAGACTAGGTTCTGAATTAATAGAAAGTCAACTTGGTTGTAATTTAACTAAGTTAATTGAGCATGTAACCAGCTAGGAATGTATACTACTCTTTTAAAAATCACTTCCTGATAAAACTAAAACCAAATAAAAATCTCAATAATGCTTCCTACAACTAAGAAGAGTTAAACAGTATTAAAATGTCTTAGCCCTACTGAATAGAAGGGTTTAGTTTACTAAAGGATAAAGTTTACTTAAGGATAATCAATTAACAGGTTACATTTGAAATTGACAATACATATTTTAAAATAAAATGAAAAGGAGTTTAAATGGACATACGGAAAAAGAAATCTTCTTGGTTTCCCTCCATGGAAAACGAAGGACCAGTGTGCGAACTCCATTGTGAACCTCAAACACAAGGACACCTTTAGAACAGACTCCAAGCAATATTCCAGTTTGTGACTTTTTCTCAGGGTGCACTCGATGAAAATGAACTCCATATTCTGTCAGTCTTTGGCAAACCTGTTGGAACAACAGCACATCATAGCAATGCACCTTGGTAGAAGGTGACCAAGATTTATAAGTTGTACCCCTGTAGTTTGATATGGAAAGGAGAGTCTTTTCAACAAATGGTGCTGAGGGGTGCCTGGGTGGCTCATTCGTTAAGCGGCTGCCTTCAGCTCAGGTTATGATCCCAGGGTCCTGGGATCAAGCCCTGCATCGGGCTCCCTGCTCAGCAAGAAGACTGCTTCTCCCACTCCCCCTTCTTGTGTTCCCTCTCTCGCTGTCTCTCTCTCTCTCTCTGTCAAATAAATAAATAAAATTATAAAAACAAACAACCCCCCCCAAAACAAATGGTGCTGAAACAAATGGGTATTCACAGATAAGAAAATGAATCTTGACCCTTATTACATCCAATATATGAAAATTAACCCCAATGGGTCATAGACTTAAATATAGGAACTACAACCATAAAGCTTAGAAAATCTTCATGGGTATGGGTTTGACAGAGATTTCTTTGTGGGACATAAAAAACACCAACTATAGAATAAAAAATTGGTAAACTGAAACTTATGCTCTTCAAAAGTCAGTGATAAAAAAAATATAAATGCAGTAGGGTGCGTGGGTGGCTCAATTAAATGTCTGACTCTTGATTTCAGCTCAGGTCATGATCTCAGGGTTGCGAGATTGAGCCCTGCAGTGGGCTCTGCGCTCAGTGGGGAGTCTGCTTAAGAGTCTCTCTCTCCCCCTCTCCATCTCCCTCTCTAAAAAAAAGAAGGGAAAAGAAAAGATAAAGGCATAAAGGCAGGCTACAGACTGGGAGATAAACATATTATAATATTATGTATCTGATAAAGGAACTGTACCCAGAATATATAAAAAGCATGTATTTCTCAGCAATAAGGAGACACATAGCCAGATACAAAGATGGGCAAAAGATTTTATTAGACACTTCAACGAGAAGATACATGAATGGCAAATAAACGCATGAAAAGATGCTCACCATAAATAGTAATCAGGGAAATACAAATTAAAAGCACAAGGATATACTGCTACTTACCTATTTCAGTAGTTAAAAAGACTGAGCATAACAAGTATTTTGAAGCTGTGGAGCAACTAGAAATCTCACACATTACTGGTAGTACTGTAAAATTGGACAACCACTTTAGGACAACTTGGCAGTTTCCTATAAAGTGAACCATACGCTTCCCCTGGATCTCAGCAACCCTACTGTTAGGTAATTACTCAAAAGAAATAAAAACCATAGGGCGCCTGGGTGGCTTAGCGGTTTAAAGCCTCTGCCTTCGGCTCAGGTCATGATCTCAGGGTCCTGGGATCGAGGCCCACATTGGGCTCTCTGCTCGGCAGGGAGCCTGCTTCCTCCTCTCTCTCTCTGCCTGCCTCTCTGCCTCCTTGTGATCTCTCTCTCTCTCTGTCAAATAAATAAATAAAATCTTTAAAAAAAAAAAAGAAATAAAAACCATATGCTCACATAAAAATGTGTATTTGAAAGTTTATAGAAGCTTTATATCCATGAACTAAAATAAACAGGTCTTGTAGTTGTACAAAGGGAAACTACCCGGCAGAACAAAAACAAAAACCAGAAACAAACCCACAAGAAAAAAAACCCCCAACAACAAGAACAAAACCACCACCAACAAAAAAACTACTGGTACACATCATACATGGACAAATCTCAAAAATATTATTTCTAAGTGAAAAGAGCCTGTTACAGGAGACTACTACATAGTACATAATTCCTTTTATGAAATTCTAGACAAGAAAAAACTATGGTGATAGAAAGCAGATCAGTAGTTGCCAAGAGCTGGGGGAGTGGTGGTGGGGGATCGACTGCAGAGGGACACAAGAAAACTTTTTTGGTGTTGGAAGTGTGTTCTATCAGGGGTTGGCAAATCTGTCTTTGAAGGGTCAGATATGAGGTGCCTGGCTGGCTCGGTCCAAAGAGCATGATTTGCAGAAAGATATAAAAGAAGTATTAACTTAGAAAGGTGTGTTAATGTGATTTAAAAAAACTCAGGTTAGAAGAAAGATGCTAAAGTTAAAGAGAACAGAGTAACAGGATATATTATTAGAAGGAGTCGGGCAATCCACTTACGCATTAAGCACACTACTTACAGGGAGAACACTAAAGTTCAGAAAGATTAAATATATTGTCCAACTTCACACAGCTGGTTGAAACAAGAATTCAAATGCAAGACTGTCTGACTATAAATTCCCAAGCAAATTCTTACCACTGTGCTAATCTGCTTTCTACTTCTATTAATAAAAATATAACTTTTTATTTATGTCCTACAAGTATAAAAATGTAATAACTAAGGGAAAATATAACTATATAATTCAATGTCTTTAAATGCTGATCCAACCTAAACAAAACAAACCACCTTATATTTCTTAGCACAAACCCTAGATTAAAGGTGATGTAAGCCTGTGAGTGCAATCCTTTCGTAGATACTTGTAGGGCTGAGAACCTTGGCTCCCTTCAATATGGAGCAAATGGAAGGCACACTGTTACATACTAGGGAGCTAAATCAGGAGAATGTTCTGAAAGTTTGTCTTCTCCACAGAATACTATACTTGCTATTCTTTTTTTTTTTAATTTTATTTATTTATTTGACAGAGAGAGCGAGTGAGCACAAGCAAGCAGAGCAGCAGGCAGAGAGAGAGAGGAGGAAGCAGTTTCCCCACTGAGCAGGGAGCCCAATGTGGGGCTCGATCCCAGGATCCAGAGATCATGACCCGAGCCGAAGGCAGACACTTAACCAACTGAGCCACCCAGGCACCCCTATACTTGCTATTCTTTTTTTTTTTTTAAAGATTTTATTTATTTATTTGACACAGAGAGAGAGATTACAAGTAGGCAGAGAGGCAGGCAGAGAGACAGGGAGAGGAGGAAGCAGGCTCCCTGCTGAGCAGAGAGCCCGATGTGGGCCTCGATCCCAGGACGCTGAGATCATGACCTGAGCCGAAAGCAGAGGCTTTAACCCACTGAGCCACCCAGGCGCCCTATACTTGCTATTCTTATTGGAAGTTAACACAATACTATCTTTCCTGACCGTAAATGGGCAATTTATCTGTGGTCTCAAAGAAAGCTGGTGGCAGAACTGGAACCATAAAGCCATTTTTGTCTGACCCCACTTCATTATGTGAATTAGAAGGTATTTGTGAAACACTATTTTTAAAGGATGTAATTGAATTTTAAGCCTTTTAAGAAAAAACAAAGCAAAATAATTCTAGAATCCATATGACCTCCCCTCTTATATCCAGTCAAAAAACTCAGTTGTTACTTCTTTACACTGTATCTTGATACATTTATAATGTATCTTGTGTATGGAACTAAATAAAAGCAGAGAATTCATAGCCATACAGATATAGGTTCAAATCAGTTTTGCCCCACATACCAGCCATTGACTTTGGGAATATTACATTTCCTCTTTGAGCTTTAGTCCTCTCTTCCACAAGATAATTAAAATACCATGGTTTTAGTCAGGAATAAGTGAGATGAGATAATGCATAGTGTCGGTTATTGGCGCTTAAGCTTTTAGATACATATGTCCTCCAACATTTCTTGCTTACTTTGAAAAAGATACAAACTTTATCATTTGTAATCTTGCATCCTTACCTTTAAAAATTCTAACTCTGTCTCTTTTTCAGAAGCTCCCAGGTAGGTATTATGCAATTTTGGTAACTCTTCTTTAACATAGGATAAGTCAAGCTTCTCCATCACTCGGGGAGGCAAATAATGCTCCAGTCTAAAATAAGACATACCATGAACCTAGAAAAGAGAATGTTTTTATAAGCAATTCTGTTTGCCCTCTTCTTTCTATCTTAAAGTTCTTGCCTAAACCAAGAGGTAAGACACTTTTATTTAGACTTCTCCCTGAGGTGTGAGTTTTAGAGGAAATGCATCATTCTTTCTCTTTCATTCAGTGAGGTAAAATAACTGAACTGATTAGCAGGCTTAAAAAGACACACAACAAGGGCCAAATGTCACTAGAGTTAGGGTTAATGTTGTGAAGGATGCTACTCAAGTGGCACTGACTCTTGTCCCTTGCTTCCTCTTAGATCCACTTTCCTCAGGAACAATTGGCCTCAAACATCTGTTCTCTGTACAATGAACTATGCTAGGTTCTCAGCCCTTCATAGCATGGGTGCATGTGGAAGGCAGAAGACCCTTTTGATCCAGATTTGGCTGGTAACCCTTGTACCTAGTATCCATTAGTTAGAAATTGGGAAAAGGAAGAGTAAATGCTAGATATCCTGAAATTGTGAAACAAGATTTTATTTATTTTTATTTTTTAAAAGAATTTATTTATTTATTTATTTGAGAGAGAGAGAGAGATTACAAGTAGGCAGAGAGGCAGGCAGAGACAGGAGGAGGCAGGCTCCCCACTGAGCAGGGAGCCTGATGCAGGCCTCGATCCCAGGACCCTGAGACCATGACCTGAGCCGAAGGCAGAGGTATTAACCCACTGAGACACCCAAGCGCCCGTGAAACAAGATTTTACACAGGAAAAAAAAAAAAGAGAGGAGAGAAAGCTACTTTGTATGATTTTATATACCAGTGTATGTGGGGAAACTGATTGCTCGAAGGTACCAAACTAGCTTCAAAATCTCCAGATCTTGGGACACCTCGGTGGCGCAGCTGGCTGACCATCTGACTCTTGATTTCAGCTCAGGTCATGAACTCAGGGTCATGGGACTGGAACCTTATGTCAGGCTCCATGCTCAGCGGGGACTCTGCTTCATATTCTCTCTTGCTCTTCCTCTCCCCTCCCACTTTCTCTCTCTCTCTCAAATAAATAAATCTTAAAAACAACAACAACTGCAGATCTAAATAGCAAACACACCAACCAGGTTCAGTTTTTAATTATGCCAAGGATAAAAATATCAATACAAAAATGGCTCAGGAGAAAAAAACCCAAATCCTACCTCTGGTTGATAATCTCCATATTCAGCTTGGAGAGCCAAGGATGCCAGCAATAAAGAAGTCTCATCATCACAGTGCATCCTCTCCTCTAAGATATCCTTTCGCAGTTGAAGATAATACTGATGACAGGTTAGGGTATGTCTAGAAAAATAAACGCACACTAAACATTTATGCTTTATCTTGAATCTGGAGGGATTTTTGAATCGGCATATAAGTTGAGTTCCTAAGATGGTTTATTATTAAGCTTTTAAAGCACAAGAATTTAATAAACTATGTTGAAGGAAATATTTTTTATGATAGAGAAGACATTTTCATTGATCATATTCAAATCATTCAGTATCAGTAAACTAAAGGGTCAAAAGACTGGAAGCCAAAAAGACAAAAATAGAAATTTGTGTACTCACTGTATCAGACTAACATCATCCATGAAAAATTTAATCCGGAAAAACAAAGTAAAATTAACAGCGGCTTTGCTCTTTTTCTTTGGTTCTTCCTTCCATCCCTCTGGGGCCACTTTGGTTAATTTTAAATCAGGATCAACAAAGAAATATTCATTATCTAAAACAGAATGAGAAAACATTCAGATAAAAATACTTCAATGTTTTCTTTTGATTCTTTTGCAGTTTTTTTGGGGGGGGAGTTCAGACTTGCACAAAATAGTTCCACATAAGAATAAAATAAGATTGTTAAGAAGTATGGCAGGGAATGCTGAGGGCAACTGCATACAGTTGGGGGCAATATGATATGGCTGAGTCTTTTAAGACTTAGGGTTCTAAAGGCAGACAGAACTGGATTTAACTCCACCACATCATTTACTATTTGTGTGACCCTGAATAAATTATTTAACCTTTCTAGACATCAATTTTCTTGTCTGTAAAATCAGGATAGTGCTAATTCCTGTCTTATTGTATTATTGTAGGGATCAAATGACCTAAGGCATATAAAATACTTGGTAAACCATGTGGCATATGGTAAGCATTCAATAAATATTATTTATTATTTATTATTATTGCGCTTTCAACTGAAACCTAGGAGAAAAAATACTCATCATTTTATTTTTTCCATTTTATAATTCCATCTAAATATTATTGACTCCAAATAAAAGGTTATTCAATAAAATCTGACTTATCCAGAGTATTCAAGAAATTAGGTGTATTATGAACAGAAATTGTGATTATTCATGTGAATGGTGTTGCCTGATTACTCTAAACTTGTAACTAGTAAAGTAACAGAACAGTTAGTAGGCACTAATTGAATGTTTATTGGATGACTCTACAAAGTGAACTATTAGTTTTTAAGAAACAAGAATTCAATAAACTAAATGGAAGGAAACATTTCTTCTGTGACAAAGAAGACATTATTCTAATCTTGTAGGTTTTAAGATAATTTGATTCTCAACTACAATTTATGGTACTCTGTTGTCTAAGCTAAGTTAAATTTTGAGGTAAATAGGAATTTGAAATATTGAAGAGTAATTTATAAATTTAATGATTTATTAAAGCCCAACTCCAAAGCAGTAAGAAGCTATGCAAATTCTAACTGATAAATAGGAGTGATTTCTACTGAAGCTATGCTCTGAGACCACTGGGAATGTCACAAAGTTCAGTGCATGTAAAGCTTAAAAAATCCGAAAAATGGCGTATTTGCAGTCATGAAGTGAAAACATTTAAAAAAGACATTATGTTTTTAGAACAGTAGGCTAAAGAAGCTGATATGGAGATTCAGAAAAAGGATCCTGTTATATATTTAAATTCAGATGAGCAGGATACTAATTTCTAGAGTACATATGTAGACAACTGACATATATAATGGTCCCCAATATATACTAATTAAAATCCACTTTAGTATACTGAGCTAAAGAAAAATCTTCACGGTTAGGTATACAAGACGCTAAAAGACACAGCTATTAAAACAATGAACCTAATTAGGAGAAGGGAGTTCCTAACTCCTACTTCTCAATGCTGACATGTTCATGCAGTTAACATTTCCTAAAACAAGTTGGGCAATAACAGGTATGGAAGTCAGCTTGTTGCCAAGTTTCCATACTGCACCTTGAGCTTAAAATATCTTGGTACCTTTGAGGGTAGCTAAAGCAAACAAATGATGTTCCACTAAGCCGATGTGGGCCACAACCATATCAAACACATCTTTACATATAGTTTTGGTATCACAAGTCAGTTCCAGTCTCTGCCCACTCAGAAGCATTATGTTTACTTTTCTTCGGTTATCTTCATTCTTCCCTTTCTTGGCCTATGATTGAAAAAAAAAATGAATGACATCTGTTAAAGTAAACATTATAAGAATTTTAACTGTTTTTTAAAAAAGTCATTACTGAAATTATTTTCTAAGAGTAACACAAATTGGTTTTATTACTTACAAGGATAGACCGTGGTAAATCCAAAGATATAAATGGTTCAATTGTCATCTTCACAAACTCAGGGCCAAAAAAATTCTGCAAAGTACATAAGTAGAATCAACAGTTTTTCTCTTTTAATCTAGGTCTTTTCCTTAAAAGGCAAAGAATATAATAATAATAAAAATAATAATAATAATAAAATTACATGTAAAGTCACCACAACAGAACCAGGTGATCTGAAACAAATGTAGGAACTTTCAATAAAGAAGTATGGTGGATTTTATGAAGAACAGGAATGGAATATGCCTTACACCAAATGTAAACAGAAGCTCTTCCTCAGTTTCATTTTCTACCAGTGATGTCAAATGTAAAGCCTTTCTTCATAAAATTTTACAAGTTTTTTATTTTTTTGGACTTCAGATAAACTCACACTTTAAAAAAAAAATAGTAGTCCTAATTACTAAAGACTTATCAAGCTCATGATAAGAATTTGGTTTAATACTGCTAGGGTGTGAAGTGATTGAACACAATCTCATTTTCCTTTAGAGAGTGATATTTCATGTATCCTAAAATAAATCATAGTTAAAGGACAACATCTACTTTGTAATTATAAAATACACATATCCATTCATAATTATGTGCTTGGAACCCTGTGACACTCATTGCCTTTTTTTTTTTTAATAAATAGTTGACAGCGAAGGATATTACAGGTATCCGCTTTTGTCCCCCATTGTTGCCTCTAGTGAGAAAACATTATGTCAGGAGATAGGGGAGACTCAGGACCTGGGGACAGTGAGTCCACACACTTCATTTACTGCTTCTTAATCTACTTTTCCCTTGCATCTCTTGTATATCCAGAAGTTTCTGCCAAAAGTAGATAACTGGTTGAGAAAATAAAGTAAGTTAGACTCCAGGTGAGAGCAGGATTCAGAACAGACTGAAAGATTATAATCCACATAGGCAAAAAGTAAAATGAAATGAGTAATCTTGAGGCCAAAGGCAGGTGGTGTGTGTGTGTGAGTGTGTGCACGCATGAGCGCATGTGCACTAAAACGCATGCATATGTTTGCACTCAGAAGGTTACTGGAGTTTTATTTTTGTTGGTTTCTTCTTTGGTTTGTGGTGTGGGAATTCTATCTAGCTAACCAAGTGTGGAACATGTGACAGATACCATTTAAGTAAAACTTTAACATTAAGGGTTTGTTAATACTCAACGAACCAGTAGGATACATTTTAAATGAGAACAGAAATAGAGCAGAAAAAATGAAAATGGTCTGCCTTGGGAAATACAGAATCTGATAGATCAACTAATGAAACACTGTAGAAATAAGTTAAAATGTGTCTACACCAAAAGTGACATAGAAAAAATTAGGGACCCTTGAGTGGCTCAGTCGTTAAGTGTCTGGCTTTGGCTCAGGTCATGATCCCAGGGTCCTGTGACTGAGCCCCACATAGGGCTCCCTGCTTGGCGGGAGGCCTGCTTCTCCCTTTCCCACTCGCTCTGTTGTGTTCCCTCTCACCCTGTGTCTCTCTCTGTCAAATAACTAAAATATTAAAAAAAAAAGAAAAGAAAGAAAAAATTAAATACTTATGTTTGGGAAAGAACATTAATTAAATGGTGTAATTGTTCCTTCAACTACTAGCACTGTTTTTCAGCACCAAAAACATACCCTTCCTGCTCTTCTCAGAAAAAACACGTGGTCCTTTAATGACCACCAGTTCACATTCTGTAGTCACCGATATAATAATCTTTAATGAAGAGATGTTTGCTTTTTAAATAGCCAGAAACCGACTGCCTAAAAGGAAACAGAGGTCTTTAGTGAGATGGCACATAACAGTGGCATACTGTAAAGGCGAGCCATGTTTGGCATTAGCTCTCCAAAATTATGATTTAGGAAAAAAGTGTGTATGTACATGCTCCTTATGCTTTATGTGTGCCTTTAATTATTGGAAGCCCACACTATTTTGTATGATATCCTGCCTAGTGCTAAATTTTGACAAAGGTATTGGCGATGATGATAAATTGATTAAGGCCTTATTGACTTTCTTCCTTTCAGCTTAATCATATTTTATTGGACTCGAGCAACTTCAAAAGTAGACAATATCTTATAAATTACAACCCAATTCCACATTTTAAAAATTAGCACAATAGGGATGCCTGGATGGCTCAGTGGGTTAAGCGTCTGCCTTCAGCTCAGGTCATGATCCCAGGGTCCTGGGATCAAGCCCCACGTCAGGCTCCCTACTCAGTGGGGTGTCTGCTTTCCCTCTGCCCGCAGCTCTCTCTGCTTGTTCTCTCTCTGTGTCTGACAAATAAATAAAATCTTTAAAAAAATAAAAATAAAATAAAAATCAGCACATTAAAGAACAAAGTGGTTTAAAAATTTGCCTAAAATCATATAACAGCATTATTAACAATAATAATGACAAAAGATACTTCGAATTTGTGGTTCAAACAATTTTCGCCACCGAGTACTGCTTCTTCTCCTTAGAAAACTATGAGGGAAATTTGAATTCTATCAACTCTAGAGCATACATATATGCTTTTAAGGCAATTCTTTGAAACAAGCAACAAAAAACCCAAAACAGAATGTGGGTAATAGAGTGCAGAACTAAAAAGAAAAATTCATCCCAGATTTTTATCACTTCTACTACTATTTATTTCATGTTTGAAGAATGATTTGTATAGGGATGCGACAAATAAGATACCACCTCATGTATATCGAATTGGTGATGATAAAAAAAAGAAAAACAATATCCAGAGTAGGTAAGAATATGGTGAAACAGGCATGATCACAGGAAGCATAAATTCGTATAGATGTTTTGAAGTGCAATATGACAAGATGTATCAAATGTCTTAAAAGGTGCCTGCCTTTGACTTGGCTGTTCTACTTGGAGGAAGTTACCAGAAAAGATTTCGCTAAAGGGATGTTCATCAGAGCATTGCTTGCAATAGCAACAACAAAAATTAGAAATATTTTCAATGTCCAGGGGTGCCTGGGTGGCTCAGTCGGTTAAGTATCTGCCTTCGGCTCAGGTTGTGATCTTGTGGTTCTGGGAATGAGCCAGTGTTGGAGTCTCTCATTGCATCAGGCTCCCTGCTCAGTGGGGAGTCTGCTTCTTTCTCTCCCTTTTCCCTCCCATCTCCCATTCCTGCTATCTCTCAAATAAATAAATAAAAACTTTGAAAGAAAAAAAAGAAATATTTTCAATGTCCAATAATTGGAAACTCATTGAAGAAATCATGGTATGTGGTAAATTCACATAATGAAGTACTTTACAGCTTTTAACAATAATATTATAGAAGTTGTAAAATGTTCAAGATATTTTACATGAGTAGACTGTTCATTTTGAGCTTATGTTTAGAAAAATATATATGTTGAAAGAAGAATAAACACATTAAAAAAATCCCCCTGATACAGGATGCAGATTTATTCCTTTTGTTTTTCAATATTGTAATACAAAGATATGATGTTTGAAGCTCATGTGATTATCTTTTGATTACAAAGCAAATCACTATGACAGAGCAGAAAGATGGAATGTACTTGATAACATTCTTGAACTTCTGAACCAGCCCTGAACTCTCTAAATTCCTGATCTTCTTGGTTTGTGAGATAACAAATTTCTTAATATTAAAAGATAATACCCTACAATACTGAATAAATCCAGTTGACTTTAAGGATCATGAATATGCTTTTAAAATATACAGTATATTTAGAATATCTTATTCTAAATCCATGTGATGTTATTTTAAAAATGAAATAATTAAACAGCTAAATATTTATTTTAATATCAACCAGAATAATAGCAACCAACATTTAACACCAATGCAATTATTATGGGATTTCTATTTCACCGATAGGCAACTTTAGGACACCTACAGAATTTAAAAGCGTCTTGCATAACATTTTCCTGTGAGTATGTTAACTAACTGGAATTTTTATTTTTATTTTTTATTTTTATTTATTTATTTATTTATTTATTTATTTTTTTTAATTTTATTTTTATTATTTGCCCAAGGGGTACAGGTCTGTGAATCATCAGGCTTACATCTTTCACAGCATTCACCAAAGCACAAACCCTCCCCAATGTCCATAACCCATCCACTCTATCCCTACCCTCCCACCCCCCAGTAACCCTCAGTTTGTTTTATGAGATTAGAAGTCTCTTATGGTTTGTCTATTTTTAAAGATTTTATTTATTTATTTGACACAGAGAGAGATCAGATCACAAGTAGGCAGAGAGGCAGGCAGAGAAAGAGGAGGAAGCAGGCTCCCCGCTGAGCAGGGAGCCCGATGCGGGCCTCAATCCCAGGACCCTGAGATCATGACCTGAGCCGAAGGCAGAGGCTTTAACCCACTGAGCCACCCAGGCACCCTAACTAGAATTTTTAAAAAAATTTTATTTATTTGAGAGAGAGAGAGAGCATGAGAGAGAGCATGGGCAGGGGGTAGGGGCAGAGGGAGAGGAAGAACTAGACTCCCTGCTGAGCAGAGAGCCCAAATGGGGAAGTTTATCCCAGGACCCCGAGATCATAACCTGAGCTGAAAGCAGATGCTTAACTGACTGAGCCACTCAGGCACCCATCTAACTGGAATATAAGTAAAAACTTAAAAAGAAAAGAAAAGAAAAGAAAAGAAATTTCCCTGTGAGTCCACATTTAAATGCAGTAATCTGAGAATTAACTTACCCTTAGTTTTCTTTGGGTCATGGCTGTTTCAAGGGCCATTTCTCGTAAGGGATCCCTGCTGATGTCAAGCATAGAGGCTTTGACAGTGTCTCCCGGATACAGGCTCAGCCGAGACTGTCTAAGGGCCATTCTGGCTTGCAGCTGCATCATTTCTTCTTCTTGCCGTTTTAGCATAATCTCTTGATTAATTACATTGCCTTCAAGGGGTGTTTCATATTGTCTACTATACAGAAAAGAGAAGAAAACAATTATTTTAACCTAATCAAGAAAGAAAAACAGGTTAAATAAGGTATCATGAATTCAAACAGTTTTTGTCATCTCAGAAGAATGCTTGCAGTAACATTTTAAGGCTGCTTCTAATCTATTGATGATAGTATGCCGTCTCACCTCCACTGGCTAGAACTACATGCTCCACATCTCTAAACATTCTAGCATCCTCTGAAAACTGCTTCCACTGAAGTTCTCTTCAGATGGGGCTGTTTATTTTTATAGTCCTGTACCACTGGGCCTGCAGATGGGATAGAAATTCCCTTTCTTTCTTCTTCTTCTTCTTCTTCTTTTTTTTTTTTTAAAGATTTATTTATTTATTTGAGAGAGAGAGAAAGAAAGAGCAAGCACAAGCAGGAGGGCAGAGGGAGAGGGAGTGAGAATCTGAAGTGGACTCCATGCTGAGCACCGAGCCTGACATGGGGCTAGATCTTGTAATCCTGAGACCACAACCCTAGCTGAAAGCAAGAGATGGATGTTCAACTGGCTGTGCCACCCCGGTGCCCCTGGATTCCCCTTAATTCTTATTTCTGCTTCCTGACCATTGCTGACCTACAGGAGCCCCCAGCTTCCCTGAAGTACATGCTGTGAAATCACTTAATCCTCTGCTCTGCTTTTGCTCTAGACGTTTAATTGTCCTATTGGTCAACTCTCCCTTATTCATTAGAGATTTAAGTACCTGACGTCAGGTACTTAAGATGGTGTTATAGAGACTGAGGAGTCCTCCAACACTCTGGCCTTCCATACCCCAGCCAGCCAGCCATCTACTCCCATGGTTATACTCCCTATAAACAATAACTGTGCTACCTCTAAAATGTCCCATTTCTATCCTCCAATGGCCTCTCTGTATAATCTTATCTTTTTAGCTCACTACCTCTAATACCCTTCTTTGAATAATTCATTGACTCCACCACTTTCTCTATAACCCCTCTCTTACCCTTACACTGCTTGAATTCCAAGGCCCATCGTTAAAGTCACTCCTTTGCAGACAATCTCAACTCTCATGAAACTGCAGAACCATGCTGATTGATCTCATTGGGCTCTCGGCGCTATCTGGCAACTCGTTTTCTTAGAGAACTATTTTATACCTTCTTCCTTCCCTTTTCTTTTCAAAGCTCAAATACTCTCTCCTTCTTTCTCTCTACTGATGATCCTTCCTCAGTTTTCTTGGTGAACCAAGATGCAATCAGGAAATAACTTCCTCATCCTTCTGCCACCAAACTTTCCATATCTACATCCGTACGTTCTGTCTTCTCTTCTGTAACCATGATGCATCTCCTGAACCCTTACGGAAGACGGATACCCCTCCTGGGCATGGAATTCCATCCCCTCTCCTACTCAGAGACTCTGCTCCTGCAGTTATCCCCTCACATGCATCCATAATGTCGTACACTACGTTACTGTCATTAGTCTACAAACATGACGTACTACTGACTACTCAGAACAAAAAAAAATTCTCTTTTGGTTGTATATCCCCTTTTGAACTCTATCCCCATTTTTTCCTGTTGTCTTTTAGAGTAAATCTCTTCACGTCATTTAAGTTTTGTCTCCACTTCATCTCCTCCTCTCTTGGACTCAGACCAAGAGTTTCAGTCCCTACTATTCCACCAAAGCTGTTCACAAAAATGACTGACCTTGTTGTTGTTAAAGCCAAAGGATAATTCTCAATTTTCATTTTACTTGACCTCCAAAAGCACCAAAAGACATAGTTGCTCAGTCTTTCCTATTCTTTTTGTTTTGTTTTGTTTCAGAGCTGAAGAGGGGCAGAGGAAGAGGGAGAGAGAAAGAATCCTAAGCAGGCTCCACAGGCAGCATGGTGCCCGACTGGGGCTCGAGCTGAGGACCCTGAGATCATGACCTGAGCTGAAATCAAGACACTAGACGCTTAAACGACGGAATCACCCAGGTGTAGTCCTTCCTAGTCTTAAAACATTTTCCTTCTGGAAAACCGTGCTCTTTTTATTTTCCTTCTACTTTACTGGCTTTTCCTTTTGGTTTCTTTTGTTGGTGCCTCCTTCATTTCTAATCTGCTAGTGTTAGACTACAGTGGTGCTCAGAGCTCCAGATTTTCCTAGTCTCCGTATGTACTCCATACCTATGTGATCTTATCTAGTTATGTGGCCTTAATTACATTGTGTATGCCTATAACTCAGTCTCTCCTCTGAATTCTAATTTTATTTGCCTAGATGAGTTTTCGACTTGGATGTTAACATGCATCTTTAGGCTACTATGTCTCAAATCAGATTCTTGGTATTTTTTCCCCTTGTCCAACCTTTTCTCAATCATTCACCAGTTGCTTACAACACAACTGGGGATCATTCTTGATTCTTCTATCCCACAAATCTCCTATCTAATTGAGCAGCAAATCCTGAAAGCACAACCTTGAAAATATCTGTATCTGACTCTTCTCTATCACTAGCACTCTAATCTGGGCTATATCCCTCCAAATGGATGTGGGACTAGATCTCACTATCATTACTTCCTAACTGGGCTTTTACTCTTGTAATCTGTTCTTCAAAGAACAGAACAGAGTAATCCCACTAAATGTAAATTAGACATATGTTTTCAAGCCACCCAATGGCTTCCCATCATACATCCAAAGTGTTCACTTAAGCTTCTGAGGTATGACATGATTTGGATTCTGGTTACTACCCACTCTGCCTTTCTCTCATTCTGGGGCACCCCAATGTCCTTCCTGTATTCCTCTGACATGCAACACATCCTCCATTCCTCAAGGCCTCTGCTCTTGCCATTCCTTTTGCCTGGAAGGAACCCTCTGTCTTCTGATATCTGCACAGTTCACCCTGTCACTTAAAATAGTTTTCTGTTCAAATATAATCCTTGGGAGAGGCCTCCTTTAATCACCCTATCCATGTAAAGTAGAACTTGGACATCACAACCCTGTACTCTCTATCCCTTCATCCTGCTTTCTTTTTTTTTAAAATGTCTTTTTTAATTAAAATTTTTATTATTGAAGTATAGTTGATATACAATGGTATATTATTTTCAGGTGAACAACATGGTGATACGACAATTCTGTATTACTCAATCCTTACCATGTTAAGTGTAGTCACCATACAAAGTTATTTCAATATTATTGACTATATTCTCAATGCTGTACTTTTCATTTCTGTGACTTACTTATTTTATAACTGGAAGACTCTACTTCTTAGTCCCCTTCATTTATTTTACTCGCTCCCCACTTTCACAATCAATAGTTTGTTCTCTGTATTAATAAGTCTGTTTCTGTTTTGTTTGTTCATTTGTTTTGATTTTTAGATTCCACATATAAATGAAATCACATAGTATTTGTTTTTCTCTGTCTGATTTACTTCACTTAGCATAATACCTTCTAGGTCCATCCATGTTGTTGCAAATGGCAAGATCTCATTCTTTTTATGGCTGAGTAATATTCCAGGGTGTGTGTGTGTGTATGTGTGTGTGTGTGTGTGTGTGTGTGTGTGAGTGTGTCTTCTTTATCCATTCATCTACTGATGGGCACTTGAGGTGCTTCCATATCTTGGCTGTTGTAAATAATGTTGTAGTAAACAAAGAGGCGCAAGTATATTTTTAAATTGGTGTTTTCATTTCCTTTGGGTAAATATACACTAGTAGAATTATTGGATCATATGGTATTTCTATTTTTAATTTTTTGAGGAATCTCCATACTATTTCCCACAGTGGTTGTACCACTTTATATCCCCATTAACTGTACATGGGGATTCCTTTTTCTCCACATCCTTCCCAACACTTGTTTCTTGTCTTTTTGATTTCAGGCATTGTGGCAGGTATGAGGTGATACCACATCGTGGTTTTGATTTGCATTTCCCTGATGAGTAATGATGTTGAGCATCTTTTCAGGTGACTATTGGCCACTTGTATGTGTTCTTTGGAAAAATGCCAATTCAGATCCTCTGCCCATATTTAAATTGGCTCATTTGGCTTTTCTTGGCATTGAGTTGAATAATTTCTTTATATGTACTGCATATGATCCCTTATTAGAAATATCACTTATAAATATCTTCTCCCATTCAGTAGGTTGACTTTTCATTTTGTTGATCAGTTTCCCTCTATGTGCACTCTCTATCCCCTTAGCCTGCTTTATTTTTCTTTAAAGCACCATCATTATCTGATGGTGCATTACTCACTTGTTTTTTAATGGTTTTTTGGCTATCTCTCAGCCCTAGAAATTCCCTTGAGGGAACCTTTTTCCCAGTTCTGTTCATGACTCTATCTCCAGTACCTAAAAGTTCCCAGTACATGGTAGGTGTACAGGAATCATTTCTTAAGCAAATGACAGAATTTAATTTTATGGCTCTCTCACTTAATGGAGGGGTCAAGGATAATAATAAGAATCTGAATCTATACTTTTTTTAAAAAAGATTTTATTTATTTATTTGAGAGAGAGAGAGAGAGAGAGACATAGAACAGGAGCAGAGGGGAGAAGACAGAGGGAGAAGCAGACTTCCTGCTGAGCAGAGAACCCGATGCAGGAGTCGATCCTAAGACCCTAGGATCATGACCTGAGTCGAAGGCAGATGCTTAACCAACTGAGCCACCCAGGTGCCCTGAATCTACACATTTTAACTTGCACCTGTTAGTTTCATTAACTAAATTAGCCTTCTTGTTCAGATTATTTTATACCAGAGCTACAAACAGGTAGGAAAAATGACTATCAGTTTATCTCTTTCAACAAAATATCTGGAAGAGTTCCTATAAAGGCTAAAAAGGTTGAGAGACAAAAAACAAAACAAAACAAAATAAAACCTAAACAAAGACAAAGCAAACAAATGAACAAAAAACCTGGATCATTTAGGAATGAATAAGTAGGTTGTTTTAAGTTGGAAAAATAGGTTACCTCATCAAGTAGATAGGCACAGAAGCAGTGGGAATTGTACTATGTATAAACTGTACTTCAAAAGTTAACCCAAAAAACTTAGAGATGTTCTTTGGAAAACAGCTTTGAATATCCTTTTTGGTCACTGAAAGACACTTTTGATAACTCAGAATCAAAAAATTACTCATTCTGCTGTATCTGACTCATAATTTCCTGTTAATTTCCCCCCACCCCCTATGATACAAATCAATAGTACTGCCTGGATCTGTTTTTCCATTTCATTTTAGCTAAAGGGAATGGAAATTTTTATAAAGAAGCAGGCAAACATGTCTAAATACAGCACTATTTATAGATCTCACAAATATATGACCTAAACAACAAAACAGGACCTCCTAATTGTGTGCCAGCATGCTAAGGATGTTATCAGAAACCTTCGCTCACATTCAGAAAATTCTGCACTTAAATAAGGAATTTAGAGTATTTTAGTTAATGTGTTTCTGTGGGCAGAAAAAGGGGGTGAGATTTGTCTAAAAGAAGTAGAGTTTAGCATCTTACATTAAATATAACATATACAGAGACTTCACAATCTACTTGAAATATTTTTTTATAGATGTCTTTATCTAATGGAGAGGCTATGAATGCCACATTGAGGTTTTTTTCCCCTTTTAAAGTGTGAAGTAAGAGATAGTTTATCATTAGAATATGATTTAATGAACTAAAGTGGCTTTAAAGTTAATGTCTCCTAAAAATAAAGCTTGGAAAGAGTTGAAACAAATATTCTCTCATAATCTTTTGAGGTAACTTACCAAGAAAATTGAAATAAGATTCACAAAATGATTTAATTTTATTTGGAGGAATATGTTTTTAAACAACTAACAAATGAACTACAAAATCAATTTTTAATTCAGAATCCCAATAATTCTCTAGTTGTTATCTTTACTCATGTTTTCATTGAGCTAGAGAGCATCATAGTATTTATATAAATTTTCTCCAAATTAAATACATAGAGAGGAGTGACTCCCTCGATTCACCACAAAGCTGACTGCATTTCAATATTTGCTTTGTATTGCTATTCATCTCCAAATGCTTTTGTGTCTTTAAGAAAACTGTATAACATCAAACATAAAACTATCTTTGTCTCTTACCTCTTTGTTCAAAATTACCCAATCAGGATTATCACCACAATGGAGACTTAGTAATATAAAATTCTATTATGCAAATAAAATACTGCTTTAGGTAAATAAATATTTGTTAGAGCTTTCCACCGAGGAAATAAAGTATCATGGACTATTTTATTTTAAAAGGCATAAGAGAGAAGAGAAAAAGACGTAAATTTAATAAAAACTGCAATATTAAAAGGAATAACTTTAGTATAATGTATTTAATTATTTGGAGTCTAAACCCTAGATAAATTGTCTGTTTTAATCACATGGCTAGGGTTACCTCGTCTATTAATAGTTTACAGGTGTGAAACAGTGTCTGCCAGAATTAATTAGCTAAGGGGCAAGTTTTTGTTAATCTCCAAATGATTCTTTTGTATATGGTGATACTTGAATTAAATGAACTAAGGTATCAAATTTAAAACGATTTCCATAATTTGGGAGTAAATTCTGAAGCGACCTCTGGTGCTGTAATAACACATTATAAATTTCAAATTAATGTTTAACATTAACAATATGCTTTTATTCATGTAAGGGATCTGTGCACACATGAAAAGAATACACGTCAAAATATTCAGTATTGACACTTTCCAGTTTAAACAAAGTAAATCAATATATAGTTATAATACCACCATCCCAAGCACAGCACAAGAATAATACCTAACCCCTTATAAGAAAGCTGAATATTTCAGTATGAAAATGAACTCAAAACAGCCCAAATTGAACTTAAAAAAAATACAAGATAACCTCTTTGAGCCAGTAAATATGTAGTGAATAATTAACTTTTTACATAATAGGTTACTTAGTAGTAACCTACTCATTATCCATTCAACAAAAAATACTCCCTGAAAACCTGCTTGTTGAGCCTATTCAATTTTTCTTCAAGCACAAACTATAAATAATCACAGCCAATTCTAATTTTAAAAAATCCCAATAACTCAAATGCAAACTACTACAATGTCTTCCACTACAGTGCCTTCCAAATGAATTTCCAAGAATTTAAAGAAGAGGTAAAGAAAAAGGAAAATGGAAAATATAGAGAAAAGAGGATAATTTTCAAAAATTCTTGATTCTAATAAATAAAGAAAAAGCCTGTCATTGGCAATGTATTATTACTATTTTTTTATATTACATACCTTGGTCTCTGTGACTGGCCTTGACTTGGGTTTTCATCTACCCCTGCGAGACCATTGTTGGATTCGAACCTCTTGGAAGCTTCACATTTTCGTACTAATTAAAAAATGAAAAAAGGAATGAATAAAGAAGTAACAGCACAGATGACAAAAATATGAAGTAGCCTTATTTAAAACTCAAACATTTAGCAGATACACTAAGGTAATTTTAACAAATCACATTCATACCATGAAATTAATGATATAACATCATTAAACTCTTCACAGATAAGGCACATTATTTTTGAAGACAATAAATTATTTCCTATTATGAAAATGACTATATTGTTGTTTGATGAAACTGCTATTGAGCTCCTATAATACTGTTAAAATGAGTAATCAGCAGCTTTTTATAATTTTTATATTTACGTAGAATTAATCTTTTGACACCTTACATCTTAATACTACTGAAAAAGGACGTTCATTGGTTTCTTAAAAACATTTTGGTTGTTCAGATGCCTCTCACCTTGTCGGAAATCTGATTCAGAGGAAACGATAGATGGACTTTCACTGGAGGTACTAAAGATATCACTGTGGTAAGTTTTATATCTTCGAATTGGTTCTAAAAGGATTAAAACAAAAACATTAGAAAGCAAATGCATTAACTGTTCCACACAAATCAAATCAAATATTACATTTACTCTTATGAAACTAGAACATTTTATATATTGCTTTAAATTTACCAGTTGCTGGATGGTATTCAAACAACGTGATTCCAATTTTGAGGCAGTTTGGTATGCTGGTTAAGAACCTGGTCTCTGACACCAGATTATCTGGGCTTGAACCTCAGCTCACTACTTGACAGTTCTGTAACATGTTAGGAACTTTCCAGAAATGAGAATGTGAGCATATTATTATTATTTTTAAAGTCTTTGGGATACAATTTAAAACCTCCTTAGCTTGGTATTCAAAGCCTTTCATAACCTGGCCTCCGATGACATTTATAGCAGTGGCTCTTAATACTGTGGAGTTACAGATCCATTTGTTAGAATATGATGAAAACTACAGACCTCTCTCCACCCACTCCCCAAAACATATAAAATCGCAAACATTAAAATAGAATGTCAAACATTTAATTTAAAAAATAGACTGAATGAGTTATCTGAATCTTTGTAGCAGGGTGGGATGTCTGAGCAGGATATTAGTGGATAAACCTGCACACTGAGAGAGACTGAAGTTGCAAATGATGGTGGGGGAAAACTGATGGAAAAATGTGAAGGAAACAGAAGATGGAAAAAAAGAAACAAAACCCAACACACATGGATAGTCGTTTCGGCAAGGAGGAAGAACTTTTTCTTCTTAAGAAATCATGGACAAGGGAAAGAGTGAAAATACAGAAGGAATCCCAAGATACTCATATCAGAAGTTGCCTTACTCCTGGTAATAAAATGTGTGTCACTTCCTGGGAGCCAGTGGGCGGGAGTTTGAGAAGAGTAAAGAAATTCTGCTATGAGTGATAAGAGTCAGTAAAAACCACATGAAAGCTTTTATATAGCCGTGAGGGTTTAGATTAGGATAGAATGCATGAATTTTACTGGAACCAGTTAGAATGGTTTTGTGGCTTTTTCTTGGCACTAGAGAAAAAAAACCATGGGAAACACCTAGACCTGAGGGAGGAGATATGGGATGTGTGACGGCACACAATGGATATATGTGAGGGATTCTTTTTTACTAGTTTGCAAACTTGAGAATAGGAACTTCGCAAAATGAATTGAATTATTCCTGGTGCTTCAAGGTGTTCAGTAGGGATTATTAAAAGAAAATGGGATGAATAAATGAATGAAATAGTCAAATGACACCACAGAAACCAGGCTTATAGAATCAGGATGAAGATGACGGGCTGGAAGAATTAGGAGGTCATGCTGAGACAAAGAAGGAAAAATGGCCACTTGATAGAGAGGAAGTGGTGCATCGTTCTTGTGGCAATGTTTACCTGAAGAAGTAGGCATGATACAGAAGACCCCTACATTGTTCAGCTTTGTACACACTGAACGTGAGTATGAAATAATACCCTAATTGATGGAAAGAGTTTTGGGATTGAAAATCCAAATACTTACTAGTACTTTAAAATAATGATTCTATTCTACTACAAGGAAGTCTGACGGTAAATAAGATAATTAAAAAAAAAACTCCTCTGGTTTAAGATAAATGCGATTTGAAAAGATTTTAGAAGACATCAAACAATGGTTTTGTCTAGTTCTATTTAAATTTAATGAACAGGGATGCCTGGGTGGCTCAGTTGGTTAAGCAGCTGCCATCCGCTCAGGTCATGATCCCAGAGTCCTGGGATCGAGTCCCACATTGGGCTCCTTGCTCGGAGGGGAGCCTGCTTCTCCCTCTGCCTCTGCTTGCCACTCTGCCCGCTTGTGCTCTCTATCTCTCTGTTAAATAAATGAATAAAATATTAAAAAAATAAATTTAATGAACAGTTAAGCGTTTACTTAGAAGACCTGTTATTTCCCAAGGGCACTAAAGAAGTTTGTTATATTATTATAGAACTAACATGTTAAATTTTTGAGGGATTTCCCCAGGGTAGCTAGAACAAATTACGAACCTGGCATCACAAAGTACAGGACAGTAAATAAAACTAACAAGACAAAGGAGAGGACTCAAATGTACACAGGCAATATGGCTTCTACCTTACAAAGAAAAGTACACAGTCGCAATAAGCCTATTTTGTAGACAGAGTAGAGAACTTCAGTCACTTGGATGTTATGCCATGCAATAACAATTTCACACCCTACAGTAGGTCAATTTACTGTTTTTTTCCTTTTTAAAAAATTTATTTATTTATATTTATTTATTTATTTATTTATCAGAGAGAGAGAGAGAGAGAGTGCTCGAGCACACACAAGCAAGGGGAACAGCAGGCAGAGGGAGAAGCAGGCTTCCTGCTGAGCAAGGACCCTGATGTGGGACTTGATCCCAGGACCCTGGGATCATGACCTGAGCCAAAGGCAGATGCTTAACCAAGGGAATGACCCAGGTATCCCATGAATTTACTACTTTATAACTATTTCTGCCAAGTGGCTGTTAAGTTAGTAAATAAATTTTAAGTTGAATTTCCATTCTTTGGTGGTGCTTCATTATTGTTCTTACATTATTTCGAGTCCAAGTTCCCTTTCTTTTTTTCAATTCTTGGGTTCCTTCTGTGAGACAAATTATTGTAATATTGATTATCCCCTCTTAAATGCATAACAATAAATCATTTTCCCTTGATGAACTGCTGGCCTGTAAATGTTCTCAGTACCACACCTGTGGGGAGGGAGAGCACTGACTTATGATGCCTTATTGTTTTACAGTAATGGGGCACTGGCACTTCAGAAACATGGAGAGGATGACCAGATTTGCAGCAGTACTAGAGAATAGAAGACTTCTTTTTTTCTTCAAAGACTGGGGTAGGAGTGGGGAATCTGTGTTAATTAAAGTGTAGGAATCTCTTTTGTAAGCTTCTTGTATTCCGCAATGTATCTTTTAAAATGCTGTCAGCTACATTCCTTCCATGCAGTGGCATGGCCAGATTAAAGTTTCCAGGCATTATTTACTACTCAGTTATGCTTATGAGAAAGGCCAGACTTTGTAAGTATGGGCTTTCCATTTCTGAATTAAATAAATTTAACCACTTCAAGAATTATTATAAAATTCCCTGCAAACATAAAATTATTATAAACATGCCCTTTCCCAAGAGTGTATCTTGCTTTGGTGTAAATGGAGAGCCATATTTTGCATGCTTACAGATCAAGTGATCTGACAGAACGTTGCTTGGTTTTCTGAAATGACCTACTTAAAGGCATCCAGTAGACACTAACTAGTTCCAGAGTAGATTTTGTCCACTGTTCTTGTCTGCACAAGAAGGGTAATCCCTAATTATTCATGAGGTGTCCTAACATTATAGACAACTCTTTTTTTTTTGAAGGATCCAGATACCACAGATATGTTTTCTATCTATATTTAAATGTATAATAGAAGCATTTTAGAGTTGGTCCAGATCCCAGAGATGGGGTATTAACTGAGTGATTAAAAAAGAAAAAAAGAAAAAAAAATATTTTTATTATGTAAACTTCTACACAGACACAAAGACAGAAAGCACAATAATCCTCACATACCCATCGTCCAGATCAATAAAACCTACTGATTGTTATTTTAATTAAAAAGTGTCAGACTACTTTTTTAAACAAAGAAATGCTCCTAAGTATTTATAGTAACAACAAAGTTTTATGAATGCCAAAATTCTTGAACCATGTGAAATGGACCTATTAAAAATATTCTAATACGTTTTTTCTTCAGCAACATAGAAGTGCTTTTATTTATTTATTTATTTTATAAAGTCTTTTAAAATTTTATTTTATTTAAAAAATTTTTTAAATTAACATATAATGTATTATTTGCTTCAGGGGTACAGACCTATGAATCATCTTACACAATTCACAGCACTCACCATAGCACATACCCTCCCCAATGTCCATAATAACCCAGCTACCCTATCCCTCCCTCCCACCTCCCAGAAACCCCCAGTTTGTTTCCTGAGATTAAGAGTCAAATACACTTTTTATAAAATGCACATATGGCCACTTGCACTGCAATGTTAAAATTTTAACAGCAAAATTTTAAGCTTTCACCATTATAATTGTAGAACCATATTTGAATTTTGTGGGATAAAATTAGATTCAATATCCGATTTGTTGACTTGCAAATTTCTGTTAGTAAATATTTAAATGAAGCTTACATTGTACAAATCAGTGTTCCAGGGTCCATTTAGGGTCATAAATATTCTTCATTTCACTAGATAATTTCCTTCTCTTTGATTTCCTATGAGTACTTAGTGTTTTTTTTTTGGTTTTTTTTTTTTTTAAAGATTTTATTTATTTATTTATTTGACAGAGAGAGAACACAAGTAGGCAGAGAGGCAGGCAGAGAGAGAGGAGGAAGCAGGCTCCCCGCTGAGCAGGGAGCCCGATGCGGGCCTCGATCCCAGGACCCTGAGATCATGACCTGAGCCGAAGGCAGAGGCTTTAACCCACTGAGCCACCCAGGCGCCCGAGTACTTAGTTTTTAGATGTGGAAAGTGAAGTTGTAGGAAAAATCTTAGTGAAGAAATAATGAGAGCAGAAGAATAAATGAGAGCATAAAATCAGCCTTGATACATGTCACCAAAAAGAAGCAGCACCAAACTGGGTGTATGTGCATATATGTATATAAACACATAAAACACAAAGGAATATATTCTCTCCAAAAAGCATTTTGTAGACTAGTGGTGAGAGAATGAGCAGAATAGGATCTACAGAAGGATGGCTTAAAGAATTAACATTTGGAGAGAAGTCTAGTTATAGAGATTCTGTAATCATACATACTCTGACAATTGAGGACATCTTTTCATTTCTAGTACTATTTTACCATAATTAAAAATATACTATTTTTTGCCAGAATACAAGATACAAAATCTGAGATATTTTATTATTCTTTAACCATAATCTGATCCTTTATTTTTTTTAAAGATTTTATTTATTTATTTGACAGAGAGAGAGAGAGATCATAAGTAGGCAGAGAGGCAGGCAGAGAGAGAGGAGAAAGCAGGCTCCCTGCTGAGCAGGGAGCCCAATGCGGGGCTCGATCCCAGGACCTCGGGATCATGACCTGAGCCAAAGGCAGAGGCTTTAACACACTGAGTCACCCAGGCGCCCCTAATCTGATCCTTTAAACAAAAAATCACTCCAACCCTAATATCCTATCGACTTCACTTATATAGTAACATAAGAAGCAGCTTTTCAATAGGCAAGAGCATTAAGCCATAAGTTCTTGGCAGTTAGAGTCACAATTTCTACCACCACTTAACACACTTAACACTTTAAACATATAAAGCCGTAATATGTGATTGTGAACACTACACTTTTAATATTTAGGATATGATGAAGATTTACATGATATTCTGAGCTTACAAAAGCTATTTCAGATGAAACGTTCAAATCTACAGTCTTCACATTAAAATGAAACTAAACCGGCACAAACTGTAATCTAAAAACATTTACAAGTGATACATATTCAAGCTCAGACAAGTGACAGGCAGAAAGTGAGACTCAGACAATTACAGCATCAGAAACTAAATAACTGTAAAAATTTTTTAAACTTTGCATTTTTAAGGTTATAATCTTAATGAAATACTTCAATTTCCAAATACACCCAAGAAACAAAAATAATAACACTATGTTTTCATATATGAAGTATTTTTCTCTGTGCCTTCTTTCCAGGGGATTCATTTTTAGGGAATAAAGATTATTCCTTTTTTATGTTCACTAGAGTCCACTGTATTCTATGTTATACCATGCTACATGATATATGAATAGAATATGTTCTAAAATCCCTTGAGAGCTAGACATGATCAATAAAATTTTTAATCAGGAGGAACAGAGCTCATGTAAGTATAAAGATACATAATTGAGGATGAATATATGGAGAAATGCTCTGTGCACTGTAAATTACTTTATAGATGTAAAATTTGTGCAGAGTAGGAACAGCAAAAAGAATGAAGTCTCCAGTTCCCTCGATCTATAACAGTTTTATGTAATGTAGTAGCTACCAATCTAGGCTGTGTCATTGCATCTGGGCTGGTTATACCACTCTTCTACAATCCTCTAGGATCCCATGTTGTTTTGACTTCACTACCACTTCTAAAGTTTTCAAACAGTCCAGAGCTCTAAAGGAAATTGACTGCATTTGATGTTGGTTGGTAAGGTGATGACTCCCTTAGAGTTAGACAAAACACAGGAGGAGGAGGTAGGATGTCTCCTCAGTACATAGAATTCATCAGAGAATATCGTATCAATATATCTGAAATAACACCAAATATTTAACATTAATCTGCAATACTCAGTTTAGATTAATACTTACTACCATGTAGGGTATAGTGGTAGATACTAAGGACATAGCTATGAATTAGACCATGCCAACTTTCTTCCTTTTTTTCCTTTAAAGATTTTATTTATTTATTTGTTTGTTTGTTTGTTTGACAGAGAGCGAGAGTGCAAGCACAAGCAGGGGGAGGGGTAGAGTGAGAGGGAGAAGCAGGCCCCCCCACTGAGCAGGGAGCCAGAGTTGGGACTTGAGCCCAGGACACTGGGATCATGACCTGAGCTAAAAGCAGACGCTTAACTGACTGAGCCACCCAGGCATCCCCAGACCATGCCAAATTTCTGATGTTTATGAGGAGAAACAAGCTTCTTAAAACAAACGATCTCACTGAAAAATAGGACATCATCCTAAACTGGGAAGGGGAGACAAAACTTCCTGAACCTGGGCGCCTGGGTGGCTCAGTGGGTTAAAGCCTCTGCTTTCGGCTCAGGTCATGATCTCAGCGTCCTGGGATCGAGGCCCGCATCGGGCTCTCTGCTCAGCAGGGAGCCTGCTTCCTCCTCTCCTTGTCTCTCTCTGCCTGCCTCTCTGCCTACTTGTAATCCCTCTCTCTGTGTCAAATAAATAAATAAAATCTTAAAAAAAAAAACAAAACAAAAAAACAAAAAAAACTTCCTGAACCTGGTTATAACTGACAGTCTTTTTTTATTTTTATTTTTAGACTTATTTATTTATTTGAGAGAGAGAGAGAGAGACGGAAAGCACATGAGAGTGGGGAGAGGTGTACAGAGGGAGAAGGAGAGAAAGAATCGTAAGCAGGCTCCACGTCCAGCAAAGAGCGAAGCTGGGGCTCGAGCTCAGAACTGAGATCACGAGCCTACATCAAGAGTCAGACGCTGAACTGGCTGAGCCACCGAGGCGCCCCAGTTTTGGACTTTAAAAGAGAGCCAAGTTTTGAAGAAAAACTTCTCTCTCCATAATATGTCACTAGAAGTGTCTTGCATGCTTAACTGTAATATTTATAAGCCCACCCCCTTGTTTTTCTGAAATGCAACTATAAAAACATGTCAACTTTTCAAATTCAGTCTTCTCATGAAAATGAAACATTAAGGTGCCTCAGTAATAAGCGCAGGCTCACATACTTGAGTGTTTACATATTCTGGTTGCACAACAGAGTTTAAGCAGCGTTCACAAGGCAGTCACAGAACAGCAAAACCAGGCTAGACCAGAGGTCACAACACTGTTGTCTTTAAACAACAGTTAAGGTTGAAGTGAAGTAGATTGACTTAAAACTCCTTAAATAGTAATATTTAACCACAGTCACTTTTGAAGGATTTAATTTAATATCTGTTCTTCATATTCCCTTCTAATATTTATACAGAATGCAGAGGAGATTTGACTTTTGGAAGCAAAATGCTATTCATGGTCCCCGCCCAGGGTGTGGAGTGCTGTTCATACTATACTCACAGTACTGGTTCCAAGTCAGTCTCTCACAATCAGGAATGTGCTGCCACCCACACAGCAACGTTAGTTAGATAGGGAGCGTGTGGTAATTACATACAAGAGAGACGGTGACAGATACTTCTACTAGAAAACAGACGATATGTCAGATTTCGAGATGGAGTAGAAAGGTGGAAAAAAGATACCAGGAACAAGGAAGAAAAGGAAAAAGTAGACTTAGGACAGTCCTCTGCTGAGGTGAAAAGAGTGAAATGAAAAGAATAAAGCAAAAAAAAAAAAAGAGTCACATCAAATTTTACAACTAGTTTCTACAAGATAAACCTGTTATGTTTCTTCTTGCCCCTCCCTCACTGCTTTTTATACGTAGAAAACTATCTGAAAGATTAACTTAACAATCACAGAAATAGTCTTATATTTATAATTTTTAAACTTCAGCTACAGTTTCTTTCTCAGGGTCTTTTCTGTTCCTTTCTTATTTTGTTCTCAAGGAAATCAGAGCACTGAACGCTCACCACTCCTTTTTGATAGTTTACACCCTTATATCATTGGCTACAGCATAACCGTCTTACAAGATCCTACTGTAGGAAAGCTCCATTAAAACACTATCTACCGCAATAGAGCATGAGACACCGTAGAGCTCCATCTTGACCCCTATCCAGCGTGGTATGCTGCAGAAAGAACCAACAGTGCCTCATTTGAGCCTTTTTTAAATTTTACTATCTCATTTTACTGTATTAAAAATTACATAATTTTATTAGGAAGAGACTGAAGGGGTTTGTTAGTTGGTTAGTTGAATGCACAACTTTCCAGTTAGTAAAAAAATGTCCAAATAATGTATCTGAAATGTATCTCATTTCTGGTTGAAATCAGAATGGCAGAGTGGAAAAAATCTTATTTGGGGTTTCAAGAGATCTGGATTTTAAATACAGCTCTGTTATAAATTATGAATTATGTATCTCCTTTGGCAAGCTAGACTACTCTGGGCTTTTGAAAGTGAGAGGTTTGGTTTAAATAGTATCCAGATTCCTTCTAGTACCAAACTGCTCTCTCCTGTGTTCGTTGGCTGTTTGATGTTGTCAGCTAAGGAAATGCTATACAAGTGACTTCAAGTGATTTAGGGAGAGGCTCCTTTCAAGAGGATGGACTAAGGAAAGGGCTATAGATCTGAGGTTGAAGCACACAACTTTCTTTTTTTTTTCTTAAAGATTTTATTTATTTGAAAGACAGGGAGAGAAAGAGGGAGAGGGAGACAGAGAGACAGCAGGAAGAGGAGCAGAGGGAAAGGGAGAAGCAGACTGTGCTGAGCTCACGGCTGCATGCGGGGATCCATCCCACAACCCTGAGATCCTGACCTGAGCCGAAATCAAGAGTAAGATGCCCCTGACAACTGCCTTTCCTATTAGTTCAACAAGCCTCCTTGCATGTTTAAAAGGACAAAGCAAAATTCGGCAGTTACTTTTCTTCCAATTGCTATATTAAACCAATGAACATTGGAACCCATCTTTTTTAAAAATTAGGAAGTAACAGAAATTCTTAGACTGGAGCTCTGAAATTTAGATGGAAATCCACAATTTCCCATAATGATGGAAGTGCTATCATCAACTATTATGTGGTCTTGGGTAAGTTATTAAATCTTCATGATTTCAGGAATATGTACTCCAAGACCTCTTCTGAGTCTATCATTACTGATAGCCAGTAGCAACTGCCAGGTTTAAAGATCACAAAAATTGCACAGAGCACTATTAATATTTTTAAATGGCTTAAAACAAGAGTATTTAAAAAGAAATGTGTACATTAGCAATATCCACTCTTTTGCTTGATTTCTCACACATAAAAGGGATCTGTGGAGCCTACTTTTCATAAGAATTAAATGAGATAAATGGGATTTGTATTGTTTTCTACTCTTCTCTTCTTTGTATACTAGCTAAAATCTTTATATTACAATCTTCACTTTTGTTTGAACAGCTAACATAAATTATCTCACTTTCAGAAAATGCAGAGTATAAAACCAGCAAATTACTGAATTAAATAACTAAGAATTATTGCTTTTGAATTCCAAACATTAAACATTCTTTATGAAGAATACCTTTATTCTAAAGCAAATATAATTTATTACTACTTGCAAGTTATTATATAATAATGGAGTTTATTTAAGATGGTGTAAGCATTTCCAGAATATACTAACATTTTCAAGGTGTTTGTTTAACTTGGTTATAAAATACACTCTGAGAAAAATGGGTAGGTTCTTTGTGAGAACAAATGCTTTTGAAAACTTCAGTAGTAAAGAAAGATTTCAGGATGAAAATGGTCCTGTATCAAACAATTCAAAGCATATTTTATTTTTAAAAAGAAATCTTTTTCTTTTCTTCTTTTCTTATATCTCTTCCAATGAATATAAAAATTCTAAATTTGGAAGTTAGGTTTTATAATGAGTTACCATTTTTAATAAATAAAGTCAATAACATTATACATCATCTTTGTAGATATACATGCATATTTGGAAACAAGTTGTAAAGAAGTTGGTGTGTGTGAGTTTAACACATGTACCTGCTCACATTCCCTGACAAGATAAAAGGCTCATCATATGCAAAGTAGGAGATACTTTGGTTTACTGCTCATTTTATAGGTAATCAAAAAATCTCCTATTCAAACAAAGTATATCAGGCTAGTGTAGCTTAATTTTACACATTAAATATATTTCCATTAGTGTTTGATTTCTTTACTGTTTAATGCTCAAAGTTCATGCGTAAAAAAAACACTTTTCTCAAACTTCACTAAACCATACTATTAATTTACCAAATGTGAAGTGATAATCTTTTAGAACACACACATGAGAACATATGAAATTATGATTTAATTTTAATATTCACATATTAAGAAAGTATATTACCCAATTTCTTAAATGTTAGAAATAGATATCTACATCAGTATGTAGCTTTGCTATTTACTATCACAGTTTTATCTATTTGAATAAGTAAGGGTTTGGTTTTTTTTTTCCCCCACAATGAGCAAAAATTCTTCACATAAATGTCTCTACAAGGGAGGGCATGTTCCTAAGAAGGTCAGGCTGTTATTATTCATATGCTAGTTGTTGCACAACATTAAATAATCATGAAATACAACTTATGAAGAGAAGACTTTAAGCTACAGAAAGTGCCTTTTCTGCCACAACTCTAAAAGCTTACTGATCAGAGCTCAATAGTAAAATCATGTACATAACAAATTTCTAAGGTATTTTCTGTCCTTGAAAGTTTTCAGATCAAGATTATATACAATCATCTCATAAAGCCAGCTAGTGTGCATTTGTTTGTTTATTTATTAAGATTTTACTTATTTATTTGACAGAGAGAGAGGAGAGACCACAGGTAAGGGAACAGCAGGCAGAGTGACTGGGAGAAGCAGGCTCTCTGCCTGAGTAGGGAGACTGATGTGGCGCTCGATCCCAGGACCCTGGGATCATGACCCAAACCGAAGGCAGACACTTAACCAACTGAGCCACCCAGGTGGCCCTAGTGTTTTCTTTAAATGCACATACATACATACCCTTAATATCAATTAAGTGTTCAATAATTTCCTTTATAATTTGCAATTCATTGCTAATTCACAATTCCTGAATTGAAAAAGAGCAAAGCTTTCTTTTACTAAAAGCTTCTTTTACACAATATGTAGAGTATGTTCAGTCTAGAGCTATGCTTAAGCTTAAGTAACAGAACAACCTGCAACAGAGCACTTTAAAGGTGATCTATATAATCAAAAATATTCCACTGGAACAATGGCCTTGAAAATGAGTATGACCCTTGATTATGCCACTATTCTTGTTGTACTAGAAACACCTTAATGTTCTTTTTCAGCTATGTCCCAAAGTTTGACTACAAGGCAAGGGGAGATAACAAAACTTTAATCTTCAAAAATGTAGAGGATTAGATTGGTAATTCTAATTTTGTTTTCTCTTCCATTTATTTATTTAAAAAATATCCTCTATCCATGTCTAACACATAATTTAATTCTACTCAATACATTGAGGCTTGTGTGCCAATTAGGTATTTCTGAACCAAAGATATGCCCTGCAAATAAGAATTTATCATCAAAAAGTTGTTTTTCTATGCACCTCATACTAATATTGTAATAATTTGATTTGTTAATTACTTTACATTCATTACCGAATCTACTTTAGTTAAGCACGTTTTCCAGATGGGGTAACTTGCCCTTGAAGGGATTAAGCCCAGTTGCTGAAGAAAGGATCACATAACCACTGATGCAGTAAATAATTCAAACTTGGGGTGTCTGACTCTAAATCTATAAACCTAAATACCATGACTTCTAAAATATAGATTTAAAACTTCATTCCAGACCAAACAAATTATGTTCTCCGGTTGTGTGTTTGTTTTTCGAAGTTGGTGGTTTGGGAACCAATGCACTCTCACCAGGCTACTCTGCCTCCCTAGAATTGCTGATTTTGATTCCTGCCTCTTCTTTCCATGAACCAGTCCTGTAGGGAAGCCTCTTTTTTTTTTTTTAAAGATTTTATTTATTCATTTGACACAGAGAGAGAGATTACAAGTAGGCAGAGAGGCAGGCAGAGAGAGAGAAGAGAGGAGGAAGCAGGCTCCCTGCTGAGCAGAGAGCCCGTTGTGGGCCTCGATCCCAGGACCCTGGGATCATGACCTGAGCCGAAGGCAGCGGCTCCAACCCACTGAGCCACCCAGGCGCCCGGGAAGCCTCTTTTGAGACTGCTAGATACACAAGTGTTGTGGAGGATTAAAACAAACAGAAAACATGGCTCCTGCCTTGAGAAGCTTACAATCTAAAAACATGCTACCCAAAATATTGACGGGCTATAAAATGCCTGGACTGGGATGCTTATTAGAGATGACTGTGGGGCAGTGTCGTTTGATTAGGGTTTTGGTGGAGAGGAGGACAGAAACTGACAGAGAAGAGACTAACCTGGGTATAAAGCTTTGGCAATGGAAATAAGACTTGTGGAATGGTTTAATAACCCTTCTTTATTTCAAAACACAATTTAAATATTTCAATTCAATTCTCTCTCAAACACATACAGAATTACTAACCTTCTACATTCATGGCTTCTCTCAGAACCTGAAGTTTCTTTTGTCTCTCTCGAATTCGTTCCAAAGCACTTGATATTGCTGAGGATGTGGGCAAGTCTCGCATGTGAAACATTGGATCCACTTTCTGAGGGCCAAAGATATCCAAGGCTATGCTTCCGTCTGAGTATCTTGCTTCTTTTTTTCTGGGAGTAGTTGAAGTCCGCACTGTTACTGCCTCAGGGAGGTACTGTCGGAATCCACCAGTTTCCCCAGAAAAGTCTCTGTCGGCTGTGCAAAGCAAGTCCATGGATGAAGCCCAAATCTTCTTCTTGGGAACCACATCAATGCCAGGGAGAGGTTTTTTTTCTGGGCCATTAGTTTTGAATTGGTAAAGGGAGCAGGCATTTTCAGAATCTTCACGTCCAGAATTATTATCTGATGCAATGTCCTTGAAATAATCTTCCTCATCTTGTGTGTCTCTGATGGACAGAAATCCCATAGATTTACTAAGCCCTTTGTTAAGAAAGGTCTGATGAGAGAATGGAGACTTGTGTATGTCTAGTACATCAGAAGTAGTGCTTCTTCCTGGAATGATAAGAATCTATCATGTATGCACAGAATTTTTAGAAAATAACTGGAATGTAACCTTACTATTGACAGTGAAAGTGCTGGTAATTTCCTAAATCTTCCTAATGGAGGATCAGAGATGAAATGGATGGTGGTGATAATGAAAGTTGGAAAGAGATGCTATGTTTGTATAACTTTTCATTGTCCAATATTTCTTACCCAATGAAAACAATAATGTATTGAACTTAGGTTTTTGAGTAGTAGTATTTTATATTCATCAAAGGCGAATTACTTGTTTTTTAAAAATAGACAAAAGTAAAAAAAATAGGCAAAAGTTTGGCAGAATATTAATTTAATCCATGAAATGATTTGGGGTAATAATAGAATGTTGAGTATACTCCTTTAACTTCTAAAGATATAATTCAAACATGTATCACTTCAACATAAAGCCTTGGTATTTTCTGGTCATTTAAATATTTTTAAAGAACAGAATTCTTGCTATATTCTGGATGAAAAAAAGATTGCAGCATTTGGAATTCTTAAGTATCAAAGTTTTATTATGATTAGATATGTTTTCAGAAAATTTGACTGTTTGAAATCCATATAATCTGACTGTTTAAATTATATAAGAAACTTAATTTTTCCATGGCAGCCCATCATGCATTAAAACAGCTTTTCCTCTTGAACATAATGCATCAATATTTGTCAATTGGAATAAAGTGCTAATTCTTTTTATTCTTTAGTCCTTGATGTTGATGTAGTTAAAAATCAGTGAGCCATTCTAATTTTTTTATGACACCAGTCTATAAATGCATTGAGACACAGTAAAAATGCCCAACCGGAAATTAATTTTTGGAATTCAGAGTCAATAACACAAAAAATCATATATATATATCAAAACATATATGTATGTATAAGGCTCAACTATAGAAAAAGAAATGTAGAGTTACTAACCCAAAAGTCCATAAAAGCCCATAAAAACTGAAGATTTCCTGTTTGACCTTCTGTGATCCCTCTTAATAATGTATTTGCTATGTATACAATATAAAATAATGACTAGAACTTTCCTAGTAGTAATAAATTGCTTAGTAATTCATTTGAATAAGTCAATTTCCTCTTTAGGGTGATAGCTTTAGTTCCCTGATTCCACATTTCACCTTAAAAATCTTAGAAAAACAAATGCATTTCAGGATGGTCAACAAATAACTGCTTACTGGAGAATTAGACTCAAACATTTTGCTTTTCTTGCAACTCATCTTCCCTGGACACGGATCCACGTAAGTGCAGATACACCAATATCTGGGGCATGTTCACATTGAGAATATACCACAGCTAGACATAGATTGTCACACTCTAGCTTCTAATCTAAGGTAATTTAAAACTGATAAACACATCTGTGTTATAGGATTTTAGGAGTAAATTACATTCTTAAACAAACCACATATTGAAACTCATTAATTTAAAATTTTATTAAGAAATAGAGAACAGAGATATTCTTGAAAATTAGGTAAAAAATAAGAATTGAAAAGACTTAAGGATCATACGACCGTAGATGAACTCAACAATCTGTCTTCTTTTACTACCTTGACTCCCAAAAAGTAGCCAAAATTTAGAGAAAATCAAACAAGTGAGGATTTTGGCAATATCATAAATTCATAGTCAAACACCTTGGACACTCAACATCAATGTGTTAACAGTAATTTCACTCACTCTCCACAATGCTTCACTTTTTCTCATTCATCAAATTTCCCACATTAATTCCCTCTTCTCTTTTCTGATGATCTTGTCTCATATTTCATCAAGAAAATAGAATCTGTCAGAAGAAGGCTTCTCATTTTCCCATGGCTAATTTTATACATCTACCCATATCTGCCTATCTTTTCCCTTGTCTCAAAAGATGAAATTTTCTACCAGTTGAAGATCAATTCCCAATATGTGTCCAATCCTCCTCTTCTTTTATGTTTTCAGAGATTTTACTTCTTTGGTTAATGTCTGCCCTCGATCTTAACTAACCCCCCTTTCTGATGAGTTATTCCTATTAGTATGCAAACATGCTTTAATATCTCTATAATAAGCAAAATCTCTCCCATTACCACATTTCCTTCTAGCTCCTGCTGTCTCCAATGTCTTATTTTCTATTAGTATTCTACTCACTTTAGTCAACTTTCAACTCCTCCACACCTTGGCAACTCTTATTATGTAAAACTAATGACCTCCATATTGCTAAATCCAACAGGTATTTTGCATCTATAGCTTACTTACCACTCAGCAACAACTGATGGTGATGACAGTTACCTAATGAAGCACTTTCGTCTCTTTACAAGACTGGTTTTCTCCTTTTAGACTGCTCATTCTTAGTTTTTGCTTTTTCTTCCTCTATTGGATATGTAAATGTTGGATTTCCTCAGGTATCAGTTTTAGAACCCTCTTTTTCGCTCTTTTTGTATAATTTCATCTACTAACAAGGCTTTAAATAATTAAAGACATACTGATAACTCCCAAATTTATATTATTGACACCAACGTGTTCTGGGAGCTCCAATCTCATATAATTGAGACTTCTATTAGTATATCTTAGAAGCACCTCAAATGAACATGCTTAATATTATTTTTTGCTTGCCACATCCAGAGATGTCCATTTAACCCCAATCTTTCCAATTTCAATAAGTGGCATCACTACCCAACTGATTGCTCAAACAGAAATCTTGGCACCATCCTGAAAACCTTCATCGTCCTTATTGCTTGTATCAAATCCATCAGAAATGCTGACTATTTAACTTGTCAAGGATATCTTACCCCATGTGACTATTTCCTTTTTCACTGGAATCGCCCTATTCCCAGTTAACTTTATCACTTGACGAGAAAACTGCAGTAGCTTCTGGATAGGCCTCCCTTCTTTCTTCACCCAACTACACCTGTACTCAGCAGCCAGTGTTATCTTCTCAAAATATATATTCCATGATGCCACCACCCTTTTTAATAAGTCTCAAAGGCATACAATCACACTCAAAATAAAATCAAGACTCCTTTCAGATCTACCATTTGAATCTTTTTTAGTCTCATCTTCACTTCTTCCATTCCATCCAGGCCACAGACTTTCCTGTTAAGCTCTCTTATATGTTAGGACTTTTATACATACTGTTTTCTATGCCCTGAATGGTCCAGCCCTTTTTCATGGTTAGTTGTTTCTTATTCTGTACTTTTATTTTAAATATGACTTCTTCAGTGAGGCCTACCCCAACCACTATTGAAATAATCACTTTCTAAGTGTATCATGAGTCTATTCCATTCCTAACAGGTAGATTTATCATTCTCTTATAGGTCATTAGTATTTACTAACAATATATTAATGGCCCATGGTATCCTAAAAGAGCCATGTCTTCTCACCAGCCATATGAGACTTAAAACTAATTGTTAACAAGTTGGCGTTTGGAAAACTACCGCTCTATACATGCTAGGTTTTTGCTTTATGCAAATTAGTAGATATAAAAATATTTCAATTCCTATTTGTTAGAAGTCCAGAAAATTAAAAAAAAAGTCCAGAACATTACCATTTTTAAAATTCTATAAGGTAGTACAAAATTATAATGAAAATAATTCAAAGTTTGCACTACCTTCCTACTCTGCTTCTATAAAATATGCCAAATTTAACTATTTCTCAGTTTGTTCCACATGCCTGAAAATCCCATTGTGATAGCGAGCTTAAAGTCTCATGACCATTATTTAATAAAAGATGATTTTTTAACCATAATAAGGTCTCTTCTGGTAGCCAATAAAACAAAGGAATGGGTAAATAGGAAGAGGAGAGAGAAAAAACGAAGGGGTGGGGAGGGATTGAAATTCCTGGGGGAAATAGGCAAAAAATTGTGGAGATGTGAAACAAAGTTCAGAGTGATATGTATATACTTGTTAGACATGGTCTAAAATAAAATTATAAGAGCTCTGAGCCACAAAAGCATTAAAGGGAGAAACTGAGTGTGGATCATCTTTTGAAGGAAGAAAAAGGTAGTCGTAGGAAAGAGATGTTTGGGCCTCACAGGCCTGCACCTGCCTGAAGGTCAGGGAAGCCAGTTGTACCTGGTGGTGGGAGGTAGTAACCCCCGGTTCTCTTCCGTGGGCAGAAGAGTTAGATAGCCTCTCAAACAAAACACCACGAAAGATAACTGATCTCAAGAGACTACTGCATGCCCATCTTTTATGCAGATTTTCAATTATCCTAAGCATCTTCAGTCCATTATTCTTCTTGGAGAACTTTTCAATATTGGAAACACATTTGACGTGGTTGGGCATCTGTCCTGTTTTTGTAACTGCTGTCAATCTAGTATTATATTTAGTAGTGAAACCAAATATATCCACTAAAAGAAGTTCATTATCCTACAAGATAACCAGATTTTTGAAATGCTGTATCTAATTTCTTATGTCATGTTTCTTCTTTCATGTAAGTTTTGTTCTATATGGAGCATCACTCACAGAGCTGGTGTTGGAACATTTTTATTTGCAGTTATTTTGTCTACTTTTACTACCGTACCTTGTTCATGTTTGTTAGAACCAAACATGAAAGCATGGCTAAGAATTTTCAGGAGAAATGGCGTCACATCCATTTTGGAGAACAGTCTTCAGATCACTACAATTTCTAGCTACAATTTATAGGAACATGGCTTGGAGCCTTTCCTATTCCATTCAATTGGGAAAGACTGTGGCAGATACGGCCCATCTCCTGTACACTTGGAGTGACTTTTGGCTACATGGCAAGCCTTGTGATTTCACCACTCTGGACATACTGGAATAGAAAGCAGCTTACATACAATAACAATTAATTCGAGCAAAGGGAGGGAAGATATTTCTTTGTGCAGATTCCATAAAGATTGTGCAGACATGTCTATGGGTCTAAGCCAGGCAGTTCCATTTATAGCACTGTTTTTTATGTAGTTACAACATGACGTGACTGTAGCTTTTTAAACTATGAAACCCCTGAGAGATTGTACCTTCTAGTTGAAATAAAATACTTATAATAGAAAAAAAAAAAAAGGAAAGAGACGTTTAGAGCTAAGCAGTTTCTCCAGTGGGTCTAATAGCTTAGGACTGCTTTTGTTTGCTTTTTTGGATGAAAAAGGAGTCATACCTTTATCTAGGTAACAGAGAGGTGGATTTTGGCAGGTAAAAACACACCCTTTTTAAATCACATATTCTTATTGGGCCCTCAATGCATTTTGTCCTATCAGTGATACTATCTTCAGCTATACAACTGGATATGGAATTGCATGATTAACACTTCACAAGTGGATAAAATATATATAGCATCACATATCATATCATGGTTGCCTTATATTGCTAAAGTATTACTGCAAAAATTTCACCAATTTGGGAACTAAAAATGAGAGCTCAGCTATAGAATATGGTTCTTTAAATGAGGAGAAACAGGAATTCTGGGCTCATTTATTAGGTGCATAAGCTGCTAGACCAGTGAAAACCATGTACTATTGTTAATAACAGTGCTATTTACTTACTAACTTTATTTGAGACTAGGTTAAGTGCAATTTCTTCAACTGCTTTCCAAATCTTTCTGAACATGTGGTTGGCTATTATAATTATTTTATTCAACGGGCAATAAAGAGCACTGAAATCATTAAGTACATTTAATAGCTGTGCTCACTACTCATTTTGATCATAGGAGGTTAATGTTATTTTTGAAGGCAATGTCACTGGAGCTACTCTTAAAATATTTTAGGTAGAAACTTCTTCTTTTTTTAAAAGTTTTTATTTATTTATTTAACAGGGAGAGAGAGAGAGAGATCACAAGTAGGCAGAAAGGCAGGCAGAGAGACAGGGGGGAAGCAGACTCCCTGCCGAGCAGAGAGCCCGATGGGGCTCGATTTCAGGACCCTGAGATCATGACCTGAGCTGAAGGCAAAGGCTTAACCCACTGAGCCACCCAGGCACCCCAGGCAGAACCTTCTTTAATATTTCCTCATCCTGGGAGAGTTAGTAGCTCCTTCCACTATATTCGCAGAGCATGCTGGCCCTCTCTTAGGACATTTCTTTCACTATATTAAAATTATCTGTTATATTAGATATCTGTCATCACTCCCATTTGTTTCCTCACTCCACCCCCAACTGGAACGGTAGCATAAGAAACCATGTCTTACCTGTTTTTGTATTTCTAGTTCCTGATTAAAGACATTCCAAAACAATGCTTATAGAATGGATTGATTATGTAACTTTTTGAAACCTTTTAAACCCAATTTAGGTAGCATAATCTTCCAGAAAGATTACTGTCAAAACACCTGGATTCTAATTCTAGCTTTACCAAATTTAATCCATGAGCTTGGGCAAGCCACTTAATTTCCATGTTTCTCACTTCCTTCATCTACAATGCTGTGGACATTACTTATTATACCTTCTTCTTAAAGATGACAGGATAAATGTACTAACACCCAATGAGCTATCATGAGCTCTCCTGAACAAGGGCAACATAAAATTCTAAATTCTGCCTCCCTTTTGTTTTTGCTTTATTTTCCTCAGCATATCATTATCTACCCAGGGGGGATTTAAAAGTTTTGAGAGGAAATATGAAACCAGAAATCAAAAGATCTCCTATAAAAGTTTTAGATTCTATTATTAAAAAAATCAAATTATTCAAAATAGGATAAACGGTGACTATAGGTGAATTTTACATCTCTTGAAAAGGCTCTGAGTTCAAAGAGAGTTTACAAACAACATTAGATTACATACAATTACAAGTATCCAAATAGAAAATGAAACCATAAACATTCTCCTTTTGGAGAATACATAGCTTGCTAAAAACTAAATGGAGGAAAAATAAATAAAAATAAAATATTTTAAGAACATAAAAAGTCTTCATAATAGGACATAGTTCATTTATTTTAGTCAAATTGAAAAAAATCCCCCTTGTAAAGTACATTGTGTTTTAACTATATTTGTTAAATATGATTAACATCATCCTTAATTGGATATCATCATTCACCTTTCCCCTCACACAAGACTCAGAAGACTTAAGCTAATTTCAAAATGACATTTCAGTATTAAAAGAGGTTCCCCGATTTCCCATCTGTCCTCACAAGTGTGTTCAAGTACACACAAAAAAGAAACATGATATTGTCAATATGCCCAAGTTCTAAAGCACAATCTGATCTGATCATGGTGTAGGTTTCTGCCTTAAGCTTGGCAGGAAATGTTTGATTTCTTTTTGCTGAGTGAAGCCATTTTATCAGCACTGACAGTATAAAATAACAAAATGGGGGCAGACAGCCCACTAGTTTAGGCCTTAGCTTTTGTAACAGATCTGAGAGGTAAGATATAAGGAGAGACCTTTCAAGGTCATTGACTTGTAGATAAAAAATGTTATGGTTAAGTTTCAGTTGAAGAATCAAATCACTTAGACACAAGGCATTATCCCTAAAATTGCTAACTTCTTTTAACCTAATTCTATATCTCACTGCCTGTTTCGACAACTTCTTTGAAACTCTTTCATTGAAAACTACAGCCAGGAGCCTAATAAACTAAAGCTATCGGTACATAAAGGTTTCAGGTTGGTTCACATCAAAGAGAATGCTTTCGTACTGATGTATGATGTAGTTTAACAAGGCTCTTTGTTGCAAATGACCACTGACAGTGAAGAACTGCACTGCACAAAAGTAACACTCATGTCCTAAAAAATATTTCTTCTTCACAAGGTTATTTTTTTAATCTTAAAGTTTTTATATTACATTAGAATATGCTATTGACTATTAGCTGCTAATTGCTTGTCTGGTAATGAGTATAATTAGTACATTATGTCAATTTGGTCTTTGAGATGTGGTTTTATACATGTGTTGAAAGCAAATTAAGACAGCCCTTGAGCAGTACTACTGTGGAAAGCAATGCCTAAGAAGAATTGAAGAATTTTCTTCTATTACACTTGATCTCAAAAAGGCTATTGTTTAAGTGTAAGGACCTCTAATTCTACCCAGAATGTAAATATAAACAAAATCTGGTGTATCTTGAGTGACAAATTGTAACTCCTTACAAATTCTCTTGAGTTTAGATATAGGGAAGATTTAATGCTCCAATAAAGGGATAGGTCTATTAGAAAATAAAATCAATGGACAGTCCATTTACAGATTTCTCTGTTAAATTTTTAAAGTTACTACTGTCAGCTCTAGATTATATGCATTGGATAGTCTATTAGTCAAAATAATTCTCAAGAGCTATTAGACAATAATACTAAACATTTCTTAATATTATAAAAACAAAATCACAAATAAAAGACATTAATAATTTGGTTTAAAACTTCTGATATATTTGTTGTTACAGTAAGAAAATAGTCTAGGTTAACACTTGAGTCTTTAAAATTTGGTAAATATGGCAGAGTAATCTTTCTTTTCTATAGAATTTATGTTGGATAGGGATAAAATGGGGGTCTCATATATATAGGAACATTTCTGATTTTTAGGAAAAAACAAAGTATATTTAAAAATTAATAATCAATAATATAACATTATTGTTACTAACCCAACAAATAATAAACAAGCAAACCAACTTCAATTCCATAACATGGCCATTTAATGACATTAGGAGAAGATAGAAGGGAATTCCAGAAAGCAAGTAAAGAACAGGAAGAGAAATAAGTAAGGAAGGGAGACAGGAATGGAGAAGTGGAGACAGAGTGAGGGAGGGAGAAGGATTGGTGGAAAGGATTAAGAAATTAGAAACATGATAAATAAGAGAAACAGAAATTATTTAAATCTAACATTCACTTACTAAAGTGTTCATTATGTCTCCTTGAAAAAGACTCTTTGTACTTGCTATTGACATTTAACTATAATTTTCTATTATTCAGTTTTAAAACAGGAGTCTAACTGAAAATTTGATAGAGTAACAAAGTGCTGCTCTTCTTGGCACCAAGGTTCACACTATATCATATCTCAAATCCTTAAAAAAAGGGAAAGCGAGGGCATGTGTTATGATGAGCAATGGGTGTTACATGCAGCTAATGAACTGTTAAACACTACATCAAAAACTAATGATGGACTGTATGTTGGCTAACTGAACATGATAATAAAAAAAAATAAAGGGAAAGATTTTTACCTACAAGAAGAAGGTGTGTCTATATATATATTTCCTTACTATACTTATGCTTCTCTCTAGATATACATGTATATAGAGAGAGAGAGTCCTAAAATCAACTTAGGGGGTTGTGATTCCCATTTAAAAAAAGAACTAGAATAGAAAATAGAGTGCACCAAAAATAATGTTGCTTTCTGAAACTTTGTTTCAGTAGTGTTTCACCTCGCTTTAAAATATATTTTTAATATAAAATTCCATGACAAAGATGATAAAGTAAATAAATGTTATTGCTATAATAACAATATTGGAAAGGAAATGATTTACTGTGGGACTTAGTAATGTTTTTTGCATAATTTTAATGGATTTATATATTAATACGGTTAGTGCTCCTGTCTGTTCCCTGTCTCCACTTTGCATACTTATGTTCTAATTATGTTCACAATGATCAGATTTCCAAGCCAGGTAAGTATGATTTCATTAAAAGAAACAATGAAATAAGTTTAAAACTTAAAAATGTCCTACTAATATACTCTTACCTGTTGGTAATCCTTTTCCTCTCAATCGGTCTCGAATAGCTTGGCTTCGATCAGGCTTTTGTTCACTGTTATGGGAAAGTTGATCCGTCTGTACATAGATAATCAAAAATCAAATTTGACAAAACAATCTCTCCTTCATTTTCATGGTAATTATCTACACAATGACACTAGTTAGACAATTTTTGGAGAGTATGGTGTTATGTAAAGACACTCCACATTTGCTATTCTTAATTTATTTTCCCTCACAGGATTTATGTAGCTCAGTTTTGACCAATCCATCTTCAGGAAATGAAAGACAAGACAGAAGAATTATCTGCTAACTAGGGAACAAAGTTAGCCGAACCGAAGTAATTAAAATGAATTCCATCTGAAAACAGTAAACTAGAGGAGTTCTTTTTTTCCTAACTGATAAGTATGTTAATCACTCAAGTTTGATTATGATTTTAAAAACACATTAGTTCTGGTATAATAAAGCTTTCTCCTGATTATAACTAAGCACTGAGGGTATTAACTTAAATTATTTTCAAAACTAATTTTCTAGATTTTTTTCCTGCCAGAAATTACATTTTTGAAATGCTTTAAGCCAAATGGACATATTGAGGGATGATAATTAAATTTAAATCAATGATCTTTTGACTATTCTTTATAACAATGTTTGAATAGTCTTAAACTTTAATAACTTTAACTGAGGGTACTCGTTTAAAATAAAGTATATCATTTTTTCCCTCCCTAGCTGCTTGAACTTCAGCTACCATCATGAATGACACAGTTAACTAGCCAGTCCAGGAAGTTCATGACCAACCAACCACTTCAGCTGAAACAAATGGTCACTGATGTGCTTCATCCTGGAAAGGCAACCGTACCTAAGACAGAAATTTGGGAAAAACCAGCCAAATGTACAAAACCACACTAGATGTCATCTTTGTGTTTGGACTCAGAACCCATTTTGGTGGTGGCATAACAAGTGGCTTTGATATGACTTATGAATCACTAGATTATTCAAAGAAAAATGAACCCAAACCAGACTTGCAAGACATGGCCCATATGAGAAGAAAAAGACCTCATGAAAACAGCTAAAGAAACACAAGAACAGAATGAAGAAAGTCAGGGACACTGCAAAAGCCAATGTTGGCACTGGCAAAAAGAAATAAAGTGTCTAGCAGTGAGCTGGAGATTGGATGACAGAAAAGGAGTAAAGATTCTGCAGTGACTTTATCTGTGGTGATTATGCAGATATTTCATGATAGGATTAATTAACAAAGAATTTTTAAAATATTAATAAAATAAAGGCCCTCAGAGGGGAAGTGTGTGAGGGGATGGGTGAAATAGGCAAAGGGGATTAAGAGTACACTTATGATGAGCACTTGAGCACGGAGTAATGATGTATAAAATTGTTAAATCACTATTTTGTACACCTGAAACTAATCTAACACTGTTAACTATACTGGAATTAAAAATAGAAATATAAAAAATGTATTAATGGGAAAAAAGTATATTACCTTTAAAAAACAAAATAAAAGTGTATCAGATTTGATCAAATTCCACATTTAAGGGATGAAAAATTAGAACACTGGGTTTATTCAGATTATCGAGTAAAAGCTTCAAGAAATAAATGAAGGACAGCTAATTATGAAGAGAAATTACTCAAATTTGGCATCAAGAACATGCATACATATTTGTTTATATACATAACTACATAATCATTCTAATATTCTTCCATTAGTGAAACTTGTTTGAATATGGATTAAAAATCCACTTATGGAAGTAGTTTAAGGTAGTATATTCAAGGTATTATGTTTCCTACTTATAAGAAGACTTAAATGGAAATATTTCTGCAATGATGTCATCCTTTAAATTAAATGATATTAGTAATGTATTGCACTATGTTGTCAGTAACTGAAGAGATAAAGAACATTCTGCATCTGGGAGACCCTGCATTGACATTACTATTAATAGCTGCCATTTACTGAGCAATTACTATAAAGCAGGCACTGCTTTAGGGGCTTTACCTACTTTATTTAATCCTCAAAACCCCTTATGTGGTAGGGTTTTATCCTCACACTACAGACAAAGAGATAAATAGCAAGGAAACTTCTAAGAACTTTGAAGTAGCTCCTCAACATTGAAATAATTATCTTCACAACTGTTCAGTAATACAAGTGCACGGTATGTGTTACTATTTCTATTTTATGGATAAGTTAAATTGACGTCAAAGATGCTATAACATTAAATCAGTAGAACCAGGACAAGTAAGCTGGCCTGCTGACTTAACTCTATGCTAATTAACTTTAAGTAGATAAGAATGGTGGTCACCTGAAATGAATTTCACCCTGAGCAAAAGACTAAATCATTCTCTCACCTCCTGAAGCAACAATAGCTTCAGAGGAGCAAAATGACTAACAGCTTCGGCTTTGGGGTCAGAGAGATCCAGGCTCCAACTGTGTCTGTCATTTACAAAGTAAGTGGTCATGGGCAGATTATTTAATTTTTCTAAGCTTTACTTTCATTATCTCTAAACGAGGGTGGAAGTATTTTTTGTAACCTGAGACTGTTACGATGAACAAATGTGGAAAAAGCACATAAGCCATGGAGCTCTGTCTGTTGGGTGATGACCAAGAGACTAGCAAGAGCAATAGAAAGATGAGGGGAACAATGTTATTTCTTCTTAGTAGAAATCTGCCCCTGGAAAGGCAGGCTCTCTATGTACTAACTCCGACTAACCCTTCTATTCTTCTCTCCTACTGAACAATCCCACCACACACCCCATATCAGACTTAATACTGTTCCTCAAACATATCCCGCTCTTTCCTACTTCACAGCACTTATCCAGGCTAACTTCCCTCTGCCTGGATTACTTTCTATCAGACTATTGGATCTAGTTCAAAGTGCTATTTTTCGATGTAGTCATAACTTATATCCTTCCCCTCAAAACTTCATAGCTTTTAAAATTCTTCCTGTGTTGCTTTTCATACCTTCCTCTGCATTTTATGATAAAGAAAATGGTTAGAGAACTTTAAATAAGAGCTCCTAGAAGTTAGAGCAAGTATTTTATTCAAAGTTGTACCTTCTGTAGTATCTAGACAGATTTCATATATAGATGAGCAATATTAGTTACTGTAATAAACTAGCTTAAATACTAAATGTAAAGAGATGGAGATCTTTTATCTAATATGGGCAACTATTAGAAGGACAACAGAATTCCATGGAGGACTATTTCTTCATTGAAGAAAAAAAATAATTCCAGCAATTTTACTAGGGATAAAATCAGCAAGACAAGTCTTAGAGGAGATGTGGTAAAACAGAAAGATTCCTGGACTAATAGGAAATATATGTCCCATGAGCTGAGTGAGTCTCAATTCCCTTATTTAAAAAGTGAAGGTCCACTATTTCTCAAAGGAAGCTTTATGGAGCATTAGTATTATGAGAAAATAAGTTGAAAAAAAAAAAAAGAGAGACCCAAATAAGTTTGGGAAATGTTTTATCTATATGCACATCACTCCTGAAGGTGAGTAATACAGTCTAGTGTATTTAAGGGTCTGAGAAGTTCTGCAGTGAAAATACATTTTAATTTCTCTTAAACAGGGTTTCCTCAAACTTATTTGATCACAAAAGAATTTTTAAAAACAAAACTGTATTTGATAATATGCAGGAAACTTTGGTCTGGATAGAGGGCTTTCATAGATTTTTAGTAGCTTTACCTTTGTTCAAAAAAAAAATAAGATGCAGGGATATAAACATATAAGTAAATTAAAACTGGAGCAGCTCTAGTTAAGGAGGGGAAATAAGCAGCCAAGAACCCATTCACTCAGCCTCTACTACCTATATTCCTTTCACAGAAGAATCAAGGCTGCACAAGGTACAGTTCACAAACCATTTTCCTGGAAGAATCTATGAGCCTGTTTCTTGTCAACTAGCAAACTGCATGGAATTTGGAAATACCCCTGCCAGCCATACAACATCCTGGTTAAGACAGCAAAACTTAGAAGTAAGAAGCCACCAAGAACACTGTCAGTGGAAAATTTGTGGTTCACATAAAGAAGGACCTCACTTAGGTACCATAACTCTAGAAGGTAAGAGCAGATAAAGTTTGGATCTAGATCAGCTATGAAAAACCAAGGAGTATCCAAGTACTATATATTCATGTCTCTGTCCCAGATAAAGTATAACACATGATTTGTCAAGGTGGGACTATAGATACAGGGTTTGTTATTCATGGGATTCTTCATATCTATGACGAGAGAGAGAATGGGAGAGCCCAGTTCTTGGGGCACACTAGCAGGGATACAAGTATGTATACACCCCTGGTGTGTATCACCAGGTGACAGTATCTATAGAAGGTGGGAGGAGTTTTGGGAATACTTAAGGGATCCAGACAAATAAGGGGCCAAGAAAGATGTATAAAGCAACAGAAAGTACATTATTAATGCTAAAACCCATTTTGTATGTCAATATGTTTTTCACAATAGACAGAACCATTTGCTGGAAGCTCCTCACGATGTAAGAAAGGAGGTAAGAGTCTGTATCTGGGCTCTCTATTCTGTTCCATTGATCTATGTCTGTTTTTGTGTCAGTACCATACCGTCTTGGTGATCACAGCTTTGTAATATAGCCTGAAATCAGGCAACGTGATGCCCCCAGCAACTCTATGGTCAACTAATCTTCAACAAAGCAGGAAGAAGTATCCAATGGAAAAAAGACAGTCTCTTCAATAAATGGTGCTGGGAAAATTGGACAGCTATATACGGAAGGATGAAACTCGACCATTCTCTTACAACATACAAAAGATAAACTCAAAATGGATGAAAGACCTTAATGTGAGACAGGAATCCATCAAAATCCTAGAGAAGAACATAGGCAGTAACCTCTCTGACATTGGCCATAGCAACTTTTTTCAAGACACGTCTCCAAAGGCAAGGGAAACAAAAGTGAAAGTGAACTTTTGGGACTTCATCAAGATAAAAACCTTCTGCACAGCAAAGGAAACAGCCAACAAAACAAAGAGGCAACCCACAGAATGGGAGAAGATATTTGCAAATAACACCACAGACAAAGGGCTGATACCAAGATCTATAAAGAACTACTCAAACTCAACACCCAAAAAACAAATAATCAAGTCAAAAAATGGGCAGAAGATAGGAACAGACACTTCTCCAAAGAAGACATACAAATGGATAACAGACACATGAAAAACTGTTCATCATCATTAGCCATCAGGGAAATTCAAATCAAAACCACATTGAGATACCACCTTACACCAGTTAGAATCGCAAAAAGTGACAAGCCAAGAAAAAAAAGAAATTGTGGAGAAAGGGGAACCCTCTTTCACTGTTGGTGGGAATGCAAGTTTGTCCAGCCACTTTGGAAAACAGTGTGGAGGTTCCTCAAAAAATTAATAATAGAGCTACCCTATGACCCAGCACTTGTACTACCCAAAGATATAGATGTAGTGAAAAGAAAGGCCATATGCACCCCAATGTTCATAGGAGCAATGTCCATGATAGCCAAATTGTGAAGAGCCAAGATGCCCTTCAACAGATGAATGGATAGAGAAGATATGGTCCATATACACAATGGAATATTACTCAGCCATCAAAAAGGATGAATGCACAACTTTTGCATCAACATGGATGGGACTGGAGGAGATTATGGTAAGTGAAATAAGTCAAGCAGAGAAAGTCAATTATAATATGGTGTCACTTACTTGTGGAACATAAGGGATAGCATGGAGGACATTAGGAGAAGAAAGAGAAAAATGAATGGGGGGAAATTGGAGTGGGAGATGTACCACAAGAGACTATGGACTCCAGGAAACAAACTGAGGGTTTTAGAAGGGAGGGGGGTGGCAAGATGGGTGAGCCTGATGATGGGTATTAAGGAAGGCATGGATTGCATGGAGCACTGGGTGTTATACGCAAACAATGAATCATGGAACACTACATCAAAAACTAATGATGCACTGTATGGTGACTAACATAATAAAAAAAAATCAATGAGATAACAATTAAAAAAAAGAAAGGAGGCAAGAGCACACATTTTCAGCTCTAACATGTTTTAAAAAAGACAAATTCTCGTAAAATCTAAGAGGATAAGTTACTGTACTGGGATTCTAAATTTTAAGTCCTGTTTCAAGTAAACAATTAACATTAGAACAAGAAATTTAATGTACTGTTCCTAGTCTTCCTTGAGAAAATGCTACCTACCGTATCTTTGAAAAAAGTTTTGCTAAATTTTAAAATATGACTATATGTACCAGTTGAAACTGTAGCTTACCCCAGAAAGGTTTCCCAGAACCAGTTTTACCAACTGCTTCACATAAGAAAATGAAGGCGCACAATTGCTATTCCTAACGTGGGCACTGCAAGCATCTAGAACAGTCCGAACAGAAACTCGAGCATAAATAACATCTTCACACATTCCAAGCAGGATGCTGTTGAGATGATCTCCAAGCTTGATGGGCTGAATATAAAGAAAAGAAAAGCCACTTTGAAAAGTGTGCATAAATCCAATCCAACATGAGACAAGCCATTTCACTTCAAAAACTTGGAGGAAAGAAACCCCTTTATCTAGCAGCATATATATTTTAGTACATTTTACCTTTTCATAACCCAAAAAAATTATTAGCAGAAGATGGTTAACAAAACTCTCCCAAGACAGAAAGTATTACAGAAAAACTCAGGGTTTTTTTTTTTGTATGATAAAGAAATGGAATTCTCAGTTATTCAAGTGTTTTGGTAAGCAGTTACGTGAATGTGAATGTGTGCATGTGTATGCACATTTTGGGTGAATCAATGATTTCCTAATAATAATAAAATGTATATATTCAACATATATTAAATATAATTTGACACTGATGATAACTTAGATTTCAAATACTACAATGACTTAAGATCATTTAAATATAAGTTCTCATTATGGTGGTGAAACAGAGAAACTGTAATGTAAGATTTTTTAATTAGTTGACATGATTTATAGAATATTCTAACCAATGTCCAATACACACACACACACACACACACACACACACACACACACACACACACACACTAAAAAATGCAAATTAAAACCAAAAAAGGAAGCCACTACACAACTTAACAGATTGGCTAAAAATAAAAAGACTTATAATTTGAAGTACTGATAAGAGAAAAGCATTGTTGGTGGGAGTTTAAACTGGTACAACCACTTCGATTAAGCACGCTTTTCCTGTGACACTTCCTTTCCACTTATCCATTTGGGTATTATGTCATCCTTTAGATCTCAGCTTGGATGCAATGCCCTTCAGTAAACTCATCCTAACCCTCTAAGTCTGGTTAGAGGCTCCAACTCTGGTTTTCCACAGCATCCTCCAGTTCCCTACAGTAGCATTCACACATTGTTATAACTGGCTATTTTTTTGCCGATACCCATGAATGTACCCCACAGGAATGGGCCATGACATTCCAAGTGTCTAGTACAGCATCTGACACAAGATAGGGACTTAATACTTCTTAAAAAAAATTTTTATTTATTCATTTAACAGAGAGAGAGAGAGATCACAAGTAGGCAGAGAGGCAGGCAGAGAGAGAGGAGGAAGCAGGCTCCCTGTTGAGCAGAGAGTCTGATGCGGGGCTCGATCCCAGGACCCTGAGATCATGACCTGAGTGGAAGGCAGAGGCTTTAACCAACTGAGCCACCCAGGTGCCCCAGGACTTAATACTTTTGAAATGGTATTACATATTTGCAAAATGATTATGATTTCTGATAGCAAAATAGAAGTTAACATTTATACTTCCTTTCCAATCTATAAATTATTGATATTTACTTAATTTTGGGCTATCTGAAGAATATAAACTGTTTATCATAGGCTGTGATCACATTTTACACCTAAGTTAGGTTGTACAATATAGGACACCAATATTTCCAGTAATAATTTAACTTTTTCACCTATATTTATAAAATTGAAACTGAGGAGAGAGAGTAAGTCACAGTATTTTTCATAATATAAAACAAGACCAAACCAAGTTGAAGATGTCACCCATCACTCATGGATCTTAGGATGTCTGAATTTTAGAATAAAAGCCTAAAATGTTTATTACTTCTTAATTTGATAAAGCAAAACAAAACAATCCTTATACCTAGTTATTTTTGGATTTGACTTCTAAACGCCTAAAATAAAACCTAATTCTGTATGTTACAGCTTTGCTTTGATGAAATATAGTTATTTTTAAATTTTCAACTTCAATTTATTATCATTTTTACATTGGGTCTTCAAGAATCAGTTATTTTAGAAATTAAGGAGTAGAAACAACCCAAAGGGCATCAGAACACAAAACTTCAGAAAGTGTTGCTTTAATGTCAGTGTCTACTGCCATAGGCCTAGTGAAATATGACTTTGAAGCGTTAAGGAAAAAACGTAATGAAGTATAAACTATATTTTGAGACATAGTTAGAGCTACTATTCCTATGTGTCTACATCAAACAATGTTATCACTTTAGTTCAAGAATGAATCACCAACATTTAGAATCCCTCTTGTCAGTCATTACATTAGAAGAAATACAGTGGATTCTCATTTCTCTTGCTATAATTTTTGAAGTGGCTACTACAGTTCACAGACTAAATTGTATGCAGATAGTAACTACTACAATTCTAAGAACATTCTGAGGATAGTACCTTTAGTACTTTATTATTTCTTGCTGAGAGTATGACATTATAATGTGAACAAACAGCATAGAAATGCTGGTATGCCTCATAACATGCTGCAGAACATAAATATGTAAGGAAGAGCTTTCTAGAAAGGGTAAAGTTGTACAGATGTGACAATTTGACTTACTTGGCTCTGAGGCACTTCGTGATCAGCCCCCCAGTACAAAGTCATTCCAAGAGAATAAATATGGATCTAGGAACAGAATTTAAAAAATCATTTTATGGTGAAATAAAATTTAAAACTTTAGCAAGTACTAAAAAAACGACTTAGTGAGTACTGTATATTCATGACTTTTTTTGGTCCCAGATAAAGTATAACACATGATTTGAGAAAAATCATTATTTCATATTTTACATAAATGTGAGAGTTTAAAATACAAAAGAATGGAAATTATCAGAACAGATTTTTCTCCATAATTCCCCAGCCTATCATCTATGAATATTTTTATTACTTCTTAAGTTCCTTTATGCAAACTCATGCAAATATAGTTTCTTTTTTTCTTCCTTTTTTTTAAATTAAGTAATCTTCATGCCAAATATGGGCCTTGAACTCATGACCACAAGAGCATGACTTGCATGCTCTATAGACTGAGCCAGCCAGTGGTGCCCCACAAATATATTTTTTAATAAATGTCAGAAGCTTTAAAAATTATTCCACACTTGCATTTTTAATTTAACAAGAGATATATGTGATGTCATTTTGTACATGCAGGTATTTCTATTGAACTGATTCTCTAAGATTATGGATTAAAGGGTAAATCATCTGTAGTTTGACACACATTATTGGATTCCCCTACACAGAAGTTGGGGATGCAAAAAATCCACTTTGCATTTCTGCCAGCAACATATAAGAGATTTTTTTCACACCTTGTCTATAGAATGTGCTACAAAGATGATTTTTGCCATTGCAAAAAAAAAAAAAATCTCATGGAAGTTGTTTTTTTTTCCACTGAAGTTTTTTTTTTTTTTAAAGATTTTTTATTTATTTATTTGACAGAGAGAGAGAAATTACAAGTAGGCAGAGAGGCAGGCAGAGAGACAGGGAGAGGAGGAAGCAGGCTCCCTGCTGAGCAGAGAGCCCTATACAGGCCTCGATCCCAAGATCGCTGAGATCATGACCTGAGCCGAAAGCAGAGGCTTTAACCCACTGAGCCACCCAGGCGCCCTCCACTGAAGTTTTGATTAGCATTTTTCTTACTAAGAATGGATGAGGTAATGGATGGAGAAAGAAGCTGGGTGAAAAAAGATATTTTTGCATTGTTTGTATGCTTCTTAAAGAGTAGAAAAATAACAGCCCATTGTTATACTGATAGGAGTGATCCAACAGGGAAAACTGGAAATGCAGGAGAGAGCAGAGATTGTTGGGGGAAGATCGTTGAGTAAGTGGGAGGAGTGGAAGCAAAAGCACAAATTAAGGAGTTGGCTTTATGGAGGAGGACGGATGGTTCATCTGCGGTAAGGAGACAGAGAAGATGGGAATTTATGTGAGTAATCTGGTAGCGGGATCCTGAGAGAAGTTTCTCCTTACTGCTTCTACTTCTTTCCTGTGAAACAGGAAGTGAGATGAAAGTAAGGGCAGTTAATCTTGTAAGTAATCATTTCCCATTTTTCCTCCTGTTAAGAAATTCTGAGCTAAATTTTTAGCCCATCTCTATCAATACTGCATAATCTTACTACGTGCGTTTTTTTTGTAACAGTCTTACTCCAGCACCATCTTATTTTCTTGCCTTTTATTTTCACTTTGCTCTTATTTTCTCACCTTTATTTTTTAACTCTCTAAGCTGTCTCAAATCCTCTTTAGGAACAGGTGAGGTATGCACAAGTACAACTGGGTATCCCTTTTTACGATTTCATTGCACTTTAACCTACTCCAACTTTGTCTCCTAAATTATTCTAAATCTCAGATTAGAAACGTTGTTCCTCTTTTCAAATATTTTCATTGCTCCCAATTAAAAAAAATTCCAATTCTTTATAATGACAAACAGGGCTCACTGTGACTTGCTTCCACCTCCTTTTTCTAGCAGATTTGTAAGTCTTCCTTCTGTTATTACTCCTTCACCTATCATAACCTAAACACTTCAGCACTACTAAATAATTTTCCATTGCCAAAATAAATCCTTCTGTTTCTCACTTTTTCCTGAGTAGTTCTTTCTTTCATCTGTCAATAAAATTCTAGACATTATTGATGGTCTAGAGATGTATACAATATTAATTTTCCCAAACAGGATAAAGCATTCTCTTTCATGTATAGTTATATTTCACTTGCATCTCTAATGAAACAATTAACTAATACTTCCTATAATATAGTTAAGATGTGTCCATGTTTGTATTCCTTGAGGAAGGCTTTTTTATGTATCTTACAATACCTCTTAGCAACTGACACTGAACTTGTATATGGGATATATTCAATATATGCCTGCTGAACTTCATGAAATGTACATAGCATAGTGCAGGCTATTTGTATATTTCTGTTCAGATTTCTTTTCAAAGAACCTCATACTTGAGCACCATTTCAAAGAGCCTCATATGTGAAAAATACTTTTCATGGCTTTAACATAAAGAACTAATTACATATTCAAATATATTTCTCTTAACATGTTAATATTGATTTGTGATTTTCTAAGTGCTTAAGATTCTTTATTATATTTACTGCTCATTATGCTAAATGAGTTACTATATTTTAACAATTTTAATACATGACTATATAAAATTAGCACAATTCTTAAAACCAGGTTATAAAATTATATACTTGTTGATCATCTATATATATAGTGTAATGATTAATCTATATGTCAATATGACTGGACCACAGGATGCCTAGACAGTTGGTCGAACACTACTCTGGGAATTTTTGTGAGAGTTTTTGGATGAAATTAACACTTAATTAAGTAGATTGAATAAAGCAAATTGCTCTCTCTAATGTGGGTGGGCCTTATCCAATCATTTGAAGGCCTGAATAGAACAAAATGGTGTACCCATTCCTGAGGAACAGAAACTATCTTTCTGTGTGACTGCATTTGAACTAGGACATCGACTTTTTTCTTTCCTTTGGACTTGAACTGAAACATCAGTTCTCCTGGTTCTCAGGCCTTTGGAGTTGGAAAGGACTAGAACAGCTAGACTTGGAAGTGGACTTAAGAAATTCAGGCAATTAAGTAGATATGTGAAAAGGGAGGAGTCAGCACTTGTAAAGATACAGTGAAAATGTGACGTGGGTAGGAGGGCACTTGGAGCAAGTTAATATAATTCATTTATCTTTATAGTTATAATGGGCTGGAATATAAACTCCCTAAGTGGAAGGAATTCGTCCCACTTACCACCCTATCCCAGACCTAGAACAGCACTTGACATATACTGGAAATATTTAATGGGTGTTTACTCTGTGCTGAGTATTGTTCTAAGTACTTTACAGGTATTATTTAACTTTCTAATAACCCTACAAGGCAAGTACTATCATTATCATTGTCATTATAGCTAAGTCACCTAAGGTATAGAAAGGTAAGCAAATTTTGTGGGGTCACACATATTTCAAGTTGACAAAGCCAGAAATTTTACTCAGAACCTACACTTGATAAATATTTATTGAAAAATAAAATGGGATAATAATGAAAACAGTCATCTCTGAGAAGGCTCACAGAATACCTTCCACCTCTACATCCATTCTCTAAAGAGGAGATGTTAAGTCTTCGAAGACTTAGCTAACTGACCATAAGACACTGGGTAAGATACTGCAGTCTGATATGCAGATACCTCCCACCCAGTGATCTCTGTGAAGAAATAAGAGCTGCTTTATGCATGCTACATAGTTCCTTTTAGCAAAACCCCTTGACATTGTATGGGTATGCGTTTAATAGCAACAAAGCATAAATAGTTTTGGGTGAAAAAAACTCCTGAATTGTTTCTACTCATTCAACAAATTTTCTGGGCTTTAAGTGGCAGATATAGCATAGACCAATGGTTCTCCAACTTTAACACAGATCAGAATCATCTGGTAAAACACAGACACAGGGTCTTACCTCTAGGGTCTCTGATTTAGTAGATCTGGTGTGGGGTCTGAGAACTTGCTTTTCTAACAAGTTCCTATATGATGCTGATACTGCTGGTTGAGGACAACACTTTGAGAACAACCAGTATAGAGTAGATGGGAAATAACAATGAGTAGGACAGTCAGGGTCCCTTCCATCTCAAACCTTCTACAGTAAACAAGACAAGATGATGTGACATACAAGACAGTATACAGAGAGTACAATTAGTGTAAAAGAAAGCTTTAGATCTACAGGAAAAGTTAGCCAGGCAATGAGGGATGAGGCAAGAGCTGAGATGGCATGAAAGAGTATTGGAGGCTGAAGGAAAGGACTGTGCAAAGGCTAAGAAGAAAAAAAGCACTGAGCACATCCAAGACATTGAAGTCCAGAATGGCTGAAGCATAGAACTTGAGATAAAGAGTGCTCAGAGGGAAGGGTGGTGCAGTACATCGTCAAAGGCCATGGTAAAGAGTCTAGAGTTTATTCAAGGGAAATGGAGAATCTGAATAATTTTAAGCAGCAAAAGGGCAAGATCAGATATGGGGTTTCAAAAATGTACTGGCTGTAGTTTAAAGAACAGACTAGACAAGGTATATGTACTTTGTTGTATACCAGATTTCTAGAACTTCTTCATCTTGGCAAAACCGAAACTCTGTATCCACTAAACACAAATTCCTCTTTCCTTCTCTCACCAGTCCTGGGTAATCACGTTTCTACTTTCTGTTTCTATGGTCTGACTACTTTAGATATGTCACAGGAGTATAATCATACAGTATTTGTCTTTGTGTGATTGGCTTATTTGCTTAGCATAATGTCCAAAGGGTCACCCATGTTGTAGCATGACAGGCTCTCCTTCTTTTTAAAGGCTGCATAATATTCCATTGGGTGTGTATGCCACATTTTCTTTATTCATCCATCAATGGACATTTGAGTTGCTTCCTCTGGAGTATTAAGAATAATGCTGCAATGAATACAGGTATGCAAATATCTCTTCAAGATCTTGCTTTGAATTCTTTTGGACATATACCCAGAAGTGAGATTGTTGGAGTACGCAGTAATCACACAGGGATGTCCATACTCTTTTCCATAATGGTCACACCATTTTACATTCCTAAAAACAGTGCACAAAAGTTCCATTGTCTCTACATCCCTGGTAACCCTTGCTATTTTCTGTTCTCTTGATAGTAGCCGTCCTAGTGGGTGTGACATAGATTATCTCCACAACTCCAGCAATTAAAATGTTCAAATTAACAATGTTACTACATATTGGACTCTGGTACCAGACAGCCCTGGAGTTTCTTTTTTAGTGATTTGCACAGTGCCCGTTATGTAACAAGTAAACTTGTCAAATTTATGGATGAATGAATAGACAAATGGGAAGAAGAGGAAAAAGGATGTATTAATAAGATTTAATATAGAGTAAGTGAAGTATAATATGCATAAGGGAATTTGGTCTTTTTTAAGATTTTATTTTTAAGTAATCTCTATATTCAACGTGGAGCTTGAACTTAGAGCTGTGAGATCCACTGTCACTTGCTCCACTGACTGAGCCAGTCAGATGCCCCAGGTATTTTTTTGACAAGTTCAGTTGAGGCTTCTGCTAGGGTTGGAGAAGTGAATTTCCAGTATTGTTCTTATAAAGATGACCCTTGATATTCAAGAAGCACAGAGATAATAGGAGCCATAATTCCTGACATTTAGACTGCAAGTTAGTGGAAGTGAACACTTAAAAACTTAGATTCCTTTAGTTTATAGGGATATAGTACAAATCCCTGCAGCATATCAATATTCTTGAAGACAAATCGCAACACGAATTTGATTCAGGTTCCAATCCCATCAAATTGATTTCAAAAGAACTGCCCAATTAAGCACAATATGTGCTATGCAAGCAGGAAGCGAACAATTACCAAATAAAACAGAAAAGCCAGAGGATCAAAAAGCTTAGTGTGACATGTATAAACCTGTGTAGTTTTAAGAGGCATGTTATCTTGAAAAGTAAAATTTTAAGGCAAATAAATGAAAGTGCCTATTTATAAAGCTGGCATTGAGGTAAATTTTTTCCAACAACTGTACATATACAGTTTACAAGACAAGTTCCATTGAATAAAGAGAACATTTTTATGCACCAAGATCTTACTAAGCACTCATTATTATTCACAATACTGTGCTAGGCATTGAGTATTATTTTTAAAAGTAATAGTAAGCATATATTGAACACTAGTTAGACCTATCCTTAACTCATAGAAGTCATGAAATGCAGTTACCATCCTCTTTTTCAGTACATCCCTTCCCTATTAAAATCAGAATACTAGAATAGTGATTTTTAATTTTAATTTCCATACTAACAATATCAAATTAGTTTCCATGAATTTATTGGCCATTAGTTGTCAAATAAATATATATTCTTTGCCTCCCACCACCAAAAAAAGAATACTAGAATATATGACATTCCTCTGACCTTTGCTTTATATTTACATTGCAAACAGGAATGGGATCAAGAAAATTGCCTTTGATTTTCTTTATACCTAGAATCACACTGCAGTTTTTGAAGCATGAGGTAAACTAGAAGTTCCTATTAGATCCACTAAGAAATCAACTCTGTGTTAACATAGTAATGGCAACAATCCCACACCCATCCCATCGTATCCCATCACTGGCTCCTGAACACTCAGCCTCGTAATAGGGAGGTGTCAAATCACTTTCCCAAGCATGTGCTCTAACAGTTGTACCTAAACACAGGACAGTTTACTAGTTTGGGTATCTTGACATCACAGGGCAAAACAGGAAAGCCTTCAGCAATTGAAAAGCACTTGTGCACCTGAAATTTCTACTAAGCACTTTTTTCTTTTACTGTAGATTTTAAATGCTTTCAAGAACACATAAACACCTGTGCAAAACTTTTCATAATCAGAAAAAAACCCTACCATAATTCAGTAGAAATTTTTAAAACTAAGGCAGGTATGGCTTTATTGCAGTGTTTCTTCATTTTTCTGGGTCATCAGATCGACTTGAGAGACTGATAAAGTTATGGACACTGTTCCTCAAAAGTGCTCAGACGTGCAAAACTTAGTTTGTTATTTCATTGGTTTGTAGATATACTGAGGCTCAATTAAGATTTAGAGACCCCCCCTGCCAAAAAAAATGTAGAGATCCCGGGGTCCCTGGGTGGTTCAGTGGGTTAAGTGTCTGTGTGCCTTCCGCTCAGATCATATCTCGGGGTCCTGGGATTGAGGCTTGTGATGGGCTCCACCCCCAGCAGGGTATCTGCTTTAAGATTCTCTCCCTTTACCCCTCCTCTGGCTCCTGCTCTCTCTCAAATAAATGACTCTTTAAAATAAAAGGCACATACTTTTTCATTCAATTATTTTACTATTAGGAAATTATTAGGTTAATTTTTATACTTATGTGGAATAATGTATGGGAAATTATATTCATACCCAATTCATACCAAAGTTCCATATCTAAATTATCACAGCCAGCTGCACACTATTTATTTATTTATTTATTTATTTATTTGATAGCCTTGACAATGAAATTAGATCTGATGTCAATGGTATTGCCATCCTTAGACTGGATATTTCTATCATAAATTTTCCTTAATTGTTCCATCAAATGAATTGTCAAACTTTGTCAGCTTCACTTCCATTGTATCCCCTTCATCCATGCCTTTATATTTCCAAGGCATTACATGACTTTCGGTTCTTTCCCCCAGATTATTAAAACGCCTCAGTTAGATTTCTATACAGTTTCTATACATTCTGTTATTTATGTGTGCAGTACAGATTCTGTATATTGTAAAGATTCCTATATAATGTATTCCTATATAATCTTTCATCTTACCTAGTTATCCACTTTTGTCAAATATACCCTCTAAAATCACAAATCACACTATATCACTCTCCTAAAAATATGCCTCTATCACTCTCCTAAAAATATACCTCAGAAGAAAGTTTCAAGGTCTGGCCTTCAAAGCCTTCTTTATTCTGATTAAATAGTCTCCTTCTTTTTATCCATCAGCTTTCCAGGTAGCTAATGCTCTAGCCTATCCGGTCTAACTAAATGTTTCCCTATCATAGTGGGCAATTTCTTACCTCTTATCATTGCGTATAGTAATAACCTTGAGTGTAAGGCTCATTTCTACCTATTTTTACTTTTCTAAATTCTATTCATTCTTCATAACCCAATACAAATGCTATCTTTTCTGTAATTATCATTCTTGTTTTTTTTAAAGATTTTATTTATTTATTTGACAGAGAGAGAGATCACAAGTAGGCAGAGGCAGGCAGAGAGAGAGAGGAGGAAGCAGGCTCCCCGCTGAGCAGAGAGCCTGATGCGGGCCTCGATCCCAGGACCCTGAGATCATGACCTGAGCCGAAGGCAGAGGCTTTAACCCACTGAGCCACCCAGGCGTAATTATTCTTCTAAGTTAAAAATTAATTGTTCCTCTTCCAGCATCCTAATATACTCTATCCCTGTATATAACATTTATTTCAATCCATATATTACAGATTGTTTTATACATGTTGATCAGGATCAATTTTTTTTTTTAAAGTAGGCTCTACAACCAGCACAGAGCCCAGTACAGAGCCTGAACTCATGACCCGGATATTGACACCTGAGCTGAAATCAAGAGTTGGACACTTAACTGACTGAACCACCCAGGTATTCTGATCAGGATCGATTTTCTAGTTATTTTTGCATCTTTCTCACAAGCACAGTGTTTTATACACAGCAGGCATTTAATAAATATTTTTAAACATGAATTAATAATGGCTCACATTATGAAAATATTTTTTCTTAGATCCATAAATTTTATGGATTCTTACACAAAATAAATATGAACTTCTTGAATACATGATCATTTAAAATTCAATGGCTGTTTTTTCAGAGGGTTGAGGTAGGGTAGCCCAGTGCCTTTTACTTTTCCTATCCCCACTAAAATAAAAAAATTAAAAAAAATCAAGCAAAGATACTTAAGAATTACCTTTTCAACATCTGAAAGAGAAGTCAGTGACTGATTCTGAAGAACCTCTGGTGCGGTGAATGCACGAAGATCCTGATTGGAAATATTTTCATCCGTAAATGACACACTACCAGATGGCAGCAACAGCAGAGACCATGGAGAAATGATGAAACCAAGGGCAGCAGGATCAGCTATGCTTACTGGTTTGTAATCACACAGAATAAAAAGGAAAAAAAAACTGCTTAAAATTATAATCGCAGTATAGATCATTTAAATGACTATCCCAACTTATTCATATTTATGTTAACATGTAGTTACATACACCAACATGTAGTTATATACGTGCTACAAAGAGAATGGGTTTCATGTATCTACTATTGCTAGCATTAACAACATCACCTTGATTTGGCTTAACCTTTTAAAACTCCTTGGAGAGCAGAAATAGAAAATTTTCATTGTCAGTCATTAGAATTATATTTGGTTCAAAAACTTGACCACAGTGATACAGATGTGCATAAGGATCAAGTGGTTCTTAAACGTTGGGGTGGTGGGGATCATGGATTCTTTTCAGGATTTGGTGAAAAGTATGGTTTCTTTTTTGAGGATATAGATAATAAATATAAAACTCTGTATATAAAATAGATTCGTGGATCTCCTTATAGCTCATTTCTGGATCCTATGTTAAGATTTCCTGATTTAGACTATAGTATTCCGAAACATAGAAAATAATTCCTTTGATAATTCATCAGATTTGGAATTAGTAAGGTTTCAACTATAGAGAATGTCTCTTGTTTTGCATCAAAATATATATTTGTCTGAATTAGGATTTTTGTCTTGTTTTCATTTGTTCATTATTTCACTAGAATTTCAGGTCACTTCTGTACTACCGAATGTGGTCTTAGGGTCTCTAACATTTCTTTTTGTTTTAATGTTTGCTTGTATGGGTGCCTAACAGCACATGTTTAAGAGTATCAAAAACAAAACAGAACAACAAAAACAAAAACCCCCACACATACAAAAAAATATTCCTTCGATTTCAGCAGGCCTGCTTACAAAAATAAAGGTATACATTAGGCTCAACAAAATAGACTTATTAGAGGGAATTTTATTTTGTCCTCCTATTGCAAAAGGAAGTTAATATACATTTTAAGGTAACTGCTATATGAACTAGATTACGAACTCAAGAAACTGCTATAGGAGAGTCACAAAAGGCCAGTGACTGCCAATGCCACTATTATTCAACCTGAACAGATATCTCTGTACTGATATCTCTCTAAGTTAAATCACAAGAAACTGACCAAAGTCTATGGTACAATTTGTTAAACATACTGCAGTATCTATGCTTTCCTGAAGACAACTTTTATTAGAACAGAATTATTCATCCTTTCTGACTTTTCAACCAGAATTTGACTTACGTTCATAAAAAGTAAACTATTAAAATTCATTCCTTTTTTTGAAGATTAAAAAGACAATTCCATGTTCTCCTGCATTTTTTTTATGAATCTGAAACATGTCTTTAGTAACTGTGTCAAGGAAGAAAAATGAGTTTGAATCTATCCTTTCATCAATCAGCACATCTCATGTTACACTGAAGCTGAGTTACAGACCAGTGGTCCTTAGAGTCCCACTCAATCACACATCAGGCAGCTAAACACATGGCCCACAATTGTTACGGTAAAATATGTTTTAATGAAACATCACAGCTGGTAACACCTAGGTATATTGTCTTTCATGGCCACTTTACACATTTTCTGTTAAAAGCTTCTTCTTGGGTATTTCATGCACAAATATTACACAGTCCAGCTAAAGAGAACTCAAACAGGGCAGAACAATATTTTCCTTGCCTAATGATGCTATTCGAAATATTGATATTTCCCATGTCACAGATATTATAAAACAGTCTACAATCAATTCCTTTCAAATTAGCAATAAAAAGGAACAAACATTAGGAGACCAATAAGGAAGGCCACCCACTAATATCTGGTATGAGATGATGATGGCCTGGAACCACATAGTGGTAGTAGGAGTGGTGAGAACCTGTTGGAACCTGAACGTATTTTAGAGGTAGTGACAACAGAATTTCCTGAAAAACTGGATGTGAAGCAAGAGAATGAGAAGAATCAGGATGACTCCAAGATTTTGGTCTCAGTAATGGGAAGGATGGAGTGTCTTCAATTGAGTTAGAGCACAGGTTGCTGAAGTAGGGGTTGGGAGGTGTTGGGAGGAATCAGAACTTTACTTTGGGACCTACTAAGTTTAAGATAACTATTAGATACTCAAATGGGGGTATCAGTAGGCAGCTGGATTTAGAATTTGGGAGAAAGGTCTGAAGTGGAGATACATTTTGGGAGTCACTGGCCTAATAGACGGTATTTAAAGTCTTGTGCCTGGATGAGCTCACCAAAAAATGAGTTCAGATAAAAAAGAAATCAAGGGCAAGGACAATACCCTGGGGTACTCCAACATTAAGACTAATGGCTCCTTGTCAGTCTTTTTACCCAAGTTGTTCTTCTCTTGAGCATCTGTGCACACCTTGTGCTATAATCTCCCTCTCACACTTCTTTCACTCATCACTGCTAATCTCCACCCCATTATTTTATTTTATTTGTTATTTTTTTTAAGATTTATTTATTTATTTATTTGAGAGAGAGAGATCACAAGTAGGCAGAGAGGCAGGCAGAGAGAAAGGGGGAAGCAGGCTCCGTGCTGAGCAGAGAACCTGATGCAGGGCTCATCCCAGGACCCTAAGATCATGACCTTAGCCGAAGGCAGAGGCCCAACCTACTGAGCCACTCAGGCGCCCCCCACCCCACTATTTTAAGCGGTTCTTTTTATTAGCCTTTCTATGCACTTCCCCAGTATCGAATCCTAAATCTAAGAGAGGAGGCTGAAGTTCTAACTCTCATCTCTGATTCCTGTCAGTCTTATTTAGGGATGGAATTATGATTTTTTGTATACTTGTTACCACTTAATAAATTTATAAATTTTTGGAATGTATAAATAATTGGAAGTCACAGCTAACAGAGAGGCATAAATACCACTCAGACATCTAAAGGCTATGTCCTGTCTTGCCATATTGGGTGCTAGCATCCACTTAGACCAGAAAAGGGCTTGCTACACTTCTCCTCCTCATTTGGGGACACAGACTAACCCTACCCCATCCTTGACAAGGTAGCACAGAACAGACACTGCTGAAGGTGAAAGTAATCCATGACTGCTTAGCACTATAATATTAAGAGATTTATTCACCAGCAGAACCAAGGTCAGCAAAATTACCATTCCTCTGGGAAGACCTTTATCTTTCAAATTGTACTTTATACAACAGGTTTGTGTTTGTTTTTACTGAATATCTAAGGTATATTATTATTATAAACACTATTCATATTTAAACATAACCTTCCCAACATGACAATTCATCTGCTCAGAGAGCCCACAGTATTCCTGGGAAGATAAAATGTATTTATAAATAAACACAAGATAGAAAGCATAAGGTATCTAAGAGAGAAAAAGGAACACAAAAGGGAGTGTAGAGGACAGCATAATTACTTCAACGACAGTGAAGAAAGAATGAATTTCTTTTTTTTATATGTGGCCCTTTAATATGAGTAACATTTGACCATAGTTAAGGGGAGATTCCAAAGAAAAGAAACAGCCAAAGCAAAGACATGTGGTCAGGAAATTATTAAGTTTGTACAAGGAACAGCAAGAACTTTGGGCAGAGAAATGGTAGAGAGTAGTGAGAAACAGAATTATCAAGGTGGGTCATATTTTCGCTTATTAGAAAACACACACAAAGGAATGACACATATTTTCATTGTTTTCAAATATGATTTTTAAATGTCTGATAATAAAGCTAAAGCAGCTGCAACAACAAACTACACTGCTGTCAAATACCCAAAACACACACGTATGACATTTAAGTATTAGATTCTTTAGAGAACAGTCAAACCACAAAATATATTTTTCAAAAGTTGTAAAGGGTTATGCAAACCTACAAGTGAGGAAATTTAGAGTAGTGGCTCAAAGCAGTGTAATTCACTGTCCTTGTCTAACCACAAGGAAAGAATTTAAAGCAAATGCATTCAAAATCCCTCACAAAATGCTAACAAAAGAATATTTAAAAATGGAATTCCAGAAGCTTGTAATTTGATGTCCTGTAATGTTTTACTTGTGTGATGATTGTCCTCAAGAATGCTATTATTATGAAACAGTAAATCAGATGTGAACTGATTCCAGTAGTCAAATGATTCTATTTATAGACTTTTACCAACATTCCACAGAAAAAGTTGCTTAAACAGAATTGCAAGTGGCTAGAGGCAAAGTTAGAAATAAGCAAAAATCTGATACGCAAAGAAACATCTTACTCAGAGCTTCTTTCCGATGTTCCCTTAAACTAAGTCCCATATCCACGCTTTTATTAAAATTTATTTTTTTTAAAGATTTCATTTATTTATTTGAGAGAGAGAGCGGACCTGTGAGCAAGTACAAGTGAGGGGAAGGACAGAGGGGGAGGTACAGACAGAGGGAAAGAGAGAATCTCAAGCAGACTCCAGGCTGTTCGTGGACTCCGACATGGGGCTCGATCTCACAACCCTGGGATCATGACCTGAGCCAAAATCAGGAGTCAGATGCTTAACCGACTGAGCCACCCAGGCACCCAGCCACACTTTTATTCCCCCAAGGGAATTTACTTTCTATTGTCTCCTTCATTTTAATTTGGCCTTCCAATTATAGTATAAAGACTAGGGCAATGATCATAACCGGTAACAAACATGGTAAGAGAACTAAACAGGACGACATCATTTTGGCATGAAAAATCCGTTTGCCTATTTAAGTACACATACAGAAATTGTGGTCCTTCTATTCCATATGTTCTATTAGAGTGCTTGTCAAAAATCTATGTAGCAGCCACTGTTCCAAACTCCAAAAAATTTGATGAAGTCACTCTATAATACACAATTCTCAAAAATTCAGTTCATATGTATATACAAACATACACAGTGCTAAATAAATCATCTGGTATAACAGTGCACAAAAAAATAATTGGTTCAGAATGTTTGAACATTTACTTGATTAATTAAACTTTGTGATAAATTATTTAAGATTCACTGGAAATTACAGGCTATGCTACAGATCGATTCCCAATTAAAAATTTGTTGATTCCTCATAAATTGTTACTACTTTTTTTAAAACTTCAGTTTCTCTGATATGAACCAGAATAAAATAGCAATCCCATCTTGAAAGAAATGTGTAAATAATTGGAATTAAGACATCTATTTCTCTCTCTCAAATAAACAAATCCTTAAAAACTAAAGAGAGAGAGAGAGAGAAAGTAGAGTATAATGGTTAGGAGTTCAGACTGAAGCCAGAATCCCTGGGTTAATATCCTAGGTTTGACTTTTATAGCTTATACTGTGATCTTAAATAAGTTACCTAGTCTCTCTTTGCCTCAACTTCCTCATCTGAATAGGTAAGGTGTTGTGAGGACTCATGGGAAAAGCCCTTGGAACTGTTCCTGGCACACAGTAAGTACAAAACAAAAGGGGCAGCTATTATGCTCATTTTGGCAGCACACAGACAACAGTGGTAGCAATTACTATTTAATGTCTTTTCTCTGAAGATACCATGTGTAGACAGTACATCTAAGAAAACTCACTATATTTAAGTTCTTCCTCAATCCCCTACTTAGCTCCCCCCACCCACCCAATGGAACATAAGGAGCATACCATATATAACAGGTACTGTAAATTTCAGAAGAATAGATCAAATTCAATTTTTAGGAATTTTTTGACATCCCGTACCTAGAAGTCATATTAGAAATACAGATAATTTAAGGTATTAAGTATCCTAAAATATTATTTTTTTCTTTAATTCCTTGGCACAGTGTACCTCCTATAAGTGTTCTATTTATTATATTGTATTCCTAGTTAGCAACAATACCAAATTTAGAAAAACTAGATTACAATTTTATAATCAATCCAGTTTGTACTCACTAACTACTCATGTGAAATTGGTGTTTTACTGTACCTAGTGATTATCTTTAGGTATGACACGAATTATGAGATGAAGATGTTTATTTGGAATGTACACATATCAACTATGGTATCAGCATACAGTTTTAGAAATTTCTACTTGTAATAGAAGTGATAGCATGCTGACAAAATGAAATTATGCAGACACGTCCTCTAAATTGATGTATTTCATGAGCTTTTCCTCACTACAGTAAAAGAGAAAAGGCATTTTTTTTCCTTCATGATGACATTTACTCACACTAGTACACACATTCTTTTTCTTTTTTGCTTTGAAACACTAAACACATGCAAGCCACCTATCCAAGCCACAACCACAGGAATCTTGGTATGGCGTCTGATCAATTAGGTTTCTAGTAGTTTTGTTTTGTTATGTACTTGCAAGATTCTTGAGGTAATTCCAAACCCTGCCTTTTGTTCACAAAACACCAATGAGATCTGAGTTAACAAAAGCAGTATGTAGACAATCTATATTAGTAAAACTAAATTGGTTATGATTATTAAAAGCAACAGGACTTACACAGCTAGATAATATGAATATAGAAGGAAGCAGGCCCCTAAGAATTTGCTCTCTACTTCAGCAAACTTTCCTGGCCACCCAATCCAAATAGCATGAAAGAAACAGCAGCAGTTCCTTCCATGTCTTCTTTCATTCTTATCATATCCTGAGGAAGCTGCCTATTTTATTCTTTTCATATATTAAGTTCCTCCCTCTTTCTTTGCACTCATCAATAAAAACTGCACGCCCAAAAATCATATGCCAAAATACTGAACAAAATGCTTTTATAACTGTTTTCACACATTTCTTCTAGAATGGAAGTGTTTTAAGGATATTAACTATGAATTTCTTGAAGATCAGGTATAATGACATTACAATAACGTAATTGCAATATCTGANCCTGCCTCCTCCTCTCTCTCTGCCTGCCTCTCCGCCTACTTGTAATCTCTCTCTCTGTGTCAAATGAATAAATAAAATCTTTAAAAATAAAAAAAAAATAAAAAAAAAATAAAGGTGTCCTTCTGCCCTGCTCTGCTATGACAATAATTTGTCAATTTACATTTTGCCAGTCACAAAAAAAGGTTATTTTGGAGCTTCATTATGAAAGAAAACCAAGTTTTCTTTCAACACCAGGAACTTTACATTATTCACTGAGAGATTAATCTTTATTCTATTCTACAATCTTTATTATTTTCAATTATTCCAAGTATGAGTCAAAGGAAGTGTCAGCTTTGTTAATCGGAATATTGAAAGAAACTTTAAATTTACAAAGGATTGGCCTTAGTTAGGGGTTTGGGGTAAAAAAGAACACAAGACCCCTGTCTCCTAGTCTAAGTCTCAGGATTTTGGTGTGAATTCTGGAGACAGGGCACAGGATTCTACACGGTATTTTCTAAAAGCTTCCTGGGGATTTAGATATCTTATTTAGATACCAGTTGAGCTGACACACATATAAGATCTATTACCCTTAAGAGGTTCAATAAAATGGTATCGCAGCTCAATTAAGTTGCTTCTTGACCTTGTACTTGTTCCATTTCTATGTCAATTAATGGATTGTAAGAACATCATGAGATGGAGAGTAGGTACAAGTTTATATTCTCTCCTAATACTTAAAAAAAAATTTTCAGTTTATAAAGACACAAAAGAGGCCTTTCTCCAGAGATATAGTAAACCAGAAAGTGTTTTATTAAAATTATAAAGTCATTTTGTATTAGAAAGGCAGAATGCCTGTCAGAAATAACTTTAGACTAGAAGTAAGACCTAAATAGTTCTTCTCTATTCATAAGGAAGGAGCTGAATAAATGGCACCAAACTGATGATCCCACTGTGCATTTAGAAATAAATTGCTTTACTCACCTAACCAAATTATCTTCATTTGGTTTTTTTTCTTTCTTGTCCCCAAAGTAAAGTACAAATGAACTTCCTATGCATTTTGCTTCTTCTTTGCCCCTTTCTATAAATCCAGGAAATATCTATGTTGTATCTCTTCAAGCCTTGTAGTGAGCATCTCTGATCTCCTACTGTGTCTTATATATGCACATGTCCTTATGTATACAGTATATACCTAGGAAAGACACTGGGACTAACAACAAATTTTATTTCCTGAAGGAGGATCCAAATGTCGAGAGCAAAACTCTTTCCTGTATATGTAATCTTTTATGCTGCAGACTTCTAAAAGACAAATTTGCTTGAAAGTAGTTTCTTGCTTTAAATATGCCAATCATATCTTATTTAACCATCCCATCCAAGTAGTTGTGAAAATGCTCATTTTGAATGGTAAAGTCTATTTCATTTTATTATTGTTATTATTANCCATCCCATCCAAGTAGTTGTGAAAATGCTCATTTTGAATGGTAAAGTCTATTTCATTTTATCATTATTATTATTAGCCCCAGGGTACAGTTCTGTGAATCATCAGGCTTACACATTTCACAGCACTCACCATAGCACAAACCCTCCCCAATGTCCATAACCCAGCCACCCTATCCCTGCCCTCCCACCCCCCAGTAACCCTCAGTTTGTTTCATGAGATTAAGAGTCTCTTATGGTTTGTCTCCTTCCTGATTATTTCAAAACTTTATTATTTTTGGGAACCCAGTGCCAGCTTCTTAAAGCATTGGCANTTCATGAGATTAAGAGTCTCTTATGGTTTGTCTCCTTCCTGATTATTTCAAAACTTTATTATATTTGGGAACCCAGTGCCAGCTTCTTAAAGCATTGGCATTTTTTTTTAAGATTTTATTTATTTGACAGAGAGACAGCAAGAGAGGGAACACAAGCAGGGGGAGTGGGAGAGAAGCAGAGAGAAGCAGGCTTCCTGTGGAACAGGGAGCCCAATGCTGGTCTTGATCCTAGGACCCTGGGATCATGACCTGAACTGAAGGCAGATGCTTAACGAGACACTTAATGATGGAGCCACCCAGGCACCCCTAGCACTGGCATTTCTACTGCTTTCCAGCACCTTCCTGACAGCCTCTGTAGATCATACAGTGGCTGGCTGCATTATGTTTTGTCAGACAAATTAAACTATGAGGTAATCAGCAAGAGAAATAAATTTTAAATTAAAGGTCATTTATAAAACAGGTTTCATTTTTTTCTCCCTCCAACACAGTTTCAAGTACCTAAAAAAAAAAAAATCTTCTCCCACTCCTGCTATTTGAATAAAACTGGGGGTGGGGGGAAACGTAACAAATTTTTAAGAAGGAACTCAGCAACTTCTCTTTACTTTCGAAGACCTGGAATTTATACAATGACTGAAAACCAAAAATATTAAGGGTGACTAGCACTTATTTCATTTTTCAAGAATTGGATGAAAAGGTCAATGAAGATTAGTCTACATTTTCAATTTCTAGAAAAAGGAAAAACTGTTTGCCAGAGAGAAACTTACTTTAATTATGACATGATTCCAAATAACCATGATCTGAAGCTATTTATGAAAAATATTTTTGTAATTACTAATGCTATTCTCTACTGCTCTTCAGATATCCCCACCCTATTTACATTTTCAAGAATTTTTCCTTCTAAAGAGAAATGGGAGAAGGAGGGCTGTTTGAATGGTAAATGATTCCACTGTCCAAAAAGAAATATTAGGACACAATTCTTGTAAAAATGTTAAACATGACTGATACACATCACCCAAAAAGGTAAAAATCTTAACTGGTTACTAAATGATATGAGGCATAAAGCTCCCTTTTAATTTCTGTATTTGAGAAGAGAAATTGAGAAGTAATCATAAAACGCTTTCTTTAAAAAGCTTAGTCATATAATGTGGATAAATCTCAGCATGTTGAGTAAAAGAAGTCAGACACAAAAGAGTTTCCATTGTATGATTCTATTTATATGATGTTTAAAATCAGGCAAAATTTATCTATGTAACTGGTCATAATAATGATCACTCTTGGTAGTCAAGAATTAATGAGGAAAAGAAATAAACCCACGTGTATATGGCCAATTAATATACAAAAAAGGAGACAAGAATACAACAATAAGGGAAAGACAATGTCTTCAAAAAATGGTGCTGGGAAAACTAGACAGCTACATGCAGAAGAATGAAGGTGGACCACCTTCTCACACCATACACAAAAAAAACCTCAAAATGGATTAAAGACCTAGGAATGAGACCTGAAACCATAAAAATCATAGAAGAGACCACAGGGAATAACTTCTTTGACATAAGCTGTAGCAACAATTTTCTAGGTATGTCTCTTCAGGCAAGGGGAAAAAAAAACCAAAAATAAACTACTGGGACTGAATCAGTATAAAAAGCTTTTGGGGTTCCTGCATGGCCCAGTCAGTTAAATGTCTGTCTTTGGCTCAGGTCATGATTCTGGAGTCCTGGGATCAAGCCCCCCATCTGCTGGGCTCCCTGCTCCTCCCTCTGGCCCTTCCCCCTCTTGTGCTCTCTCTCTCTGACTCTCTGTCAAATAAAGAAAGAAAATCTTTAAAAAAAAATAAAAATAAAAAAAAGCTTTTGCACAGCGAAAGAAACCATCAACAAATAAAAGGCAACCTTCTGAACAGAAGATATTTGCAAATGATATAACCAATAACAGATTAATTTCCAAAATATAAAACAAGTTACACAACTCAACACAAAAAAACCAAACAATCTGATTAAAAAATGGACAGATGTGGGATGTCTTGGTTCAGTTGGTTAAGTGTCTGCCTTGAGCTCAGGTTATGATCCCAGGGTCTTGGGATAGAGTCCCATGTCTGGCTCCCTGCTCAGTGAGGAGCCTGCTTCTCCCTCTACCTGCCACTCACCCTGCTTGTGGTCTTTCTCTGTGACAAATAAATAAATAAAATATTTAAAAATAAAAAAATGAATAAAAAAATAAAAATAAGAAATGAAGAGAGGAGCCGAAAAGACATCTTACCAAAGACATACAGATGGCCAACAGACACATGAAAAGATGTTCAACATCACTACTTATCATGAAAATGCAAATTAAAACTACAACTAGATGTCATCTTATACCTGTCAGAATGGCTAAAATAAAAAAGACAAGAAATAACAAGTGTTGGTGAGGATGTGGAGAAAAGGGAAAACTGTGCATTGTTGGTAGGAATGTAAATTGGGGGGCGCCTGGGTGGCTCAGTGGGTTAAAGCCGCTGCCTTCGGCTCAGGTCATGATCCCAGGGTCCTGGGATCGAGGCCCGCATCGGGCTCTCTGCTCGGCAGGGAGCCTGCTTCCTCCTCTCTCCTCTCTCTCTGCCTGCCTCTCTGTCTACGTGTAATCTCTCTCTCTGTGTCAAATGAATAAATAAAATCTTAAAAAAAAAAAAAAGGAATGTAAATTGGTGCAGCCATTGTGAAAACAGTATGGAGTTTCCTCAAAAAATTAAAAAAGAAATACTATATGATCCAGTAATACCACTACTGGGTATTTACCCAAAGAAAAAAACATACTAATTCAAAAAAGATATACACAGCTCNAGGAATGTAAATTGGTGCAGCCATTGTGAAAACAGTATGGAGTTTCCTCAAAAAATTAAAAAAGAAATACTATATGATCCAGTAATACCACTACTGGGTATTTACCCAAAGAAAAAAACATACTAATTCAAAAAAGATATACACAGCTCTATGTTTATTGCAGCATTACTTACAATAACCAAGATATGGAAGTAACCTAAGTGTCCATTGACAGACAAATGGATAAGGAAGATGTGATACACACATACACACACACACACAGACACACAGACACACACTGAGGAATATTACAGGTCACAAGAAAGGATGAGATCTTGCTATTAGTGATGACATGAATGGACCTAGAAGGTATTATGCTAAGTAAGTCAGAAAGAGAAAGATACCATAAGATTTTACTCACGTGTGGAATCTAAAAAATAAGTAAATAAATAATCAAAAAGTTCTATAAACACAGAGAACAAACCAATGACTGCCAGAGGGGAGGGGGTGGAGGGTAGGCAAAATGAGTGAAGGGAAGTGGGACATACAGGCTTCCAGTTATGGGATGAATAAGTCATGGGAATAAAAGGCACAGTATAGATAATACAGTTAATAATATTGTAGAGGCACTTGCATGGCTCAGTTGGTTAAATGTGGCTTGAGAGTCTCTCTCTCTCTCTCCCTCACCTTCTGCCCCTCCCCCCCACTCACAAGGTCTTTCTCTCCCCCCCCAAATTAATAATATTGTAAGAGAGCTGTATGGCAACAGAGGGTAGCTACATTTGTGCTGAGCATAGCATAACATATATAGAAGTTGAATCACTATGTTGTATACCTGAAACTATGTAACATTTGTGTCTCAACTATAATCAAAGAAGAAGATGACAAAGAAGAAGGAGGAGGAGGAGGACAAGGAAGACAAGGAGGAAGAGAAGGATGGGGAGGAGGAGGAGAGGAGGAGGACAGGGAGGAGAAAGAATTGAAAGGAAGGAGCGTGAGGGAGACTTCCCAGGTGTTGGAAGGTTCTATATCTTGATCTGGGTGGTAGTTATATGGGTGTGTGCTTTCATAAAATTCATCAGGCTGTACAATTAACAATAATGCTCTTTATTAAGTAGGTGAAGGGGATTAAAGATTAAGAAGTACACACTTCCACTTATTAAAAAAAATAACACTCTTTACTACATACAATATACTTCAATATTTTTAAAAAAATCCCTAAGTGTGAAATTTAAACAATACATATTGTAAGTAAAATTCTTTTTATCAGCCTAGGATGAGGCTAGAAAGCATGACCTGTAGCAACTTTCCTGTTTAAATATATGACTCTTGGGGCACCTGGGTGGCTCAGTCAGCTGAGTGTCTGCTTTTGGCTCAGGTCATAATCCCAGGGTCCTGGGATTGAGCCCCATGTCGGGGTCCCTGCTCAGCAGGGAGCATGCGTCACCCTCTCCCTCCGTTTGAGCTCTATCACATGCTCTTTCTCCCTGTCAAATAAATTTTTAAAAAATGTATGACTCTTTAAATTTGTAAAATGGTCTGTCACATCTCGAGGCAAAAAAATTTCAAATCAAAACAGTGTATTGACTGTGTATTTATAGGAGGGGTGTGGTTTACTACAAGTGCTTCATACACCTGTTAAGCAACTGACATTATCCATTTTAAGAATGCTAGATATTAATTTCATGTTTTATGGTTTGTTTCCAGCGAGAAAAATGGGGTAATGTTGTCTGGTTCAAACACATTTAACTTGAAGGACCTGTTCATTGTGGCTTTATAAAGACAGGGCAAGATGTAGCTTGTCAAAGACAAATGATACACCATGTTAATCAGGAAAATTATGATTGTAGATAATTAGGAATGTAATATAAAGAGACTAGTTAGGATTTGGTCTTTTAAAAGCTGTATAGACTGTACAAAGATTTACTCAAAAGCTTTTAATCCATAGAAACTTTCTATATTTACTATAAAGGCTCATAAAACAAACAAACCAATAAATCAATTTGAAGTTCACTGCTTTGTCTCTCTTCTCATGGATGAGCTCAGTTATTTATTCTCTGTTGGTTCTACCAGATTAGAAGTTGCACATTCCTCTCTTTTTGTTTTCTGATTATCCCTACACATTTTGAGGATATTTGACTGTGCAAGATCTAAAGTCAGTAAACCTACCATTTCAGTAAGTCAGACCCTTAAACTGTTTGAACTCCTGTCATTTACCTAGTCTAAAGGCTATTATCTATAACTTTAAATTCGACATCATCTTTATTGATGTTTTAATATAGACAATGCTTATTTAGATTTACCATCAAGTTAACTAACTATTCTGCTTATCATTCCTTCTTTAAGCCTTCTTCTTCCTTCTGGTTAAACTTCCTTCTTCTGGAAATACATCTTTTAGTAGTTTCCTCAATGAGATGTTTTATTGATGGTAAATATTCACTTTCTCATAAAAATCCTTTGTTTTGACAGTTTAAGAGGACATTAAATTCTATCTGCACATTCTGGTACAGTAGCCATTAGGCACATATGGCTTTTAAGAACCAGGAATGTGACTAACATAACTGAGGAACTGAATTTCACATATATTTTAAATTTTAAAACGAAGGGGCACCTGCGTGGCTTGGTTGGTTAAGTGACTCTTGATTTCAGGGTCATGCGTTCAAGCCCTGCTTGGACTCCATGCTGGTTGTGGAGTCTACTTAAAAAAATAAATAAATTTAAGAATGAATATTTAATCAGGTATTGGGAAACTGCTTAATGTATGCTTAGAACAACTTGAGTATGTGAATATACTTTTTCATCAATATATTTTATAAGACCTAAATATTCTTGATGAAATTTAGAATGAATTGAGATGAGCTGTGACTATAAAATAGATTTTAAATTAGTATAAATAAGTGCACATCTTATTAATACTTTTTTATATTGACTACATATTAGACTGTTTTAACAGATTAAATACAGTAAAATTAACTTCATCTATTTCTTTTTAAACCTTTTTAAACATGGCTCCTAGATAATTTTAAATTATATCTATCATGCATATTATATTTCCGTTAGTGTTGTTCTAGGTTATTCTTCAATAATTTTTCTTTTATTATTTTTAAAATAATTACAACATATTCTCATAGCAGTTTTAAGGTAATATTTTACCAAATTTTGATTTTATTGTTGTTGTTATGAAGTCTGCAATTAGTCAAATTGTTTTTTCATTGTAACTAATCCGTGTTTCCTTTTCTGATGGCTTTAAAAAAATCTTCTCTTTATCTATTGTGTTCTGTATGTCAAAGCCCATGAATCTAGGTATGAATGAATCTAGGCATGAATCTTTAGTTTTTTTTTGACTGTGACTTAAACTTCTGGAATATGAAGATCTATATATTTAATCAATTCTGAAAAATTCTCTACTATTATATTTTCATTTATTGTTTTCTTTCTCATTCTCTCTAGTTTTCTTCTCTGGAATTTATATGAGGGGTATGTTGGACCTTCTCATTCAACCTTCCATGAACCATAACTCCCTTATATTTTTAATATCCAAGTGAATTCCTCAGTTCTACTGTACAGTTTACAAATTTTCTCTATAAAAAGAAAAGGGAATCTGTGTAAACTGCTTTTAAAGATCTCCTATGAGGTTATAACCTTAGTAGCTATATATCTAATTTCTAGATGTTTTAATTTTTTTTATCTGCCTGTGTTAATTTGCTAAGGTTACCACTACAAATATCAGAGCCAGAGTAACTTCAACAATAGAATTTTCTCACAATTCTGGAATCTAGAAATCTAAGAGCATGGTGCCAGTAGGCCTGGTTTCTGCTAAGGCTTCTCTCTTCGGCTTGTCAGTGGCCATCTTCTCCTTGTGTCCTCACATAGTCTTTGCTCTGTGTGTGTCTGTACTAATTTCTTATTATTAAAACATCAGTCATATTGGATTAGAGCCCACTCAAATAACCTCATTTTAACTTAATTAACTCTTTAAAGACCCCACCCCACAATATAGTCATATCATGAGGTATCAGAAGTTAGGATTTCAAGATAGGACTCTTGAGAGAACAAAATACAGCCTGTAACACTGCTGTTTTTAAAATTTTCCATATCTTGAACTTCCCCCCTATATTTCGAATCACTTTAATATATTAAACTTTATATACTGTTTATACATACTTATTAGATGATTCTATAAGAATTTGTGATATTAATTTTTAAAGGTGGGGAGTCTCCTTCTGCTATTTGACCGATAAAGACAAAAATAAACCAAGACAGTGAAGGTCAGCATTTGATTGGAAAAGATTTTCTTTTAAAAACACAGAGTTTTGGGACACCTGGGTGGCTCAGTTGGTTGAGCATCTGCCTTTGGCTTGGGTCGTGATCTTGGGGTCCTGGAGTTGGGCCCCACATCGGGCTCCCTGCTTAGCAGGGAGTCTCCTTCTCCCTCTGACCTCTCCTNTTAAATTAGTATAAATAAGTGCACATCTTATTAATACTTTTTTATATTGACTACATATTAGAATGTTTTAACAGATTAAATACAGTAAAATTAACTTCATCTATTTCTTTTTAAACCTTTTTATTTTNTTAAATTAGTATAAATAAGTGCACATCTTATTAATACTTTTTTATATTGACTACATATTAGACTGTTTTAACAGATTAAATACAGTAAAATTAACTTCATCTATTTCTTTTTAAACCTTTTTAAACATGGCTCCTAGATAATTTTAAATTATATCTATCATGCATATTATATTTCCGTTAGTGTTGTTCTAGGTTATTCTTCAATAATTTTTCTTTTATTATTTTTAAAATAATTACAACATATTCTCATAGCAGTTTTAAGGTAATATTTTACCAAATTTTGATTTTATTGTTGTTGTTATGAAGTCTGCAATTAGTCAAATTGTTTTTTCATTGTAACTAATCCGTGTTTCCTTTTCTGATGGCTTTAAAAAAATCTTCTCTTTATCTATTGTGTTCTGTATGTCAAAGCCCATGAATCTAGGTATGAATGAATCTAGGCATGAATCTTTAGTTTTTTTTGACGTGACTTAAACTTCTGGAATATGAAGATCTATATATTTAATCAATTCTGAAAAATTCTCTACTATTATATTTTCATTTATTGTTTTCTTTCTCATTCTCTCTAGTTTTCTTCTCTGGAATTTATATGAGGGGTATGTTGGACCTTCTCATTCAACCTTCCATGAACCTTAACTCCCTTATATTTTTAATATCCAAGTGAACTCCTCAGTTCTACTGTACAGTTTACAAATTTTCTCTATAAAAAGAAAAGGGAATCTGTGTAAACTGCTTTTAAAGATCTCCTATGAGGTTATAACCGTAGTAGCTATATATCTAATTTCTAGATGTTTTAATTTTTTTTTATCTGCCTGTGTTAATTTGCTAAGGTTACCACTACAAATATCAGAGCCAGAGTAACTTCAACGATAGAATTTTCTCACAATTCTGGAATCTAGAAATCTAAGAGCATGGTGCCAGTAGGCCTGGTTTCTGCTAAGGCTTCTCTCTTCGGCTTGTCAGTGGCCATCTTCTCCTTGTGTCCTCACATAGTCTTTGCTCTGTGTGTGTCTGTACTAATTTCTTATTATTAAAACATCAGTCATATTGGATTAGAGCCCACTCAAATAACCTCATTTTAACTTAATTAACTCTTTAAAGACCCCACCCCACAATATAGTCATATCATGAGGTATCAGAAGTTAGGATTTCAAGATAGGACTCTTGAGAGAACAAAATACAGCCTGTAACACTGCTGTTTTTAAAATTTTCCATATCTTGAACTTCCCCCCTATATTTCGAATCACTTTAATATATTAAACTTTATATACTGTTTATACATACTTATTAGATGATTCTATAAGAATTTGTGATATTAATTTTTAAAGGTGGGGAGTCTCCTTCTGCTATTTGACCGATAAAGACAAAAATAAACCAAGACAGTGAAGGTCAGCATTTGATTGGAAAAGATTTTCTTTTAAAAACACAGAGTTTTGGGACACCTGGGTGGCTCAGTTGGTTGAGCATCTGCCTTTGGCTTGGGTCGTGATCTTGGGGTCCTGGAGTTGGGCCCCACATCGGGCTCCCTGCTTAGCAGGGAGTCTCCTTCTCCCTCTGACCTCTCCTTCTGTCCCTCCCCCTGCTTGTGCTCTCACTCTTTCAAATAATAAAATCTTAAAAAAAGAAAAAGGAGTTTCAAAACAAATAAACAAACAAAAATCCTNTTCTGTCCCTCCCCCTGCTTGTGCTCTCACTCTTTCAAATAATAAAATCTTAAAAAAAGAAAGAGGAGTTTCAAAACAAATAAACAAACAAAAATCCTCAGAGTCTCAAATTAAGAAAAAAGGCTAAGTTCTAAATTTAAAAATAATTTTTAGAAAACATTTGATATATTTTATTTTATTTTAAGATTTTATTTATTTATTTGACACACAGAGAGATCACAAGTAGGCAGAGAGGCAGGCAGACAGAGAGGAGGAAGCAGGCTCCCTGCTGAGCAGAGAGTCTGATGCGGGGGCTCAATCCCAGGACCCTGAGATCATGACCTGAGCCGAAGGCAGAGGCTTAATCCACTGAGCCACCCAGATGCCCCCACATTTGATATATTTTAAAGTAGCTTTATTAAACCATACTATGACACATAATAACTACATACACTGAAAGAGTACATTTTGATGTTCTGACATTTGAATACACTTGGGAAACTATTATCACAATCAAGATAAAAACATCCATCACCCCTCAAAAGTTTTCTAATACACTTTGTAATCCCTGCATTCTATCCCTTCTTGAACTTCTCATCCCCAAGCAACCACTAATTGGCTTTATTATTATAGTTTAGTTTGCATATTTATATGGGCATATTACAATTTGTTTATCCATTCACCTGTTGAAGGACATTTGGTTTGTTTCCAGGTTTTGTCTACTGCAGAAAAGCTAAGATGAATATCTACATACAGGGCTTTGTATGGACATAGGTTTTAATTTCTTTTGGTTAAGTACTTATAAGTATATAAGTGTATATTTAACTTTTCAAGAAACTTTTAAAAGTTTCTAAAATGTGAAACTAGATCATTTTATATCCCCACTAGCAGTATATATTTTCTAATAGATGTGAAATAATATCCCTTTGTGGCTTTAATCTTACATCTTCCTGATGACTAATGATATTGAGATTTTGTATTTCCCTGAAGCCTAATAATTTCAAGTTATTTGAAATCAGAAATCTGTATATCTTCTTTGGAAAGCTAGCTCTTCAAATTTTCTGCCCATTTTGGTGGTTTGTTTGCTCCTTACTATTAAATTTTGAGAATTCTTCATATATTCTGGATACAAGCCTTTTATCAGTTACATCATTTACAAATATTTCCTCCCAGTTGGTGACTTCTCCTGTCATTTTCTTAATGATGTGTTAAGAAGAGTGCCTGGGTGGCTCAGTCAGTTAAGCACCTGACTCTTAATTTTGGCTCAGGTCATGATCCCAGGGTCCTGAGATTGAATGCCTTGGGCTCGGTGCTGAGTGTGGAGCCTACTTAAGATTATCTCTCTCTCTTTCCTTCTGCCTCTCCCTTTGCTCTCATGCTCTCTCTCCTTCAAAAAAAAATTTTTTTTTTGCCTCTATGTTCATAAGTTATATTGGTCTAGAGTTTTATCTTCTTTAATATCGCTGTCTGATTTTGATATTAATGTTGACCTCACAGAATTAGTTGGGAAGTATTTGCTTCTCTTCAATTTTCTTTAAGTGTTGGATACAGAATTGCTATTATTTCTTCCATAAATTTTTAGAATTTTCTAGTGAAGCAATGTGGGCTTGGGGTCTTCTTCGTGGAACATTTAAAAATATACATTCATTCCTCTTCATAGATACAGGGCAATTCAGGTTGTCTACTTGTTCTTGAATGAACTTTGGTAGTTTTTGTATTTTAAGGTGTCCACTTCAATTTCAACATTGAATTTCAATTTCCATTTCAATTTTTTCAACATCTTTGGTCATAAGTTTCCCTTATTATTCTTTTAGTGTCTGTAGAATCTGAAGTGATGTCACTTTTGTCCCCTGATGTTATTTCTCTAAACATCCTGTTGCCATGCTCATAGAAAGGCTATCAGTTTTTAAACTTTATTGTCATGTATAATGAAGTAATTTTATGGCTCTAAATAGGTATTGCTCATAATGACTTTTTTTTTT